>LPNX010326167.1:56375-79306 GCA_001517045.1 Pseudotsuga menziesii
TACCAGTAGCACCCCCTAACCTATCTCTCTGACACACACATACCTATATCTCCCCTTACCACTAGCACTCCCTACCCTATCTCTCTGGCACACACACACAAATCCTTATGTCAAACCTTACCACTAGCAACCCCTACCCTATCTCTCTGGAACACACACACAAATCCCTATGTAAGACCTTATCACTAGCACCCCCTAAACTATCTCTCTGACACACACACACAAACACATTCATATGTCTCCCATTACCATTAACACTCCCTAACGTATCTCTCTCTCACACACACACACATATCCCCATTTATCCCCTTATTACTAACACCCCTTCACCTATCTTTTTCTCGCACACACATCCCCAGATTTGTAAAACAATATAGCTAGGTTGAAGAAAGTGGGGGTATTAAGGCGCAAAGACTAAGGGAGTGCTTGTTAATTCCCCCTAAACCTTGAATGATCCCTTAGCCATGCAACTACCTTCTTAAATGCTCCAAAATTCTGTTAGAGTAAAACACGCACTCATTTTATGTGTCCAAAATGCACCCCCATTTTAGTTAACAATAACATGTGAGCATTTATTCTCAGTATAAACAATAGCAGTCATTGTCCGAGAAACACTCTAACACATTTTCATAGTTTTGATAGTCTGCACACAAATTCAGCTTACAGATAGTGCGTGAACATTATCTTCACCATATTTTCACACAAAAATGTTTTGTGAATCAAGCATCTCCACCACAAGTTTCTAAGTATTGCTTGGAGCATGGTATACATTGAGGAGTAAGAAATAAAGAATGAATAGAACAAGAAAGAATCCATTAATTGATAAAGGAGCCACATAGAGCATCTCCACCATTGTTTTTCTTACAATTGAGGAGCTAACAAAGGCAACATTAACTAGGTCATTGTGGTGGAGTATGTAGACACAATTGAGCAAGAAAGAAAACAAGCTTGGACAATTTCCCATTGAGGAGCACCATAGAGCGTCTCTACCATTGTTTTTCTTGCAATTGAGGAGCTAGCAAAGGAAATGTATTCTTCCCAATATTCCCCCTAGCTTGGGTATGTAGACACAATTGCGCAAGAAAGAAACCAAGCTTGGGTAATTTTCCATTGAGGAGAACCATAGAGCATCTCTACCATTGTTTTTCTTGGAATTGAGGAGCTAGCAAAGGAAACATTCTTCCCAATCTTCCCCCTATCTTGAGTATCTAGACACAATTGAGCAAGAAAGAAACCAAGCTTGGGTAGTTTCCCATTGAAGAGTACCATTGAGGAGCTAGCAAAGGAAACCATATATATCATTGATCATTGTGGTCATGGGAAAATCACGCAATCGAGTAAGAAAATCAGCAAGGAAGAGGATACCCAATGAAATCCTTGAAGAAATTAAAGAGAATAAAAGAAATGATATGACCAATCGAAGATGCTCTATGGACGCTCAACCAATTACGGTTGTTGAGGATTCCATAGTTCTTCCTACCAATCCACATCAAGAAATACAAAAGGATTCGCTCAAGGGGCCTTTGGTCACCATATCATTAGAATAACGAGCACTGCATGGCACTGGTCAAGGAGTAAAACGTAGGTGCACATCAAGGCCACCTGAAATCTTTGCAGATTTAATTGAATGTGGGTATACAAGTGACTAAGTTAGAGAGACATTGAATGTTGAACGTATTCTCGAAGAAGGCAATGTTGTTCAGACCACCCAAGAGGATTTCCCATTTCCACCATCCTATCATCAGGAAGACATGGAAGGACATGAAGCTCATGTTCAAACTCCATACTGATCAGGTGATATAGTACAAGGTGCAGTTCCAACCTCCCTACCTCCATTAGCAAATTCACGCCGAAGAATTCCAAAATGTATACAGATCGATGAAAGTATCATTGGTTTGCTTGAAGGTACGCTATCTAAATGCAATATTGCATATCAAGCTCAATAGATACTTGTCAACTATTGTGATTCTAAATCTGATGGAGATAAATGTAGATTATTTATATCATTGTTAAAATCTAGGTCTATGACTATTGTTAGGAAAAACTTAAGGATAAAGATGAGAAACAGTTTTGAACCAAGTTCTTATGTTGTCAGAAGTTTGGTATATGAATTTAGTAATATTGGAAATAAATCTCATTCAAAGGATCACAATGCAGATCGTCATGTGTTGTCACAATCAATCGTGAACAAAAGCACCAGGGCCCTTCGCCTTCTTAACCCTACATCCAAACTTGTAGGATTGGATATCAAAGCACTCCATAGGTATTTTTCTAGAAGAGAACAAATTGACTCTGGTGAAACATATGTATGGTCCTTCATTGGCAGGTTGCCACACTCCAATATGAAGCTCATTGTTGCGGTAAAGGGACTGGTGTAGGATTTTTGGAGTGACAATAGTAGACCTTCATCCAACCAAAAATATGTACTAAAATTGAGCAGGGGTTCAATGGATCGTGAGCCTCACATTAAACATTTTCTTGACATGACACAAACAGAATTATATGATATATTTAGGCATGAACATGATGAACTTAAGTTGGGCCAAATATCCTTCGAGAAATGCAAACCATAGTATGTTAAAATAAACAGAACTTGTAACACATGTTGTTGTCAATATCACATTGATTACACTTATTATTATGACACATATATACATATATTGCATGTTTTGCATAACACTCTTGTGCAGGAATGCTCAACTACATTGCCATCGACACCATCTAGAGATTTTATCCATAGAATATTGTGTAGAAGGACAGAAGGTTGCACATTTTATCAAAGGCCTTGCGTAGATGGGACATGCCCAAGGTGTGGTGGAATGGAATTTTTGGAGAAATGCATACATTTCACCAATGAGCATCAACTTGGGAGAAATGAAGTGAACTTGCAGTCATTCAAATATGTCACGTATGATATTGGTGGAGGGAATGAAAGAAAAAGAATACAATTGGTCACCTCTCAGGTTAGTAACGAGTTCCTGAATAGTATTTTTTTCCTTCATCTATTGCTACTTCATATATGTAACAACCTACTGATCTATACATATTTATTGTTGATCTACCAGGTACTGGTATGCAACTTCATGGAGGAATTCTTTGAAAAGACACAATAGTATGTAAAGCATGTACATGTGGCCCATTGGCAAGATGAGAAGTTTAGAGCGTGCAGGGATATATTTCCTATTGTAACTATATTATCAGTGGTCAATTTTGAAGAAAACTACACTCTTCAACCACAGAATGAGATTCAGAGTTAATATTATCATTCAGACCAGGTCAGCATAATGGTCCATATCACCTATAGACATTGGGCAGATAGTACTGAAGAGAATAAGGTTATATTGAAGGAGTATCACTTTTTCATAAGTGATGACAGGTGTCATGACTTGGATTTTGTACAACACAGCTTTCAATTGTTCTAAAAACACTTGGAGGATAGCAATATACATATGGAACAACATTGGATTTGGTCTGATGGTTGTGCAAGGCAATTAAAAAATTCTCATGTCTTCCAATGGTTATGTATTCTCCACAAGAGGGACAAGGTACCACATATTTGGAACTATTTTGAGACCAGACATGAAAAAGGGAAACATGATGGAGCAGGTGCATGCATCAAGACTACATTATGTAGGCAAGAGATGAAATTCACAACTATTTCACTCATTTGAGATGAAAAGACCATTGTTCCATGGTGTTCTTCAGTGATGGGGTAGGGAGCTAGAAGGCAAGAAGACCAATCATCTCAAAAAGAACATTTACATAGATATTTTTGGTATGTGGTCGATGTATAATGATCGCACCTATAAGAGTGCAAGAACTCCCAAGGAAATCATGCATTCCATTCATTTAGGATGCTAGACAATGCTATAGTTGAAATGTGGACAAGAAAGCTCTCTTGTTTTTGTTATCCATGTAGCAATGGTGAATGGGACAACTGTGAATCCACAGATTGGGTTGAAAGCTAGGATCATGTTCACTCCCCATTGGTTGATAAATAACTGTAGAATTATCCTAGTTGGAGGAGGGCCAGCTGAGTATTTCACATGACTATGACCACAATTCAGATCTCATACAACCACGTTCGACTATTATGTTCTTAACTTTGAAATGTTTGACGACTAGTTGTGTTTAGTTAGTTGACTACTAGGTTTGCACTTTATTTTATGTAGGGAACATATACATCGTAGTTTCCCCGAGAGACAATGAATGGCACATTGACTACTGGATGATACGTTGCTTGGATGGGAAGCAGACCCTCATTTTCTCATTGAGCGACACCGAGGGCAAGGATTTTCCAATTGGTTTGATAGTTATCAAAGGAGAATATTTGACACAGGTTTCCCATGCACAAAAGAAATTTTTTTATGTATTTGAAGATTATATACCAGGTCAAATTGTATACCATTATACAAACTTAGTTATTGGCACAAACCTCTAGCTGCAAACAATGCCAAATGAGAACTCATCAAAGTCACGATACATGTTGGCTTACTTCGAGCACGAGAGGCTAAAGAATACCATTGCTATTAGAGGTGATCTCGATGGTCTAGTTGAATGACCACAGGTAGATAGTTAGGTATGTGGTAGTCATCTATTTTGTTTTAATGGTCTCATTGATTATTTACCGTTTGATACATTGAGCACTTGATAGATTGATAAATTCAATAGACTTCTACAACTTGATAAATTGCACCTGAGCTTCATAATGGATTTGTTGTATTATATTGATATTTACATGACTCGTCCCTTATATACCAATATCATTATCTACCACTCTATCTGCAATATATCTATTGCATTTTCCTTGAATCTCGAACTTGATCCTATAAGGACATCTCTTTGAATCCGATAATTATCTCCTTGACTCATATAATTTTTTCTCCACGGGAGCCGTGAAATTAAGGAGTGGTAATCCTAGCCTAATAACCATTTCCAATCCTAGATTACAAACCCTATAGCCAATATTATTAACTCAAGGTTGCACCGTAAACCATATTTTGCATTCTAAACCATAGAAACCATAGTTTGCTCAGTAAGGGAATGTCCACTTTCTGCACATAAGGGTCAGAATTGCAAATTCCTCAATCGTGAATATGTGGCTAGTGTTCCCACATCGAACCTGCCTAGACACGCTTGTACAACCCACCGAAATCCCTTTTTGATGCACGGTTTCCATTCTATGCCTCGGTTAGGGATTCAATAGGTGTCCCTGAAAGCGTGTAGGAGGTGGGATTCAACGTGTGATAGAATGATGGTCGTTGCTCAGATCAATGAACCGTCAACTCCATTAGATTTAGGAAATCAAGATAGTGTTGTGGGAGGCCCTCTAAACTAGTTCCATGGATAAGAGATCATTTTTTTGGTCAATTTTAGAAACTAGGGTTTTTCTCAGTAAGTGAATGTGAAATTTTTGCACATGGGGGTCAAATTCACATATTGCTCGACCGTGAATGTGTGGAAAGTGTTCCCAAATGGAACATGCCTAAACATGCTTGCATGACCTATCGGGATCCCGTTCTGATGCATGGTTTCAATTCTATGCCCCGAGTAGGGATTCAACATGTGTCCATGAAATCCTGTAGGAGGTTGGATTCAACGTGCCATAAAATGATGGTCGTTTCTAGAATTGACAAAACGTCAACTCCGTTGGATTCAGGACATTGATATAGTGCTAGGAGTGGCCCTATACTATGGGTTCATGGACAAGGGATTATTTTTTCGATCAATTTTGGAAACTAGGGTTTTGCTCACTAAGTGAATGTCCAATTTCTACACATATAGGTCGACTATGAAAATTCCTTGAATGTGAATGTGTGGCTAGTGTTCCCACATGGAAAATTCCTAAAAATGCTTGCACGACCCACCCAAAGCCCTTTTTGATGCACGGTTTCCATTCTATGCAACTAGCAGGGATTCAACAGGTGTCCCTAAAAGCCTGTAGGAGGTGGGATTCGATGTGACATAGAATGATGATCGTTTATCGGATTAATGAACCATCGACTCTGTTGGATTCACGACATCGATATATTTCTAACGATGCCCTCTAATATGGGTCCATGGATAAGGGATCATTTTTTGGTCAATTTTGGAAACTAGAGTTTTTCTCACTAAGTGAATGTGAAATTTTTGCACATGGAGGTCAAATTCACATATTGCTCGACTGTAAATGTGTGGCTAGAGTTCCCAAATGGAACATGCCTAAAAATTCTTGCATGACATACTGCAATCCTGTTCTGATGCACGGTTTCCATTCTATGCCTTGAGTAGGGATTCAACAGGTGTCCCCGAAACCCTGTAGGAGGTTGGATTCAACATGCCATAAAATGATGTTTGTTTCTTGGATCGACAAACCGTCGACTCCGTTGGATTCATGACATCGTGATAGTTCTAGGAGTGGCCCTCTAATATGGTTCCATCGACAAGGGATCATTTTTTCGGTCAATTTTGGAAACTAGGGTTTTTCTCAATAAGTGAATGTCCAATTTTTTCACATAGGGGTCGGCTTGGAAAATTCCTTGACCATGAATGTGTCGCTAGCATTCCCACATGGAACATGCCTAAACATGCTTGCACAACCCACCGAAATCCCTTTTTGATGCACGGTTTCGATTCTATGCCCCGTTTAGGGATTCAACAGGTGTCCCTGAAAGCTTGCAAGAGGTGGGATTCAACATGCCATAGAATGATGATTGTCGCTTAGATTGATGAACCATCGGCTTCGTTGGACTTAGGACATAGGGATAGTTCTATAAGAGTCCCTCTAATCTGGTTCCATGGACAAGGGATCATTTGTTTGGGCAATTTTGGAAACTAGGGTTTTGCTCACTGAGTGAATGTGAAATTTTTGCACATGGGGGTCAACTTCGCATATTTATTGACCGTGAATGTGTGGCTAGAATTCCCACATGGAACATGCCTAAACACACTTGCATGACCTACTAGAATCCTATTCTGATGTACGGTTTCCATTCTATGCCCTGAGTAGGGATTCAACAAGTGTCCCTGAAAGCCAATAGGAGGTTGGATTCAACGTGCCACAAAATGATGGTCATTGTTTGAATTGATAAACTGTTGAATCTGTTGGATTTGGGACATCAAGATAATGCTAGGTGTGGCCCTCTATTGTGGGTCCATGGACACGGGATCATTTTTTTGGTAATTTTTGGAAACTAGGGTTTTGCTCAATAAATGAATGTCCAATTTTTGCACATAGGGATCATATTGGAAAATTCCTTGACCATGAATGTGTGGCTAGAGTTCCCACATGTAAACTGCCTAAAAATTATTGCATGACACACCAGAAGCCCATTTTGATGCACGGTTTCTATTCTATGCCCCGAGTAGGGATTCAATAGGTGTCATCGAAATCCCATAGGAGGTGGGATTCAACATGCAATAGAATGATGGTCATTGTACAGATCAAGGAACCGTCGAATACATTAGATTCAAAAAATTAGGATATTTCCAGGGTGGCCCTCGACTCGGGGTCCATGGACAAACGATCATTTTTTTGTATGATTTTGGAAACTAGGGTTTTCTCGGTAAGTGAATGTGAAATTTTTGCACATAGAGGTCAGCTTGAAGGTGATTGTAGATCTTCCCCTCTTGAAAAAATACTTGTTGCAAACTATGATTCCATGTGCAACTGTCGAGAATTATGTTACCTATTGTGAGGTGTTGAACTTGACTTATTTCCCATCATTTTCAAGCAAGAAATATTATTTTTTTTGTTTTAATGAAGGTCAAAGGAGTTGTCAATATCTATGTGGAGGTGAATTGATCTTAGGATCTCATATCATTCGTGGGACTGGGAACTCGAAAGAATGTTGTTTCCCATATTAATTTATCTAGGTTATCCCAGAGATGTGAGCATTTATATGATGAAATACAAGAGGAGACAATGCCATTACACCAGTAACCATGTAATGGAACATGTTTATGTTTAGAAACAAGTGGCCAACCTATTATGCCATTATTACAAAATATATATATCTTCACACTACAAATGCTTTGAATAATAATCCATAAACATAAATTTATAAAACAAGATTCAGAATAGTACTTCTCTAATCAATTTAAACTATAATAAAATCACACATAACTTTCGTATTTTTCAAAGTTGTTACTCAAGGCCATTCATGAAATGCCATGTACATTAACAAAATGATAAAATAATGTATAGGATATAGTCATAACCATTATTTTGAATCAACCTTATAATACTAAGATACTTTTAGGTTTGATGTGTATCCCATGTATTCATTATATGAAAGACATCATGCCAAACACTAATTTTATTTATGTAGACCACACCGGTGCATCACTTAGGTGTGTCAACTTCGTGCATCCTTTAAAATTTTGTTAGGTTGTTATGTGGGTAAGGTGCTTTTGTATTCCACTTAGCTGGATTAGTTTCATAGTTGTGCTGGGTGCTTATGTGTATTAGGTATGTTCCATCTCTGTGAATACAATTTAACATGGTTAATATAACATTGTATATGCAATTGGATCATGGTAAAAAACAATTAAAACGTACATTTTTGGCATTATGTAATATTCTAATTGTGCATTGTTCTCAAATTTATAACTGATATCTCCATGTAATCGTAAAATCTATAAAAAAAATGGGAACATTACACATAGAAACATTCTTGGTTACACATGTATAATCACACTTAAAAGACCGAACCATGAAGATCTCAAGAGCCTTGATATGAAATATTTTTATATTATGAAAGTTATAATACAAAAATAAAAGGACCATCTATGGCCTATCAATGTACATGTATCAAAAACATCTTTGATGTACATGTGCAAACAAAAGTACATCTGTCTTGGACCACGCCCCTATACTCTAACTCCGGATTGTACATAAAAATACATATTTGTCCTGGACTAACACATCAAAAATCTAACTTTCTCTTTTTTTTCCCAGACCCGGATGCTGGTCTCCTCTGTCTACAACCACTGTGCATCTCTAGCAATTGCAAATCAATGAAAATATTTCTTGATCAGGTAAATGAACTAGTACTTTCCAGCATTAACAAAGTTTGAAAATTTAAAATATTACTCAATTGTAAATAAAACAAAGACTCACTGCATCCTTCGGGGTTATAGGTTCATTTGGTGTCCTCCTTCTTGCAGAGAGTCTCTCTGCAATTCTTATCTACGAATAAAAAAAATATGTCAATTATTTCAAGAGTTATCAACATGTACATGAATGAGAAAGTACTAATCAATTATGTAAAAAATGAACATGTCACTGAAAAAACCATTTCTAGGGGAAGATGGTGGTACTCTTCAGTAGTAAGAGGATCCGTAGGTTGAACATAAACCTCTGTTGTGTGCACTAATGTATAAGGGTGTGGCTACATTCACCAAATGATAAAATAGTTAGACATTGTGCATGTTCATAAACAATACAAATGAACTGTACAACTACAAATATTCAAGTAGATGTACCTCAATGTGACTTATCCCTATTGTATATGCAGCATTGACCGCAGTATCAACAACCCCAATAAGGTTTGGCATGGATGACTCTACATCCTGATGCTGTAAACATGCAAAAATAACATTAAGAAAAACTAGTTGTGAAGTGAATTCATAGCTAACCAGCAACTGCCATTGGAAATGTGTACATTACCATGGGATGAGTAGGTTGATCCTTGTGGACACGTGCTATGTTCAAGGAAGATGGTCTTCTGCTGTAAACAACCCCCTTATCTACATTTGGACTACGGGGATATCCAAACCAAAGAGGCGGTGCAGGGATCTGCAATGATGTCTACAGTCATAAAGTGTTACCATAGTTAGACATGGACTTGAATGGATGGAATAATATATACTGAAAAACTAACATGTTGTAATATAATTACCCCTACCTAGGACATATCTCCCCCATGGGAGTGACTGCTTCCATCAATTTATTTCCCCTCTTCAAATGCTAATAGCATTTGCAAGTTTAAAAATTATAAATATTAGCGATCTATAAAGGAGTGTACAACAAGAAATTTAAATAATTCAAATAAGATTTATTCATAACCCATGTACTTACATTCTTCAGGTGATCGTAAATTCCACCTTGGACTATGTCTTTGATATCAACGTCTCCAACATCACGTTCTAAGTGGGGTTCCTACAACTTCAAAAATTGTAAATATTAGACAATTTAACAAATTAATCAATACTAACACATGCATTAACAAAATGACAAATGTTTAAATATTACCTTAATGGTGGTTGTTCAGGCCTTGGGTACAACCACACAGGGTGCAATACCACCCCCGTGAGAGGCATCAATCTCCTGTAAGAGAAAAAATTGCATATATTACAAATATTTTAATATGTTACATACAGTATGGAAAAATTAAAAATTGAACAATAATATAGTTTTAACAATTCCCTTACCTGACCACCAATCATCGTAGTGGTACCATGTCTTGGTCTAGGACCATAACAGGGTCCCCCACACGATGTGGAGATGTGTGGCTCGCTCTGAGACACATGGGATGTCAGTCTAGCCCAACCAATAGATGTCCCTCCACCACCAAAAGCTGGTGGTTGTACCCTAGCAAAGGAAGCGGATGATCTATGGTCAATAGAGGTCGTGTGTTGAGAGACCATCTCATCTAGAGTAAAAAATGCCTCCTGTGCCTGGGAAACCATGTCATATGCAGGAGGGATGTCTGCCCTCGGTAGTTTGGCATGGGGTGCAAGTATCTGTGGATTGGCATCTCTATTCCTAACATTGGGTCGGGGTTGGGGCATCCCCCTACCATCTCCCTAGAAGCCCAACATGTCAAAATATTTGACATGTTTCCCCATCACAAACTATGCATACAACTTTTGGAGGAAGTACAACGGTACTTTCCTATTGTTGTGAGGGGGAATGTCAAAAACCATGTACCACTAATCCATCCAATGGTATCTGATGGGTGGAAAGGTGCACCACTCATTGGCCTCTTGATCTCCAGAATGTCATCCATCCCAAGAAGTATAAACAATGTATAGATGTGTTGTTTTGTTATTCTGAAATTTTTTACCTCGTTATAGCTCAACCCATCAGCGTATTGTTGTCTTTTCGTCTCCCTGTACAATGCGATGCTATACAAAGCATCATTCGATATTGCGACTGTATCAACAATAGTCAACAAAGAATCTGACAAGGAGCGGTAGAGCTCATCTCCACCCCTCCAAGTAGAACCAATCTCTCTCAGATCGCCAATAACCCTTAGTATCTCCTCATTGTTATCCATAATAGCCACTGCAATCATATATACAAATAAAATATCATTAGAAATATAAACATATCCTATAATGACATCTCTATGCACTAAAAAATGTATAACTAATGTACGAAAAATAACAACATAAACTAAATCCAATATGTAAATTTAAAATTTGATCTTGAATTTTACAGTAAAGAATAAACATTCAACATTTTTTCATTTCATATTTATGTCCTAAATTCAAGTATTAATTCCAATTTTTAAGTATGCATGTATACATAAAGTGTCTTGAGTGTATATGTTGATTGTGAAGCTCCTCTAGCTTATTTTAAGGCTTGGATTATGAAGTTCGATCGAAATTGTGAGGTGTTGACTAATGCCTTTGCGGGACCATCTCCTAGATTGCGGGTAGAGGCAACAACTAGATCCTAGAATAGCTGGCATAATGTGCTATTGATGAATACAATACTAGTATAGGCAACAATTTTGTTAGATATGCAATTATTTGTTGTAGCATGATGTTTTTTGGACTCCAAAGTCTATTTAGAATATCTTTGTTTATATTTAATTTGGGCCATGTATGGATTCCACTTGATTTTATTTTAGTTCTATGCCCTCTTTCTATATACCCATGAGAGATTTTAAATGCACAATTGTGTATAGTGGATTTTATGGTTGCAAGGTTTCCAATGGATTATATCATGTAATATGATAGTATGTGATTGGCATGTTTAATCAAACACATCAACCTACCTATGTATCTTCATGTTCATAGAGTCAATTGTTGAACTTTGTTGTCTTGACCTTAACCAAAAAGTATCCTTCATTCAAGAGGAAATATTTGTTAAAAGCATGGAAGCTTATATACCTTATTTTAACACTTGGATTATGAAGTTTCATCAAAACTATAAGGTGTTTCTTGATGTTCTTAGAAGACCAACTTCGATATTTCGGATAGAGGCAAGGGATTTACCATGTTTGTTTATGTATTTTAGGGAATATATGAATTCTACTTGATTTTTTTTAGTTGTATGCAAGATTGCAATATAATTGACAAACTTTGCATATTTGTTAATTTTGGTTTGGATGCACAATGATGCTTGTGACTATACATATATGAAAATAGTGAAGTTCATTTGTTTTTTATGAGTTAATTTGGGTTTTGGTTTACATTGGGCATGTAAATTACTTATGTAAATTTGCAATGTGCTTGACAAACTTTGCATATTTGTGAATTTTGGTATGGATTCACAATGATGCTTGTGAATATGCATATGGAAATAGTGAAATTAATTTGTTTTATATGAGTTAATTGTGTTTTTTGTTTCCATTGGGCATGTGAATTTTGGGTATGAATTTTGGTAAATAATCAAAATTATTTAATTTTTATGATTAAATTGGTGTTTTGGTTTTCATTGGCCAATTCCATTTGGGTTTTTGTTTCCATTGGCCATAAATTAATTTATCTTGGTTTAATTTTCCAAATTAGGGCAAATAAATTGATGAACTTCAAGAAAAAATCATGAGAAGAAATGAGAAAAATACCTCACAAAGAGGAGGTTGATCCAAAGGTGGAGGTGGATGGATTTGGAACACCCAAAAACATGTTCTCCCACTCGATATTTGCTCCGTCCAACTCCAACAGCGCTGCGATGTGGCGAAAAAAATGGGCTTGACCCATTTTAAATAAAAAAACAGGTTTTCCAAAATGGGGGCAAAATTTTATTCACTAAAACAGAGGCACAATTTGATTTAATAAAACGAATGCGCAATTTGATTTAATAAAATGGAGGCGCGATTTGGTCTACTATCCTAATTGGCATTCCTATTGGTAGCCTTGGGACTAGGCTTGGAAGGTTCAGGATTGCTTGGGATGATTTCTTTTTTATGGATCAAGAGTGATTGACTTCACTCCACCATTGGATCTAAAAGGTCCCTCAACTTTGTGCACTCACCCTAATGTAAAAAATAAAGGTTGTCCAACTTTATTCGCTAGGTTTCCAAATTAGAAATTCTTTTATTTGTTCAATAATTTTAAAATAACATATAAAAATTGTTGGAAACATAGACAATTTTGGCTAATCTATTACTTATATGGAAATGTTATAAAATAATACAAATTTTGAAAACAAAAAATTGTTTTATATTATATTTATAAGGAAATGTTGCAAAATCAGCATAGATTCATTTTAAAGGGGGCTCTATCAAGCGTCGAGAGGGATCAAATCTCTCGAGGTGCAAGATATTTTTTAGAGTGTAAATGTAGAGGAAGGGTTTGCACCTCAAGGGATTTGATCCCTCTCTCGGCTTGGTAGAGACACCTTTAAGATGGATCTATGCCGGTTGCAGTCATGGGCATGGGGGCATGGGGGAAGTAGGAAGAAATACCATTGACATCAGTGCACCATGAGAAAAACACTTGTGGAGAAAAAGGTCTAGCATGATAGTAAATAACACCATGAAGAATATGAATAGTAAAAAAACTAATGCAATGCAAATATTTATCTATGTCAATAAGAAGTTGAAGAATAACACAAAAAGAATGTTTAGTCATCAAGAAGTTGTATAATAATGAAGTGAAATGATAAAGATATCAAGCCCACCAATTTTTGGTATATTCAAATTATTGGCATACAATTTGGATATTTAGATATTTAAACATATATCAATGTCAATAAGAAGTTGAATAATAACACAGAAAGAATATTTAGTCATTAAGAAGTTGTATAATACTAAAGTCAAATGATAAAGATATCAAATAACATATATATTACACAGTAAGTGATCTCAATCTTTCTTCTTCATCTTTTTCTATTAGATGCACATTGTAATACCCCTCATAATACTTTTGGTTTTGGTAATTTTATTTAATATGTAATTGGAACAAGTAATTTAATTTTTATATGAATTTAATTCTGAATATATATGAGTTTAAAAAGTCATGCAATTAATTGATAAAAAAATGAATTTAGAGGAGTAACAAATCCTTAACCTACTTTATGAAGAGAAGTGGCCAGAAATAAAAATAGTTAGTTTTTTTTTTATAAATAAATTCCTATGCAAAGAGAAAGGGGCATGCAAGAGAACTAAATGAGAAACAAAAAAAATGAACAAAAGCTTCGAGAGAACACCGTAGGTGAAGGATCTAAATTGAAATTATGTACAAATAGCATCCCTATGCTAGAGAACATTTGGAAAATGTTAGGCTCTTCGAAGTTCCTACGGCTAGGTGCTGGATGACCTTGAACTTATATTTTTCGGAATTGAACAGATATGGAATCTACAAAACTTAACCGTAATGTTTTTGATATTTCTGTATAAATGGTCTGAGTTAAAGTAATTTCTTTTATATTAGATAATTCTCCAGCTTTATTTTTATTCTTATTCGTAATCTAAGCTTGTGGTGAAATTGCTAATAATTAATAAATAATATTTGATAGTATGGTTATTATTCTTTATATCGTAGAAGATCAAGAAACAGGTTTTATTTCACAGAAAACGTTAGATGTTACAAATATTATTGATAGTATATTAATGAAGGAGTCGAACTAGTCGATGTAGGGTATCAACTCAACAACTATGTTTATAGTCAATATATTTCCTTTTCTTAACCTAGCAAATAGAAAAAACAAATCATAAAATGATATATAAACAAAATATACCGACTTACAGCTACGACCACTATTTACTAATTAAAATATTTGGGAAAACGAAATTTCTGAACTGCAACGATTATAACTCAGTTCAAGACATTATATTAATAATTTGTTTATACCAAACATTATTTTATGGAGCGAAACATTCAACATTTGAATTCTTAATTTAGGGTTTGGAGTTTAGATGCATCCTTTCAACAAAACAACAAGAACCCGGAAAACTGGGCGCGTTCCATTACAGGATTCATAGTAATTCTGCGAGCCGACTCTACTTAGGGTTTTTAAAAATAAAACTGAAATCTCAGCTACAGAGTTCCACAGTTGCTTGAGTCATAGGACTGAGCTCTAAGAACTTTCTTAAAACTCTTTATCTCTAGAACTTGCGCTGATATTGAAACACTGTAGTTATATGTACCCATTATTCCTTTTTTTAAAACCATACTGAGAGGTAAACGAGGACTTACTGTCACAAACGTTAAACTAGATCACTAGGAAGTCTTCGGTTGATGTAATGTTACTGCATGGAAAAAAACGTGGTCAAAGTCGTTCCAAATAATATTCAAATTGTTAAATTACAAGAATAACTGTAATACATTGGAACTATGAAGATGATGAATATTACGTGGGTTGAAACCGGGTTCTCCCAAGGAATCAAATGTCGTTATTTGAATGGCTTGTATCGGTTACCAAAATCGGATAGTGGTGGGACAATTACAAAACTGGTTGTGACCATTCACTGAAACCATCTGCGTAGGGTTTACTAAACTACACAGAGATGTCACTGGAATCTAGGCGAACAAAAAATAATGGAAGTCAACCCTATATTATGTCTTAAAGTACCGAAGATGCCAGCTATAATCCACTTTAATACAAACCTAGATGCACTTTACAAATCCACTCTCGAGTTAAAATATAAATATCATTAAGATTTTGCCGAAGGAAAATCCATGTTTGTTGGAGTATGCGCTCTTGATTAAAAATTGTGAAGATTCTAAGGTTAGGGTAAGTGTACCTGCATTTAGATAAATAAGAAGAAAAATGAAGAAAAATGTTAGCGTAAAGTTAAATAAGTCCAAGTCAACCTCCCAATATAGACTGCAACATAAGAGAAGGGATAACATAAGAGAAGGGATAAGATAAGAGAAAACGTTCTCTTCATTGGTAAAAGCTTGGAAATCAAGTAGTAGAGAGTTTAGTTTTACTTTCCCATAAGTACCATAGACCTTATAAATAAATAAAAATCTACATCTAGCTTTTTGTTATTTTTACTTTAGGTTGTTACAGAGCGAGGTTAAAACATTGTGACCTAATGGGACACCATAGTCCCATTAAAACATTTTTGTGTAAACGTGGTTTAACATGATTGAATAATTTGGGCATGAAAAAAATGACTAATGAATGAATATTGTTACACGAAAATATATTAATGGCTGAAGCAGCACAAAACATGGAGGAAGAGATAGTACCATAAACACAAGTCTCTGTGTAGAACCAGGGGAAAAATATAACACTAAAATTCAATTCGAAATGCTAGAAACAATGAGAAGTTGTAACGCTCACCTAGATAGTATTAAAGCCGACTATATTAAATTGATGATTTCTAGGTCAGATCAAGAAGAGAGAAATGAATTAATATTAAAAAGTTTAACAGACCCACAAAAAACAATGGCAAAAAATATTGTAGTACTCAAAAGAAAAATAGAAGAAATTTAAAAAGATGTAGCACTGAGGAAACTATAGATAACATTCATATAACCACTCATGAATTGAATAAAGGTGATGAAATGAATTATAACATGCAAAAAGGAAAAACTGAGTTACAAGGAGAATTTAAAAAGTTGAGACCACCAATATTTAATGGAGAATCCAAAGAAGCATGTGAAGCTTGGCTACTGAATATCAAATGATATTTCCAAGTATAGAGATATGATGATAATTTGAGATCTTGTCTAGCTATTTTCCAATTGAGAGAAAAATTTTCTTTATGGTGACAGGAAGCTAAAAGTGTAAATAATATAAGCAGTAAAGAGTTGAGCTGGAAATTTTTAAGAAATTTTTTAAAATATATATATATATATATATATCGGAATGGTATTATGATGAGAAAGGAAAACAATTCAATGATTTAAGACTAAGATTTTGAACCATGGAGGAATTTGTAACTAAATTTGTTAATTTACAACGTTTTGTACGTTACTCAAGGTATGTAAAAGCTAAGGTATACAGGTTTGTTAGCTGTCTACCCCTGGATTATAAGGAAAATTTTGATTTTGATATGTCGAAAACGATGGATGAAGCAATTATAGAAGCTAAACTGTGATATCATTTATTCAAACAAATATCAGAATTGAGCAAAAATTTGCAAAATAAGAAGAATGAAAAGATGGATCAACATAGGAAGGGATTTAAACCTTCTCCTTTCAGAAAAGGGACAAGAAGTCATACTGACAACAATTACAACAGGTCAGTTTCAACCAACAACAATGGAATGAAGGGTATCAAAAACTCCAATGGTGGATGGACTAACAACTCAAAAGAAAGTAAATGTTGGGGTTGAAATGGACCCCACTTATACAGAAATTGTCCTCGCAATCCTACCAGAAAAATGGCTCCTAGAAGCATGCTGCAGGAAGCTTCTACTTTCAATGATATAGGCAAGAATATACATAGAATCAATGTTTCTTTAGAAGATCGACCCGTGGATAATCAGTCCACTATGTTGGAAGTAGAAGGTAAAATATTGAATACAATTGTTTCTATACTCATTGATTGAGGGGCTAGTTTAAGTTACATTACACCGAGAGTAGTTGAAGAATGTACCCTTAGTAAAGAAAAACATAAAACTACATGGTTGGTACAACTCAAAACTAGATTAAAAGAAAGGTTACAGAGTTAGTTAAAGATTGCAAATTGAGTTTTAATGACATGCATAACTCAGTTAATCTAAATATACTCCCTTTAGTATCATATCACATTTTGATCGGTAAGGATGGGTTGGAAAGTTATAAATTATTAGTGATTTCTTGCATAAAAGTCTACACCACAAATATCAACACTACAACTTAAAAAGTGTATTCGAAAGGGATGTCAACTTTATGCCAATAAAATTAAATAATTGGAGCCTTAAAAGTCAGAAACGATGTTGAAACAATTTCCCATCCTTAAGGGATTTCAATATGTATTTCCTAAAGAGATACCATGATTTCCACCTAAGAAGGATGTATATTTCACTATTGATCTAATGTCGAGATTAACACCTGTACCATGAGCACTGTATCGTATGAGTATTCCAAAGTTGACGGAATTAAGGATGCAATTACAGGAATTACTTGACAAGGGGTACATTCTACCTAGTGTATAAATAAGAGTTTATGATCATTTTATCAAATCGTACAAGACTTCGAAATTGTTTTTCCCTTAAAATTCAGCTCCTTTTCGATAATGGGATAGTTATGATTTAATGTTGGTTTCCTAGTTTGCTTAAGACCAAACCATTTGATGCAATTTGACTTGATAGAGGATCTCAACAATTGGAATGGGAAAGACCAACATCCTCATCCTCTATATCTTCCACGTTCCAATTTTTTGTTGTTGCTAATTGTATTGGCCCAATAATACATGGGCGGGAAATTTCATGAGATGAATAATGAAATGAGGGTGAGACCGAAGGAGGTGTTGATTGATCTAACTTGGATGAAGAAGGCTTGGTGGAATCTGTTAGAAGTGAAGAACTTTGTAATTCTCTTGAATTCGATGTTTCTTCTGAAAGATTGGATTCATTTCATTTGAATTTTTGTCATCACTCCCAAATTTTGATAGGAGACAACCTTCTTCAATGGATATCAACTCACATTCTCCCACATCTTTAGATTCTAAGTTTACATAATTATCAATTTTGTATTCTAGTTGGGCATGGTCCATACTCTCTCCTATATGATCGTTCTCTAGCCAAG
The DNA here is from genome assembly GCA_001517045.1 of Pseudotsuga menziesii. Classification (NCBI taxonomy): domain Eukaryota; kingdom Viridiplantae; phylum Streptophyta; class Pinopsida; order Pinales; family Pinaceae; genus Pseudotsuga; species Pseudotsuga menziesii. The sequence goes on from LPNX010326167.1 coordinate 75,219, forward strand.
AGTGATCCCTCTCTAGGGATGGTTTTTGTAGTCACGTTAAATATTCTCCAACAATCCAAGATTCTCATTATGGGGAGACTTTTTCAAGCAGTTTATTGTGAAATTATATACTTTCTCTAATGTAATCAAATTCCAATTGTGGATGAACTTTCTTTCCATATACCCATGTATAAAATAAAAAGATCTGTGTTTAAATTCCAATTGTGGGTGAAACTTTTTCCCATATACCTATGTATCAATTAAAAGAGCAGTGTGTTCTTCTTCTTCATTTTTTTTCTTAAAAATGAAACTATCGCGCAACATTTTATATTTCTCTATATGTGGCAATAGTGTTAGTGTTAAATATGCTTTTGTGTTAACAATGTGTACATTGAAATCTAAAATAGGACTATTTCAATAGTGTTTCGCTAGATGCATCATAGCACTGTTGAATAGTACTTTAAGAGATGCATTGGATCAGTGTTAAATAATGCTCTAAAGCATTTCTCGATTATTATGTCAATGAGTGAAAATGCAAACCAAAAGATTTGTCTAATTACATTTAATGTTAAAGGTACACTACATGATTGTTTCAAAAAAATAGTTTAAAAAATATTTTTATTTATTTTTAAATTTGTATAAAGATGAGCTTTTTAAACTGATAAAAATTTCAAATTATTATATATTAAAATTTAAAAAAAATTATTTTATTTTTCAAAATATTTCATTTAATATTAAAATTTTGATAACTTTTAAAAATATTGCAAACTATTTTATGAAAAATAAAATTAATAAAGAATAATAAATTAATATATCCTTACATTGACCAAGAATAATAAAATAAAACAGTAATTGTGAATATATCCAAACAAACTATGGTTTTTCATTAATATTAATAAATAAATCATTAATATTAATAAATAGATTAATATCTAGAACCAAGAAGCACTTCTTGACTCATCAAATAATATAGGAGAGGATAGTTCATAATCAACTAATAATAATATTAACACAACCACGGTTCTTAATTAATCACATAATATGGAGCATAGCATAGTTATATATTTTATTTAAATTGTTTTTGTCCATGGAAGATCTCTCCTCCTACCATACCATCAAGATGAAAAAAAATATTGTACATAAAGTTTAAATTTTGAAACAAGATTGTTAATATTAATATTAATATTAAATATTATATAGCTTACATTAATATAACCAATCAGAGGATACTAATATATATAATAAAAAAATATTATATAACTTATATTAATAAAATTGTACATTAATTTTAAAAGAAGATTGTTTTTATTTTGTTGGTAGGCTTGATTAACAAAGTTGCTATTGGTTAAGAAACCACAAATCAGGATCGTCCTACGAAATTAGAACCGGCAACGTTCCAGCTTACGAGACCTCTTAACCATACCCCGCCACCAAATGTTCTACATCTGGCAGATCATTTTAAAACAAAATTGTTAATATTAATATTAAATATTATATAACTTATATTAATAAAATATAACCCACGATACTAATATACATTTATAAAATAGAACAATTCTTATTAATATAGAAACCAAGCCACCAGTTTCGTTCTTATTAATAAAATAGAACAAGAAAATAAACGTTATTAATAAAGTAGAACAAATATGCTATCTCCATTTGGGAATAACTGGCTATTCTTCATTAATCACATGATATCGCAGAGTATAGATTATAATCCACAGATATAGCTCGTCCTACCATACCATTACGGCCCAAGTTTACACACGTCGTAATTATATCATAGCTTCGCTCTCTCTCCACAATTTTATAGCTTTATAAAATGCAAAGTTTTTCAGAGTTGTTTTTCAGTTTGAAATGACCTATAACATAGGATGTTATAGATGTAGGATGTTGTAGATGCAGCCTCTTAATACACATAGATTTAAAAGCTGCACTATACACTATTTTAGTATTCGTTAACTCTGAAGTAACACAAAATTTTATTGCTAAGAAATTGGAGGTGTAAGAAGACAATTTTTAAAAGAAGGTGTTTATAAAGAAGATGTATTAAGTTTTACAAGAAAACCAAATGTGCGAAGATGTAAGGGTTGGTGTAAATTAATGAGAATTTCTTTTGATGCATTAGATGTAATAGAAAGCTGAAAAAAAATATACATCCCTCAATTTACATAGATATTTTGAGATGCTTACACAATAAATATTGCTTTGAGTAAAAAAGATGAAATATAGGAAATCGAATCACATTTCCAAATATATAAATTTCATCCATTAGAAATGTTTATAGCTATCTTAATTTTGATATTTTCTAATAGTTACATTTTATATTTTTGACAAATGATAAGGTATATGAATGTGTGGGTGTAAACTTTGAGTGCATAAATGATGGAATCAGCGTACAAAAATTGGTAGACATATAAAGAAGAAATAGTATTCATGAGGCACTATTTTTCCAAAATAAATTTAGTAATTATTTTATTTTATTTTTATTATCTAAGTAATCAAACATGTAAAAGAGTACATCAAGTGTAGGTGAAATTTTGAAGCTCTTAATGCAATGTTTATGAAAAGAAATTTAATAACATGTAGAGGGCAATGTCTAGTAGTGTAGCATACAATTTTTTTTCAATGCTTGAGAAATGAAAAACTCATAGAAGAAACAATAAGAATGTGCTTTTTTAGTTGAGTAACGACACAAGAAAAGTATATATATATATATATTCTAAAAATATTACATATTTGGAATTTGCAAAAAAATGTTATTTATGTCTAAAATTTCGTCAAAAAATATTGCGTGTAGCATACTATAATGGGAGGTAAAACATAAGCATATTGAGAAAAATGATGAAATGTCCAATTAGTTATGGTTTACCATATTCCATACAATAGGTTTGGTTAATCCTAAGCTAACTCCAAAGCAAAAACATAGGAACAGGGATGACATGCAAACACATGAGGAGGATATGTATATGTGTTAAAGAACACGAGTGCATTCCTTTTAAATTCAAATTTCCCTTACAGTCTTAAAAACCTTAGTGTCATACAAAACACGTGCACGAATTTCCTTTAAAAAATCCATGCACGATTTTTATTTATAATCCATCCATGTGATTTGTATCTTTAAAACGTTTGAGTGATATTAATAACATTGAATTTACCTTAAACAAAGATTTGAGAGGAGGTAGTGAAGGGTCAAAGGGAAAGGGGGATGGGGATTAGTAGAGATAGAGAAAGGGGGTTAGGGGCACGGGTAGGGGGAGTAGGAGCGATCATTAGAGAAAATTTCAACTCAAAATGGGCCTTTTAACCGAAATTCAAATTCCATGTCATCATGTGTTAGTCAATGAAATTGATTTAAATTTCAAATACCGTATAGGTCTTAAACAATCTTTTAATATAAATTTGGGGATAGGTATCATAAAAAAACTACTTTTTTTGTTCGTATTTTCGACATATCTCCATGTTTTTTTACTCAAATTTCAATCGAGAGAGCTCGTTGGATGCATAATTAAATTCTGCATCCAACGAGTTCCCACTTGGCATAGTTTTTACGGACCCCTCTACCCCAAAAACAAGAAATACCTGGAAAAACATGATGACGACATCATCATCATGTTTTTCTAGGTATTTCTTGTTTTTGGGGTAGCAGTGTCCTTCAAAAGTATGCCGAGTCGGTACTTGTTGGATGTGGAATTTAATTCTGCATCCAACGAGCTCTCCCGATTGAAATTTGAGTTAAAAAATAGGGAGATATGTCGAAACTACGAACAAAAAAAGTATTTTTTTCTTTTCTTCCTCTAAAATTAATAAATGTTATTTTATTATTTTGCTTAGGAGGACCATTTTGAGTTGAAATTTCGTGTAATGAGAAAGGAGGGTTAGGTGGTTAGAGAGAGAGAGTGTGTAATTGGAGGGGACATTAGTTGTAGGAGTAGGAGAGAGAGATGGGGGTTAAGGAGAGAGAGAGGGTTAATGGTAGAGAGAGTGTGTAAGTGGATGGGTGGTTAGTTCTAGGAGTAAGAGAGAGAGATGGGGGTCAGGAAGATAGAGAGAGGGTTAGGGGTAGAGAGAGAGGTGGAAGTGTTAAGGGGTTGGGGGTAGGTGGAGTA
>LPNX010326167.1:88913-106303 GCA_001517045.1 Pseudotsuga menziesii
GTAACCAGTAATCCCCCATGAATGATCGCACGTTAGTCACATCCTTTGGAACCAGCCATTTTTCAATTGCTCTTATCTTTTCTAGATCAACTGAGATCCCCTATTTAGTTATTACATGGACCAAGTATTGTATTTTATCTTTAAATAAATCACACTTACTAAATTTAGCATAAAGATGATGTTCTCTTAACTCTTGTAAAACAATTTTTAAGTGCTCCTCATGTTCTTCTTTAGACTTAGAATAAATTAGAATGTCATCAATGAAAACCGCTATGAATTTATCGAGATACTTATGCAATACATTATTCATTAAACACATGAAGACATCCGGGGCATTAGTGAGCCCAAATGGCATGACAACAAACTCATAGTGACCATATCTGGTCCTAAAAGATGTCTTAAAAATGTCTTCATCTTTGATCCAGACTTGTTGATAACCAGATCATAAATCAATATTTAAAAATGCAATTGCTTCACATGGCCAATCAAACATATCATCTATGCAGGGAAATAGGTATCTATTTTTAATGGTCATTTTATTAAGTTGACGGTAGTCAATTCATAAGCGTAAAGTACCATCCTTATTTTTAACGAAAAATAAGAGGTGCTCCCCAAGGACACACGCTTGGTATTATATATTTTTTATCAATAAGTTCCTTTAACTGTGATTTTAATTCATTTAGTTCCAATATATTCATTCAATAAGGGGATTTTGAGCTGGACACTACACCAAGTACCAACTCAATAGTTAAATTTGATTCCCTCTTCGGAGGCAGTCCTGAAATTTCTTCTGGAAAAACATCTGAATACCCCTCAGGATTGGAATATCCTCCAATTTTAGTTTATATTCATTATTTATATGTTCTTCATTAGTTACAGTTATAGCAAATTATTTACAACCCTTCCGAACAACTCTCTTTAATTGCAAAGCATATATTTGTTTGATAGCTATTTTCCTAACAATTTCTGTTATGGTTACTATTTCTCCTTCATTATATACGCATGTAAAAGTTTTATCGAAATAGTTTAAAACTACTCTATGTTGTTCTAACTAGTCCATACCAATTAACATGTCATAAGATCCTAAAGGAAGTACATTAAGCTTCATGAAAGTTTCAAACTGATTCATAATTACAATACAATCTTTTACAAAACTAATCACTTTTCTTTTTGCTCCTGTAGCTAGTCGAACTAACCATGACTTCGCCAACTTTTCTACTGATAAATTTCATTTTTCTACTAAATTAGGGAAACATAACTCAGGCTATCCCTTGGGTCAATTAACATAGAAATGGGTGTTTGATTCAATTTTCCTTCTACTTCCACCATGGAAGTTTGATAATCATCCTACCTGTTTTCCAGCGCCATGTTGATCCTGGGAATCACCCTTGCTAAGTCACCTCCTCCTGCACTGTATGAATGTTGTTGACAGTATTCTTTCTATTAGGGAAGACTGATGCATAATGAGGTCCATTACAATCCCAACACTTTACCGGTTCTTTACGTTCATTATTCTTAACGTAGTTGTTGTGATTATTAGTAGGTTCTTTATTTCTAGGGCCATTAGGGTTTGATTGTGAGTTATCTTTATTTCCTTAGAAATTATTATTAGGAAATTTACGTGTGTTATTATTCCTAAAATTGCAGTTAGATATGAAACCCTTCTTCTTATGTTCAAAATTATTAGACCTCTTATCCTTCCAGTTTGGCATGCTTTCCCTTTTTCGGTTCTATTTATAGCAAAAAATTTCCTTTCGCATAGCATCCTCAAGGGTTTTTGGATTATCGTATTCAATTTTGTCTTTAATGTGAAAAGTTAAATAGCTTAGAAAACCTTGCACCTTAGGATTCTCATGCACAATGTAAGGCACGTAATGTAGTAAACTTCAAAATTTATTGTTTAATTCCTTCATGTTCATAGTTCCCAACTTCAGTTCATCGAATTATTTAACTCGCTCTTCATAACACTGTTCCGACAGAAACTTCTTTCTAAAGTATTTTTTAAAGGTACTCCAGTTAATGTTATTTTCCTTAATACATTTTATTCATTTTAAATCCTTCCACTAGATATCTGCCTTTTCAGTTAAGTTGTAAATGGCCATTCTTGCTTTTAGTTGGTTGGAGTAATTATAGATTTGGAAATACTTCTTCATTCTAGACAGCCATGATTCAGCTTCCTATCCTTTCTCAGTTTCACCTTTGAAAGTTGGTGGTTTTATCTTCTTAAATTCTCCTGAAATTTCCTTATAAGGCTTAAATTTTATTTTCCTAGAATGGTAATTATTCTCATTGCTATCACTAGAGTATTGGAGATTCTTCCTATGTGAGTCACCATAAATTTCATAGGACGAACTACTTTCAATTTTAGACTGTTTGGTTACTTTTATGTTGGTAGGATGTATTTTCGGATCCTATTAGTTTATCTTTTCCTTCACTCCAAAATTTTTCCATCAGTATCTGGTTCAGCTACTCGTGAGCTCTTAGAATTCTTTCATTATATTTTTTAACTATTTCCATTTCAGTTCTTAATTATTTAAAAAATTGTAATAATTTTGAAGAATTATTAGTTATTTCTTCCTTAACCTGTTCTCTTTTAGAATTTATTTGTTCATTTAACAGGGACTCTTCATTTGCATATTCGTTGATCCTTTCTATACCTACAATTTTAGATGAGAAAAAAAATTTGGTAACAACATTTCAAAATAATAAATAATAAATTAGTTATACGTGCATTTTATTTACTGTTTGTCTACATAGGTTGAGCCGCATTCAGGCCTAGTGTCTGAATGTGTGCTATGATACCATATGTAATACTCCAAAAATTTCATAAAAAATTAATTTTTTTCCTGCAACAATAAATGTTTACGATCACCACTTAAGAGAGTCACTTAACTACTAACAATTAACATACTAAGTTCTATTCTAGACACTAAAAAAAATTCATTTATCAATTTCAATCATTTGCATTCTTCACTAACTGCATTCAAAATTTAGTGTTGAAAGATTTATTTAGTAAGTAAAATGATCTGAAGTAGTATGAGCTGAAAACAACTGTTTGTTTACTATGTACTAAAGTTTGCCTTCTGCTTAAATGAAGGAACTTCAGTTCATGACCAAGGCTTACTTAGATCTCGAAGCTAATGTAGTGAAATGATAATTCTTGTAAAAGTATTTTTACAGGTAAGACGTTTTGTATTCCAGTTTTGAGGATTGAGATTAATTATCTCAACTTGCTAAAGTAAAAATGCTAGAATATTTGTTTAGTTTACAGCTTTGAGATAAAGAAGGTATTGTCAAACCTGTTTCCTTTCCTAATCTTGGAAGTGTTAATTTGTTACACAACATTTGAGGTCTATTTTGTTAACCTCCTTATTGTTAGTTTAAGAACAGAATGTTGGCCTGTATGTTTTATTCTTATTTATTTTTTTATAAGTATAAATACTTAGAAACCAAGAAAAAATAGAAGTAGATTCTTTACACCTAACTTGATTATAACTTTTACATCCTATATTTATCCTTTGTTGTTATATTAAAAACCTACTCTTACATGTAATTCTAGAGGATGCTAAATTTTTGCAAACTAAATCTTGCAATACATTGTTACTTATTACCAAGGTATTTTATATGCACTTGTATCCACATATTTTCAATTGTTACATGATCAAGTATTACCTAAGTCCAAACGTTGTTACAAGGTATAAAAGATATGACATTTATATATATAAAACTAGCGATTTTATGTAGAGTACAGTTTTACTAACTTCCTAGGTATTTACCCTATGAGAGTGCTAAATAATACATTATAAGGCTATAAGTGTAGTATTAATGCTTTGGTTTAAGGGGTGGAAGGTTCACTACCTAAATAAAAAATATAAACCAATCACCTTTGCATAACCTAATAGTCAATAAAAGTTGTTTATATAATAAGTATACCCTATCTATGTAAAAATACTTTTACCAAAACTATGGTAAAGCATCTCTAGAATTTAAAATTATGCGCTTATCAGTTTTCTAACCAAAATACTAACAAAGGCTATGAATATCCTTTTTCCAGGCTTCACCCAACTCTCGAAATATAGAGCAGCACCCACAAAATTAAAGTCAAATTCAAATCCACGTGGCTATTGGTTAGTGGATAGGGTTTTGGGTGTTGGTAAACCCTACTACATAATGCTCAAAACCCTAAATTCTCACATTGTTTAACCAAGCTTTCGTTGCTGTGAGTAACACGGCCCCATGGACCTTTGATGCCAAATGCTTATCTCCTTGAGTATCTTAACCCATGTTTCAGCTGGGTTGAAACTTCTGTCTAATAGCAGTGAACTCTAGTTCTAAACTTGCAGTTCACTTTGTGGATTTGCACTGACAATGGGGAGAATTTGGTTTCATCATAACCTTTACTATGGCTTTCTCGTTCTTGTCGGGGTTTTCTAGAGTGGATCTCCTACCCAGCTGCTAGGGTATGACGTTTTCTTTTAACCATGGTTGTTGTGCATACCACATACTATGCAGTTGAGGATAACCTATCTCCAAGTAACTCATTAATCTTCTTCTTTTGCAATGCCATAAAAAAAAATTATTTACTGTAACCCTTTTTTTAAATAAAGTGCTTGATAGTTTTTCACTTGCTTGTGCAGACATTTCTACAGGTGGAAATCTCACTATTGTGAGCTAGAAGACTTCAAAAAGAAGGTTCCATGCTTCTTAAGCAACTAGGTAAGCCTCGGTTTCATGCCTAAGGTTCTTTCTGTGGGGATAGTGTGGGGTTGGATGATACTATCTCATCAAGATTCAAGCTCCCTTGCCGTGGCTACATTGAACAATGCTTTGTTTGGAAAGGTCGTATGGCCATGACTTGTTTTATTTACAATAATTTCTGGACAGGCCATAAGGCCATAACTTCATTATGATGTGTTGCGTTTTTAAAATATGATAGGGTTTTTATTTCCCAGACTTGTATATAATGGGTAAAATTTATAGCCATATGGCTCAACCATTTGGTTGTTAAATACTTTTAATAGATAGAGACATTTTGGGTTTTAAAAGAACTTGTTTTTGTTTTTAACAGATTTTACATTGTTTCAAGTAATTATTATCTTCGATTATGAGATGTTTATATTGATTTAATTTGTATTTTATTGAAATAATATTATAGGGTTTTTATTATAAATAAAATTTGAGAAAAGAAAATAGAATAAAAGAGACTCTTCTTAGTTATGAGATTTGACCTTTAAACCTATGAAAGATTTAGAATTTTAATTTTAAATTTATTTCTTCCGAGTCTGTTTATTTTTAAAATATTTTTACTTTGTTGTGTAAAATTGAATATAATATTTATATATATGTCTAGGTTTTGTAAACAATGAGGGTTTTATTTTAGGAGTACGATGCTTAAAAGGGAAAAGACATAAGTTGTCTTTCTTTGAGAGAAGTTCTTACTTAGGGTTTAGACCCAAGAAAAATTTATAGAAAATTTCTTGTTAATTATGTGTTGCATTGTTTTTGTTGTGGTTACTATTAATTACTTGGCAGTTGTTATTTTATATTACAATTTTACTGGAACTATGTATTTGTTATTTATAAAACTTAGATTGTTACTACAATTTCATTATACCGTTTATAATAATCTAAGTTGTTTCTATTTATGTTATTTTTCTCTTTTTGTAATAGTTAATAGTTATAGGTATTTATATTAGTTTTAATCCTTAAATATAATGTGTTTACTATACTAACAAGAACACAGTTACACAAATTGTGTAGTGACTTTTAATAAACATTATTTTGTAGTAGTTTATATTTATAATTTTTATAGATGCATTTTAGATAATGAAACTTCTAAAAATAGAGGAATTTATCTGCTAAAAATTCCTATAAATATTTAACGGTTGAAAGTAAATAATCATATTCCTACACTTCTTGATTTGATTTATTCATCATACTTATTTTCACCTACTGTACTAGAGTACTACCTTCTTAAAGGTGTGGAAAAATAAATTCAGGTATTTTTATCCATCAATAAATTTACACTAACCCTAAATCATTTAATATAATACATATATGAAAAGAATTTATAAATATTAGATCAATAAAATATTTAACTAACTAAAAAAATAGTCATATAGATGCATCAAATCCTAAATTTATACATTCCATATTTCTATACTTGCATAGAGAAATTATAAATAACATGTAGAACCTGGTAATATAGAAGAGGAGACAACAACCAAAGGAGCCCATTCCTCCCAACCAACTCCTGAAGACAGTTGAGTTGCAAATCTTAGGACCCCCAAGCCTTTCTACTGGTCGACCTGGTTGAAAGAATTGGGTGAGAGAATAGGTTTAGAAAACTCTGCAACTTTACAAAGTAATCAACATTAATATTTCGTCATGTAGCAGTAAGAACTTAGCTCAAAACAACTGCACTAGTTCAGTAAATCAACACCTTCCAATCAAACACTTCTTCTTGTCCCCTCCATCGAATTTCTTGTGCACCAATTTCACTAAGAAATTTCACTAGCAAAGAATGAGAAGCCTCAGCTGAATTCAATGGGTAGTTTTATCAGCATGCCTAGGTATTTTGGGTCAGTTTTTCACTTAATGAGCCACCTGTTTTTGTTCCACTTTATTTGGGAACATGCCCACAAAAATAGGGAAGTTTCCTCCTGCAACAGCTAGAAGTAGTTTGAGGATGCTGCTAAGTGTCAATCTGCTCTCAACCCAGCCTATTCCACCAAGTGACCAGTAAACACTCATTTAACAACCTCCTTAAGTTGTTGTCTCATCTTTTATTTATTAATTAATAAAATATTCAACAATTAAATGTAATTATCCTTGACCCCACTTGGTCAATAATTACAAACTTTATAATAAAATTAAAACATAATGTCTCCTAAAACATAAAATGTTTTTTGAAATTTGGGGTATGTGACATAGTGGAAGTTATAGAACACTGATATATAGTTAGAATATCTAACACATCAAGGATAGATATTAAAAATTTCAAAGGAAAAATTTTGAACTTTGGAAGATTAAAATGGAGGATGTCCTTGTAGATGAAGAACAATGGATTACAGTTGACCCAAGAATGAATCTAATGGGTATGTCAAAGAAAGAATGGAAAAATATTAAAAAAAAGGAAATAATCACCATTCAACTTTGTCCTGCAGAATATGTATTGTTAAATATCTCAGAAGAATATATTTCAAAGAATCTATGGGAAAAGTTGGGAAATTTGTACCAATCAGAATCTCTAATTAACAAGTTCTTTATTTGGATATTAGCACCTAAATGTTCAACACTATTAGTATTAATTTATTGTTCATGGATATAAAAATCACCAAAGAGGAAAAACACATTTGTCTCTTATATGTGTTTCCAGATTCATGGGATAACATAGTCACAGTTATTGGAAGTAATAATACCACATTTAATATCGATGATGTGGTTAGATATCTATTATCTGTGAGTTGAAAGAGCATGGAAGGATTAACCACAATTCCCTTTCAGTATGAGGTCTACCAGTAGACAAAGGAAAAGGAAAAACCTCCAATACGAGATCAAAGTTGAGGGTAGATCTAAGACAAGATGCCCTCATTCGATGGTGAAGACATGTTGCAGATGTGGAAATTTTGAGTATCCTCGATGAAACTGTAAATCAAGTGAAATTAAGAAAGGTAAATAGGTTGATGAAAGTTAGTGTTGGGATCTGATCTACCAATGTGAATCAGAACTTAAATTTAAATCAATCTCGGTCAGTAAGCTTCGAGACACATCCAGGTTTTAGGACTTAGGGGCTAGACTTATCTGGAATTTAGCTAACTATGAATTAAATCTACTGATAGATAAAAAATACTGCAACTTAAAGATACCAAAAATCCTTTTACATGGATAATTTCATTTGTTCCTTTTTAAGTACACAGTAATTGATTTATGAAAGCAAAAGGACTGAGATTAAAAAGCAATTTAAATAGTAAATCTAACCCTAGGATACAGACTACAAGGTTCTATCAGCGCTGAATGAACAGTTAACCATTAAATTCTTTTACAAGAAGTTGTTCATAATTTATATTTGTTCTCTATCGCTTCACCATTGAATAAATAGCAATATATAATATACATAAGTCGTGGTCTGAACCATCAATACCTTCAGTATTTAACCAGTGAAAGAAACAGAGTTTATTCAACAATACAAGTGATAAACAACACATGTGAATCGTAGCTTGAATCATAAAATGAAAGGAACAGAGCAGTAATAAAATCGATCAAACACTTAATTGAATTTGTTCTGCAATGATAAACTAGAAACTACAGGGTAACACATACCAATGGCAAAATTTAAATAGCTTGCACCAGAATGAAATCGCTGCATTCACCCAAATCACTACACCGGCAATGTAAAAGTGTGTGAACTCAACAATGGGGGCCCTCCAAAGCCTTGCTCCACACATAGTTAAAGATTTACAGAACTAAACTCTGAATATATTCACCATCAATTTGATTACACAGTAATGAAACCACGCAGTTCAGAAGCAAATGCGTTCTTCCCAAAATCGTGATAGTTCTTCATTGTTTTGTGAAGGATTTATACGAATTTGAAATAAAACTGGAAATGCTATAATTCTACAACTAATTAATGAACATAGCTAACAAGATCCTCATCAGAATCATGAAACTCCACAAAATCAAAACTGTTCCTTCTTTTGTGCTGGATGTAGAATAGGTGGCCGCCCTTGACTGAAGTTGACTTGACATCTGTAAAGGCCACATCACCTAACCGTTGAATGTTCATCCATCTGTGGACACTAAGGATCCATTCTCTATCTTCCAGTTCCCTCCTAGCTGTCCTACAAATGCTCAATCTTGGAGGTAATACGGGAAGTTGGTAAATCCCGTAATCTACATAAAAAATCCTAGTTAAAATGCTTAAAAAGTCTAAAAACTCAATTTATTAGAAAGTAATGACATTATACCTCTTAACCAAGGTTCATGGGCAATCTTTAAAGATTTTCTAATCATTATGGAGGTTTTATGAAGGGAAATGAAAGATATCTAAGCGGCAAAAAGGGGTCAAAATGGTGCCCAACATCTCCCCCAAGAGGAAACTGCTGCATGTCCTCATGCCAAAAATTCTTGACCCTGTTCAAAACCAAAATTGTACTGCTGATCATCTTGCATCTATTCTTCAATCTGTGATGATGCATCTATTGATTCCCAAGATGCATAGAGGATCTTCAACCTTTCATACTTAGCCTTGTAAACCTTCATTTGCTTGTACCATCTATATGCTTGTTTAGTGATGCGTGTCCTCTGAACCTTCAGCTTCCTACTGACTTCTTTTAGCTTCTCATTCTTTTGCTCAAGTTCCTCTATTTCAAGCTTCAATCTCTTGATCTCCTTACTATTTTTGGAAGCTTTCTTTTTCTTCATTTTTATTGGAAGCTGCTCAGAATTTGCATCCATACCCAATTCTCCATGCTCTTGTGCTGAATATTCTTTTTCCTCTTCCATAGCTTGCTGATCTGAGAAAAGAGAGCTTGAACCTTTGGGTAATTTCTATCCAAAATGCTTTTCTTTTTCTTCCTCTTGCTGGTCTAAGAAGAGGTTGATCCTTTTTGCTTGCTTGATCACCTCATCAGGGTCCTGGATATCCTGTGCTAATTCAGCTGCTGGATCTTCTTCTTGACTCCCCAAGGCTTGCATATGTTCCTCATCTTCCAATGCTGATTGGCTTTGAGCTTGCTTGTATCTTCTTGGCTTTCTCTGGTAGGTGGTGAAGTTTTGATCTTGTTTTTGATAGTGTTTTTCTTTCTTCTTCACACTTCTAGTTTGCATCCTTCTCTGAGGCTGTTTTGGGCTTGTTGCCTCTGAGTTGTCTTCATCATCAGTAATCAGCAACACTTCTTTCTTTTTCTTCTTCCCCTTTGGCGGTTTTGAGCTTGTTGCCTCAGGGTATGTTATCATTAACAGTTCATCTTCCTTTGAACCTTCTTCAAGTAACTCTTCCTACTCTTCAAATTGATTATGAACTAGAAATCCTGACCATGTCAAATTCTATCTTTGTAATTCATGCTGGATGATAATTTTAATAAGTCCATAATGAAACATGCTTGTCATCTTGTCTTTTGGACGCCTTTGGACAGCCTTATCCATCTTAGTTAGAATTTGTAGCAGGAAATAAGGCATATTGATTTCACATTCACCCTTTAAATGTTGTAGCAGCTTGATGTGATAAAGGTAAACAATGCTAAATCTGCCTTCACAAGTAATAACTTTCTAAATAATGTAAACTATTTCATCCCATGGATGAACTAGCCAGCTTCTTGGTATCCCTTTTTTCCAATTGACTAATCCTGCCCTAGACCTGCATAAAAATGGCATCCATACTTTCTCTTTAAACTGTTTAGTCTTGAAAAACCTTTCCCCCTACTGTGGCAGACCAGTAACTTGAGCTAGGATGTCTTCTGATAGTCTAAATTGCAAGTTCCCCACTCTAACTCTTTCTCCATCAAAGGATTCAGCAAAAGCTAAACTAGCCTGCTCATTATGCCCATTAAATTTTCCAAAGAAATTTACCACTGCTTATTTTCAAATATCTCAAGGCAACTTTCATGAATATCATTGGGATTAAATGTTTCTGGTTCCAATCTAGCTGACATTTTGTATTTAAATTGAAAACAAGAACCTTTCAACCTTTAATTCAGCCTTTGTCTTCCTATCTCCTCGACAATACTCTGTAATTGTGAAATTTCTGTTTGTATTAAATAGAGTATTCAGCAAGGAAAAGAGTTTTAAGCTTTACCTCTTCTCTGATGTAATTATTTACTTCCTCCTGCACGATTTCCACAGAGATTGGATCATTCACTGCGTCCCTCAAACTGCCTGTCTTTCCTCCTGCATGATTTCTTCAGCAAATGGTGTCTGCATACTTTCTTTTTACTGACTGTCTCTCTTCCTGCGTGATTCCTTCAGCAAATGGTGCATTCATAACTCCTGTAACTCTCGGCTTCCTTCTCAATGTCGATTGTCTCCAGCAAATAATGTATTCACACTCACGGCCCCTTCTTATTGTCAAATATCTCCATACAGCAGTCGATTTTGCAGAGAATAACAACTGGATTTGGTCTTCAAGGAAAATAACCAAATCGTGGTTTCATATTTTACCAATACATAATGCAGAAATCGATTTTTACTTACATGCTGTCGTGGGCATCATTCCATGTTTCCCTTCATCATTTCATGATATGCCATTTTCCATCTGATTATTTACTTAGGAAAGGAAATAAAAGTGAGGTTTTGATAAACATTTTAATCTCTTTATATGCCCAATGCACAAATTGCAATATATACTTCAGTTTTGTTGTATACCCAATGTTAGTAAACAGGCTATAATAAAAGAACTTTTATTTTCTCTTAAAATAAACCTTCTTTCCTAAAACTGTGTTGAAGATATATATATGTCTTGTTTTCTTCCTCAAATTACTTAATGCATGATGCACTTATATATATATAAAAGAGACCTTTGAAATTCCTTTATGTCAATGTTTCATTTTTGCTGAGAAAGAGACCTTGTTTATCTTTAAACCCAATTGAAACTCTGCTTGTAGTATGCAGCATGCATCCTGTAGAATGCAATGTATATCCTGTAAAATGTAGTATATATCCTGTAGAGTCCAGTATAGATGTTGGCCATTTAAAATTTCCCTTGGGTTTAATCTTGACAACCATCCTGATCCCTAAGGTGGAAAATGAAGTGTTGGCAGAGATAAAAAAAAATGAAGTGCTGACAGAGACTAATGAAAGGCAAGTAAGGTACTGGCAGAGACTAATGAAAGGAAAATAAGGTACTGGCAGAGACTTATCATAATAATGGAAATAATAGGTAGTCAAGCTTGCAATAGTTGGTAATATGTCATCACTTAAAAACAAAAAAAATTCTGAAACTTTTTAAACATAAAACTATAAATTCTTACAGACTTGCTTAATGTTCCTGTATGATGAGATTGTTGCCTGCTTGAAGTTAGTTTGTATTCTGATTGTCATTCTAATGTTTTCTGTCTGCTTCTATCTCAGATTCCTTCAGCTTCACTGAAAGTTGGGTCTCTTTGTAGATATCTTCTACCTTACTAAAAGTCAGGTCCCTCTACCTTTAAAAATCTCTTGTATTGATGGTAATTAGGTCTGGTAATCAGGTCCCTTCTGCTGATGAAAAATCACAATCCTCTGCATATGAAAAATACTTGGAGGGTTCTAAAGAAGCATGAACATGTTTATCCCCCTCACAGGCCTAACTTTTGACTTGTCCTCAAGTCAAACAAGATATTCATTATTTGTAAAACAAAACAGGAGATTGGAAAAAGATTTGTATGTGAATTTGCAATGGCCAGGCAATCCTGGTTTTCCATAGAAAATTCAAGTTTATATTGTGCCAACGAACTGGTTTTCACAACTAAACTTCCTTTTTTTTCTTGTTTTTTATTTTTTATTTTTTTTTAATTTATTTTTTATTTTTTATTTTTTTATTTGCTTGTTGTATCAGATCAGCTAAGGAGTAGGTGAAGGAAAACCACTGATGTGTCTATCCAGCACTTGTATTTCCTTTTGCTGTGAAAGCTATTGTATAAAATCTACCTTATTGATAGGTTTATTGTATAGCTTGAGCCGGTGGCCATTGAAAACAAATTGACATGCTTCATCATCTATGGTTTGAATTTTAACCGAACCATTGTCATAGACATCAACAATCTCATATGGACCAAGCCAATGAGTAGTGAATTTGGCTTTGAAATCTTTAAATTTTGAGTCAAATAATAATGCCCAATCACCATTATGAAATTGCTTCTTTTTGATAAATTTGTCATGCCATTGAGATCGCTGCTGTTGGATCAAAATATTGTGTTCTATGGCAGCCTGTCTGATCTCATCTAGCTGGTTCAACTGAAGTATTCTTTCTTGCTGAGCCTCAGAAAGATCCATGCCCAAATCTGCTGCCAACTTGAATGTATGAATTTGAAA
Source organism: Pseudotsuga menziesii (assembly GCA_001517045.1). Lineage (NCBI taxonomy): Eukaryota > Viridiplantae > Streptophyta > Pinopsida > Pinales > Pinaceae > Pseudotsuga > Pseudotsuga menziesii. The sequence continues at coordinate 101,925 of LPNX010326167.1, forward strand.
CTCTATAGGGAGGAGGACTTGCTTACCGTAGACAAGCTGGTAAGGAGAAAAACCAGTACTATTTTTCCAAGTGATCCGGTATGCCCATAAAGCTTCAGTAAGCTTTGCTGACCAATCCTTCCTATGCATCTGAACAGTTTTGGTGATGATGCCTTCTAGGGTTTTGTTGGTAGATTCCACTTGGCCATTGGCTTGTGGATGGTAAGGGGTGGACTTTCTGTGCTTGATCTTGTATTTTTCTGCTATCTCTTGCACTAATTTGGTAGTAAATTGGGCACCTTGATCAGTTACAATTTCCTTAGGTACCCCAAATCTAACAAAGATCTCTTCAAAAAGAAAGTTTACCACAGTCTGCTCCGTGGCTCTCGGTAAAGGCTTGGCCTCTACCCACTTAGTAACATAGTCCGTACAGACCAAAATATACTTCTTCCCTTGTGATGGTGGATTAATTGGACCAATGAAGTCAAGGGCCCACTTTTCAAATGGTTCAATGAGGATTTGGGGATGGAGTGGCATTTCATCAGACCGGACTGGCCGTCCCATCCGTTGACAAGTATCACAACTTCTAACATACCTCTTAGCATCCTTGAAGATAGTAGGCCAATAATACCCCAGATTGAGTATCTTGTATGCTGTCCTTTTATCTGCAAAATGACCACCACACAGTTCATCATGACATGCCTTTAAAATATCTAATATTTCATCCTGTCGTACACATATTCTTATAATTAGGTCATATCCTGTGTAAAAGAGGTCACCATTAACCCATATATGCCTAGCACTTTGTTTAATTATATTTTTCTTTTCTTTAGATGTCAGAGATGGTGGTAATTGTCCTGATGATAAGTAATTAGCAATGTCAACATACCAAGGAGTGATAACAGAAATTGCAAACAGGTGTTCATCAGAAAAACTATCAGAAACAGGAACAATCTCACCAGTATTGTGTAAACGAGACAAGAAGTCTGCTACTTGATTTTCTAGTCCCGGTCGATCTAGAACAGTGATGTTGAATTCCTGCATTAGTAACAACCATCTAGTAATCTGACCATTAGTGATAGACTTGTTCATTAAATATCGTAAGGCCGAATGATCTGTATGGACAAAAATTTCATAACCAGTTATGTAATGACGGAACTTATTGACAGCATGAACCACCGCCAACATTTCCTTTTCAGTGATTGTATAGTTTAACTCTGCAGGGGTCAGATTTTTACTTATAAAATAGATTGCATAAGTCAAAGTATATTCTTTCTGGCCCAATGAGGCCCCTATTGCAGTAGTAAAGGCATCAGTAGAAATATGAAAAGGTAATGCCCAATTTGGTCCCCTTAAAATGGGTGCAGTGGAGAGCTTCTCCTTAAGTGTCTGAAATGCAGATTGACAATCAATATCCCAATTAAAATTCACATCTTTGGAAAGCAATTTAAACAATGGCAGAGCTATCTTACTGAAATTTGCAATAAATCTACGATAATAGCCTGCATACCCTAAAAAACTTCTTACATCTGTTTGAGTTGTTGGTTCAGATAAATTGTCAATAATTTGAATTTTATCAGGATCTACTTTTATACCAAATGCAGAAATATGATGTCCTAAAACTATCCCCTCAGTCATCATCATAAAACATTTTTCATTATCGAGGGAAAGATTTGAGTCAACACACCTTTTTAAAATTTTCTCCAGATTGGCCAAGGAATCCTCAAATGTACTTCCATACACAGTAAAATCATCCATGTAAATTTCGACACACTCATGAATTAGGTCTGCAAAGATAGCCAGGACTGCCCTCTGAAAGGTAGCTTGGGCATTACATAAGCCAAAAGGTAAAACCTTGTAGGCATAGGTGCCCCAGGGACATGTAAAGGTGGTTTTTTCCTGGTCTTCTGTTGCAATACTAATTTGATTATACCCGCTGAAACCATCTAAAAATGAAAAGTATTCTTTGCCAGCTAGGGTATCCAACACTTGATCAATGAAAGGAAATGGAAAGTAGTCTTTTAATGTTGCCTTATTTAATTCCCTGTAATCCACACATATGCGCCATTTACCGTTCTTTCTAGGAACAACAACCAAGGGGGAAACCCATTGGCTGTCGGAAATGGGGTAGATAAACCCTACTTTTAACAACTTTTGTAGCTCTTCCTTTACTATTTCTTTTAATATAGGGTTCATTCTGCGTTGTGGTTGTCTAAGAGGCTTGATCTTATCATCTGTGTAAATATGGTGAGTCCATGTCTCATGATGAATACCAGGCATATCAGTGTACTCCCAAGCAAATGCATGTGAATGTGTATTCAGTAAATTAATCAATTGTTCTTCTTGTGATGGAGTAAGATGTGCACTTATATTCAAACTTTTACCTGGACTGATTTCAACTGTCTTACTTTGAGTATCTGTGATTGAATGAACATTGAGAATATCATGAAGTGCCAATGCTAGAGAATGTATTGTACAATTTTCCTGAAAATTATAACCCAAAACCTGATTTGCTGCAGCATATTGTATGTCTCTTAATTCTTCAGAAATATCAGGTTCAGCAATAAAATAATCTAACAAATCTTCATTATCTGCTTCCTGAAAGTCATAGAACTGGTTGATACTCAGGATAGGCTGAATCACTTCTTCTTGTTGTTCCTTAGTCTCATTAATCCATGATAGCTGATATAATGTAGAAGGTCTTTGGGCAGAAGGGTAGAGTGTAATTTGTTTCCTCTCTGTTCCATGTGAGATAAGCATGCTACCTGACCTACACCCTATGAAGGCATCTGTTGTTGCCAGCCATGGTCTGCCAAGAATCAAAGGGTGACCTCCTAGGTTAGACTTTGGCTGTAGGACTATGAAATCAACAGGGTACTCCTAGGAGTCTAAAGAAATAGTGATATCTTCTAAGACCCCTTCAGGTGTAATTTTAGACCTATCAGCTAATTCCAAGACTGTTGTTGTTGGTTTGAGGTTTGTCAAATGAAGGTATTCCATTGTCTCAAGTGTCATAACATTAATGGCAGCACCTAAATCAATCAATGTCTTTGGAATTGAAAAATTATTAATAGTAATTGTAACCATTGGAATCCCAGGATCCATATACTTTTCAATGAAAATAGTGTTAGACATTAGTCCTGCTAGATTTCCTACCACATGTATTTTGGATGGATCCTTCTTCCTTTTATTAAGAAATAATTCTTTAACTGCTTTAGTGAAAATTGGAATATCCTTTATAGCCTGCAGTAAAGGAATTTTGACATATGCATCTTTTAACTCATTCAAAACATCAAAAGCAGGTAAGGAAATTGAAGGTTTTTCTTTGACCAACCTTTCTGGGAAAGGAGGTTCATATGTTACTAATGTTTTTCCTTTTTGATTTTGATTTTCTGACTGATATTTTTCTGTATTTAATTTTTTTGGAGTTTTCTCTTTTTCTTTTTGTTCTTCTAAAATAGCAGGAGATTCTTTTTGTAAGGTTTTCCCAGATCTTAAATTGATATTTTGCAGTGGAAGAACTGAATAGGGAAGTGCCATTCCATCATCAACATTATACATAGGTCTTTCTATTTTATTGTTTGGATTTGGAATTGGCTGAGCTGGTAGTTGGGTAGGCCGAGGTGGAGGTTGATTGGATGGTAATTGAAGCTGTTGAGGTGGTGGACCCAATTGAGGAGCCATATTGGGTTGTTGGAAAGATGGGACTTGGTAAGATGGGGCTTGATAAGAAGGAGTTTGGACTTGATGCTGCTGATATTGGGGATAGGCTGAAGGTTGTTGGTATGGCTATAAATAGGCCTGCTGATATGTCTGATTACCATGGGCATAACCTCTCCAATTTGGAGTAGATTGGGCTAAGGGAGGAGACCAAGTTTGCCAAGGCATGGGTGCACTCCATGAATTTTGAATAGGAGTTTGATAATTTGCATGAAATTGTTGCGTAGGGTCTTGAGACATACCTGAGAATCGTGGCTCCCAAGGTCTTCGTTGTCCCATGAAGTAGAGAGACTCCATGCTTTGATTCTCCTCCATTCGAGCTACCTACAACTCTTTCAATCTAGGGCAGTCATCAGTTTTATGATTAAAAGTACATAAAACAAAAATTTCAACAGCATTTAAAGGACATTCTTTGAGTGGGTGCTTCTTTCTACACTTAGGACAAAAGATGGACAAGGCTTGATCTTGCTGGTCCTATTGTTCTTGTCTTTTCTTGGTTTTTGCTACTTCAACCTGTGTGCCCAATGTACTCAATAAATCAGTCTTGAAATCTTCTAGCATATTTCCAAGCTTAGCCCTAGAAATACCACTGTTTGCAGACTTGTTTACTTTGGTAATGATGTCCCTTTTTCCAGTTCTAGCCTTCCCTCTCGAATATTTCTGACATAAATCTTGTATCT
>LPNX010326167.1:106497-130238 GCA_001517045.1 Pseudotsuga menziesii
TATTCTTCTCTCTCATGTCTCCTCTCTTGTTCTCCTCTCTCTTGTATTCGTTTGTTTTCTATCTCTAGCATCCTCTCATACTCCCTTCTCTGTTCAGCAGTTGGGCCTTTTGATGTTTCTTCCTCAGACATTTTAAAACTACCAACTGTTGAGATGAATCCTTTTGGAAGAGAAGCTCCTATTACTTCTGTTTTTGGGGGGTTTTTGATATATCTTCCTTTGTCGTCTCTTAGTCTTGACATAAAAGTAAAACCTATTCTGTGTTTTTGTTTGAGAATTTTATTTTTATCAGAAAACTAAAATTCCTAAGTCTACTTCTACAGTGCCTCCCCGGCAATGACACCAAAATGTTGGGCTCTAATCTACCAATGTGAATCAGAACTTAAATTTAAATCAATCCGGGTCAGTAAGCTTCGAGACACATCCAGGTTTTAGGACTTAGGGGCTAGACTTACCTGGAATTTAGCTAACTGTGAATTAAATCTACTGATAGATGAAAAATACTGCAACTTAAAGATACCAAAAATCCTTTTACAGGGATAATTTCATTTGTTCCTTTTTAGGTACACAGTAATTGATTTATGAAAGCAAAAGGACTGAGATTAAAAAGAAATTTAAATAGTAAATCTAACCCTAGGATACAGACTACAAGGTTCTATCAGCGCTTAATGAACAGTTAACCATTAAATTCTTTTACAAGAATTTGTCCATAATTTATATTTGTTCTCTATCGCTTCACCATTGAATAAACAGCAATATATAATATATAGAATTCATGGTCTGAACCATCAATACCTTCAGTATTTAACCAGTGAAAGAAACAGAGTTTATTCAACAATACAAGTGATAAACAGCACATGTGAATCGTAGCTTGAATCATAAAATGAAAGGAACAGAGTAGTAATAAAATCGATCAAACACTTAATTGAATTTGTTCTGCAATGATAAACTAGAAACTACAGGGTAACACATACCAATGGCATGATTTAAATAGCTTGCACCAGAATGAAATCGCTGCACTCACCCAAATCGCTACACCGGCAATGTAAAAGTGTGTGAACTCAACAATGGGGGCCCTCCAAAGCCTTGCTCCACACACAGTTAAAGATTTACAGAACTAAACTCTGAATATATTCACCATCAATTTGATTACACAGTAATGAAACCACATAGTTCAGAAGCAAATGCATTCTTCCCAAAATCGTGATAGTTTTTCATTGTTTTGTGAAGGATTTATACAAATTCGAAATAAAAATGGAAATTCTATAATTCTGCAACTAATTAATGAACATAGCTAATGAGATCCTCATCAAAATCGTGAAACTCCACAAAATCAAAACTGTTCTTTCTTTTGTGCTGGATGTAGAACAGGTGGCCGCCCTTGACTGAAGTTGACTTGACATCTGTAAAGGCCACATCACCTAACTGTTGAATGTTCATCCATCTGTGGACACTAAGGATCCATTCTCTATCTTCCAGTTCCCTCCTAGCTATGCTACAAATGCTCAATCTTGGAGGTAATACGGGAAGTTATTAAATCCCGTAATCTACATAAAAAATCCTAGTTAAAATGCTTAGAAAGTCTCAAAACTCAATTTATTAGAAAGTAATGACATTATACCTCTTAACCAAGGTTCATGGGAAATATTTAAATCTTTTCTAATCATTATGGAGGTTTTATGAAGGGAAATGAAAGATATCTAAGTGGCAAAAAGGGGTCAAAACGGTGCCCAACAGTCAGTCAACTGATGGAAAGTCTATGAAAGAAGAAAAATGTGTTCTGTATTTGGCCTCTTGAAGTACACAAACATATCATGATTTTTGGTTGATCGAATGTACTATGTCATATCAAATGAAACCATATAAAGAGAGTCTATTTAAGTATTATGATACATATGGTGGTGATTTCTTTGTTGGATATGAATCACTAACCAAGATATTCAAACAAGGAAATATTCTATTGATGTTGAAAGATGGAAGAACGATAACACTTACGCGAGTCGTACATATCCTAGGTTTGGCATGAAACATAATCTTCGTAAGAAATATGGAGGATGCAAGTGTACAATATGTATTGGGGAAAGAAGTGTAGAATTGTATGAGGATAAATTATTCTAAGAGATTATTTTGGTTTCGAACCCTATATAAATTATTTAGAAGAACAGATATCAACAAAGTGCTAATATATTCTGTCATGAGTCTAATAAAGTGGCTTCGTGTCTATTCAAACTGACCATGTTGTGCCATCAGTAGATGGGACATATAAATGGGGAAGGTATTTTTGCTATGCATAGTAAAGGTATGGTCGAATGTCTTCCTAAATGTCCTAAATAAATTAAATTATGTGAATAACTTAAATTTCCAAAAACATGTCATGTAAGGTTTCCATATGGTCCACATGGGAGGCAAGTGAGGGAGGTGAGAGGGGGGTATTATATTTGATCCAGAAGGAAAAATATTAAACTCATTTTCTTGGGGTCTCAGAGTCCAAAATAACAATGAAGAGGAATGTCTCTCTCTTCTCCTCGGGTTGGAACTAAAAATTGGGGAACACATTCCAAACTTAATGGTATTTGGAGACTCAATATAGGTTATCTAGAAGATGAAAACATGCTATAAAAAGGGCTCTTCAAGTTGTAAAAGAATCTATTATAGGATCCTCCTTGTCATCTCTCCACCTCAAGTTCTCTATTTTCATATTATTAGGGAGAATAATGGCTCAACTAACAATATTTCCAATCAATGCGTACGAAGCTCACAAGGAATTGTTGTTTATATCAATCAAGTGAAGGCCTTTAAAGATATCCCTTAGTCACCGATATAGAATATAGGTTCCCTTCATGGTCAAAGACCCTAGAAATTGGGGCCCCTTCATGGTTGAAGACACAAGATGTGGATCTGTCGCTCTCCCAATATGTGTGGCCCTTCATCGCCAAGTGTTAGTAACTCCTCATTAGCTAGCATTAAATTTGACTTCACCTATGCTATCCTCCATTCTTTCGATGAGTCAATTCACATAAGAGATGGATGAGATATTCCATGAAGGAAACTCCTATATCCATTCACTCTATCCAACCAAGGATCTGAAAGGAATCTGTTCCTTCCACCCACGTGGTGACAAAGACAAAGCCAACATCCAACATCTACAAGGTCTATTTGAAGGTCTTCTGAATTTGACTGAAGTCAACCCTATCTCTACAATGGTGAAAAATGATGGGGACACATAAATTGTAAATATTAAGTATGGTCTGGATGATATTAATACATACCTACGCAAGGTATATTAGGTTGTGGGTGTTTGCGTCAAGGGGAATATGGATACGACTTCGGACATTTGGTTCCTCTGCAACCAAATCAGCTGCCACGACTCCAAAATTGATGACCATGAGTGCAAACTGACGGAGATAATGCGTACAGTTGAAATTATAAAAGATGAATTGTTGATAATATCTAGAATGTCTCAGTGAAGCCATTGCCAGAATTCTATAGAATAAGGTGCTCTCCCCATGGAATAAGTCTCAGTTACTCAACCTACTTTTGAACACAAAGGAAAGAAGATGTAGTGTTTTACTTATAGGAATACCCTAAACATTTTTTGTATCCTACTAAATCGGCAGTTTGTTAAAATCTATCCTTCCTAGGATATGGTAACTTTTAGGAAGCATACTAAGAATTTTAGGAAACTATTTTTAGGCATAATTGTTTTAGCCTTATTTTCTTTCAAGGCCTTCATGGAACTCAAGTTATGTGCTTTGTAATTAATGGTTGTGCACATCCTTTTTTTCCTAATAGATTGTTCTTGGTTGGTGTTAAAAAAAAGGTTTCCATATGGTTTTACTAGAGTTAAAAAAGTACTAGAGTCAATATACAATGATGTGTCTGTATTGGTGTTGGTCCCTTCACTAGGAGGATCTCACTATTATGTTTCTTTCATAGATGATTTATCTATAATCACGTAGTTGTATATTTTGATAAATATATCTGAGGCATTTGTAAATTTTCAAGAGTTCAAATATCTTGTGGAAAATCAAACTAGCAAAAGAATCAAGGTGTTAAGAACTATCAATGGAGGAGAGTTCTCTGGAAAAATGTTTGACCACTTCTACAAAAAGCATGATATATCTTAAAAAAACACATCTCCATTAAAGACTAAATAGAATAGGGTTTCTAAAATAATAAATAGGATGCTAATTGATAAAAGGAGGAGCATGCTAAGTGGTGCAGCTACCACACAAGAATTATGGGTAGAGGTAGTTGACACAACATGTTGCCTAGAAAATAGGTCATCGTTAATGACTCTGGTTGACATGAATCCATATGAGGCATAGGGTAGGAAAAATATCTCTCTTTGACATATTATAGTGTTTGGGTGTGAGGCCTTTGTGCACATCCCAAAGGAGAAAATAATGAAACTACACAAAAACTCAGATAAATACATCTCCATCGGGTACATGCATGGAATGAAAGAATATATGATGTGGAACCCAATGAAGAGGAAGTAAATTTATAGTTGATATCTGATATTCAGAGAATTTATAATAAATTATAGAACTAAAGAGGTCAAAAGAGAAAAGGAACAAGAAAATCAAACTTTGATATGGATGATCAAAGTATGGATTTGGGAGATTCGACTAATTATGACAATGAGGTGGAACAAGAGACTCCAGATGTGAGGATGTTTGGTCGAGCACAATAAAAATAATAAAGGTATATTCCACCCGACATTCACTCTGATTTTTTATTATCTACTATAGACTATAATCCTAGGACAATACAAGAAGCAATGAACTCGACAAAGAGAAGAATTTGGAAAAGGGCGATCGAAGAAGATGAGGACCTTGAAGGAAAATGAAACAAGGGAACTAGTTGTGTTACCCAATCAAATGAAACATGTTGGTGGTAAGTGGGTGTTTAAGAAAAAATGAATGTAGTAGGTCGAGTCACTGATGTGCAAGGCTCGACTAGTAGAAAAAGGATTTTCTCTTCTGTTGCTAAACTAACTTCCATAAGGGTACTAATGTATTTAGCTGCAGCATTTGATCTTGATATAGAACAAAAGGAAGTAAAGACAACATGTATTCATGATGATCTTGAAGAAGAGATTTAAATGAAGAATATTGAAGGCTTTCTAGTGGATAGGGAAAGTGAGCTAGTCTTTAAGCTCAAGAAGTGTCTCTACAGTCTAAAGTAATCACCAGGATGTGGTATCAAAAGTTTGACAAGTATATCTAGCAATTGGGATTTGTGAGAAGTCAAGCATATCATTGTCTCTGTTTGAAAAATATCGAAGATCACTTTGTATACTTTTCTCTATATGTCAACAACATGTTGTTGTTTGGGATTAACATAAATATGATAAAGGAGGTAAAACTCTAGTTATCCTCTAATTTCAACATCAAGTATCTCAGAGAAGAAAATTTCACTCTTGTAATGGAAATAAATAAACTTTGATTAAGGAGGAAGTAGAATTTGGTTAAGTCAAAGGAAATGCCTTGAGAAAATGCTAAAACATTTCAACATGAAAGAAAGTTCATTAGTCAAGGTGCATATTCCGGTAGGAGTCAAGTTATTTGCTAAACAATTTTGAAATATTGAAGAATAAAAGGGATACATGTTATGTGTTCTATATGTGAGTGTTGTAGGTGGTAGAATGTATGTAATGGTTTGTACACGATCGGATATTTCCCATGTAGTGGGAGTATTAAGCATTTATATGATGACACATAAAAAAGAGCACTAGACCATACTTAAGAAAGTATTCAGATGTCTCCATGGAATGAATGATTTAGAAATATTTTATTGACGAGAGTCTGATAGCAACAAGAAATCCAATGTACAAGGTTTTTTTGATTCTGACTAAGCTAGATACAATGACTATAAATTGTCTTCTAGAATATATGTGTTTAATCTATTCAGAGGAGCAATCAATTGGATGAGTGGAAGGAGGTCATTCATTGCACAATTGAATACTAAGTCTAAATACATGGAATATAATCATGTGTGCAAGTAAGTTGTTTCGTTGCATAGGTTGTGTTCAAATGTTCAGTTTGGGCATCATCTTGTTAGGCTGAATTGTGATAGTCCAATATAACATTCAAAGATAAAACACATTGATGTTCAATACCATTTTTGTGAGAGATATTGTGGAGACCTATAAAATGTTATCGAAAAAGGTTGACACAACAAATAATGTTGCATAATATTTGATGAAGTTGATAATCACAAAAAAAAAATCCTGGTGTAGGGAAATGATGGGTTTGTCATCCCTGTGAACTAAAAGTTATGAATCTCTTATTTATGCAAAGAATAAAAAAAGCGTTAAAATATTGGGTGTTATATATTATCTAAATAATATCTATTGGAAAATACAATAGTCAACTAGCATTATTCGGTTGTTGTCGAAGGAAACATATGGTGAGAAGTCTATTTAGTTGATCGATTGGTTTAGTTGTTTTGTAAAAAGATGAATTAATTGTTCCATGGAATCATGAATTCGATGAACACTTGGATGAATGGAGGGTCAATGGATTCAACTACGACTAACATGTCAAAGTAGAATAATCAAATTCAGTTAGCATGTTATGGACCACCATTAATGAGTAGTTAGCTACATTGCACCTATAAATAAGATGTAATGATAGTGTATCAAGTGTATGGTATAGCATGAGATAATGTATTGTTTCATATCATGAATGAGGTCTATCACACGTGTAACATTGTGTGGTGACTGATCTATGTGGGTACCACCAATGTGTAGTGATTTTATGCTTGATAATAGAAGATTCAATAGCTCACCGGTTTGTTGGTTTTCTCCAAGTAAGGGGTTTCAAGGGTAATTTTTTGGGTTATTCATTGATGTGTTGTGTATTCCATTGTATAGACCCACTCAAGGTTGTTAGTGCATAGGCCCAATAAATATTATGTGTTGTAGCATGTCTTTTGGAGAATCATTTGCTTGCATATCATCACTATTGGATTATCCTCAAGCTATCCATGATATCTACAAAATAAATCCACATCATACTCTATATTATATTAACAAAAAATCTCATTAAATTCAAATCAAGTTGGATCTAGCATCCTGCTTATTGATAAATACAAGTATTGGGGGTGACAATAGAATCCTTTTATAATAATCCAAAGAAAGAATGGAAGATTATAATATTATCAATGAGCTACTCCCTTCCTCCTTTATCTAGGTTCCCTCCTTCACTTAAAAAGCATTTGATCACTAAAATTATTAAGTAAAAGAGTCCCATACTATTCCTATAACATAACTTTTATCTTCAAGCCTTCTATTCTAACTCTTTCCCTAAGTAGATCTAAAATAGCTTTTGGATTTTGGTGATTAGGAGAAAAACCACAATGTGGGATAAAATACTAATCGATTAATTTCATTTATTTCCTTTTCACTTTGTTTTTCCATATTTTTAAGAACTTTGTGATAATGTGAGTTATTTTCACTTAAAAGAGATATTCCATGCAATTTTAACCACTTGAATTTTGTGGTATTTTGATTCTATGCTCATATTATAAAACTTTAATCACTGTAGATGACCCTAGTAAAAATTTGTCAATACAAACATGCCCCTTTCTTCTAGGAAATTAGCAGTTGGGATATGATATTCTGTCTCTTTTAGGATTCTATTGCACTCTTCATGTTGTGGGTGGACCAAGTACATGCTTTTTACTTACACATTTAATGGTTTTAAATATTTTTTAAATAGATTCCCCCTAATGTGTGAGGTCTATAGCAATGACAAGGGATGAAATACATTAAATTTTATAATTTCTAGTGACAATGGATGGAGGGAAAAGGAGGGTAACCATGGACGTAGGAGTTAGATAGAACCTGCAAGCAAAATAAGGCAATGTCCCAAATATACAATATATTCCTAAGGTGGGTATACCATGCTTAGTAGTAAAAAATCATGTCCTTGAAAAACAAATGATAGATCAATTCCAATTGTACCTCAAAATAAATAAAATGCACTCTAATAAGTGCGAGATATCCAGGTCTTCATGGTACTTTAACATGGAAGTTTAATCTTGTGCAACTCGAGCAGTGTATCAATGAACAATACAACTGTATTTTTACCAAGGTATTCAATCCATACTAATGATAGTATGATTGTATATCATGTGATTGAATGATCTTATGTCGAGCATAATAAAACACCATGTGATTATTGATCATTGGTGTATACCATTAACAAATGTGAGGAGAGCCAACAATAATAATGGTGGACTCCAAGGTAGTGAGTACAATACAACAAGCATGAATAAATGTTATGAATTCAAACAATTGTAGATTCAAGTTAGCAATGGTTATTGGTGTATACTCACTATGATTTGCAAAGAAAATTTCCACTAATATGCAAGATCCAAGCTACTCCAAGTGTCCTCAATAATTATTTGGTATCAATAGTAAGATATAAACTATAGGGATGGGACTCATGCATACCACATCAACCAAAATGAAACAAATATCAATAGTTTCATATAATTTGGTATAGATACAAGATCCAACATTGTATATTGACACTAGCTAGGAAGCATAACATGATTAGTTAAGAATATTTGAGAAATGTCCAACATTGTTTTGAATTCCCTTGAACAAATGATATGAAACATAGTGAAACTTGGAAACATAATACTCAAGTGACTAGACTTTGTGAAATGTGATAGTGAAAGAGGAATTAACGAAAGCTCACAAAGAACTTCTCTAGATAGTAGAAGATTCAACAAGTCAACAAAAGTGGAAGAGTGAAATAAATGATAAGACTTTGTTTCTGCATGTTATTACATATTTTTTGTATAGTGATTTCTAGTTTAGAGAAACATTATTCTAGATTGGATTGACATGATGCTACTTTGTGTAAGTAGTTGGTTGGTATTTGAGAAAACCTATTGTATTTTATGCTTTCTACCAAGCATTTGTTTGAGTACCTTTGAGGTACATTAGAATAGGCTCTTTATTGTATTTGATACATGGGAGACCTATTATATGATTTTGTTATCCAGACCTCTTTGAAATGCTTGAGCCTACAGTAATTAGGTGTTAATAGTCAAGATTTCTCGAAAACCCTATTTGTATGTTATGATATAAAGAAATTGAGATGAATGTTTACTTCATTGAAGTCATGGTCATGTAAACTCAGTTCCAATACATAGATATTGATGACCATATTCAAAATTTGTGATGAAGTTTAGACACTTTCGAGATAATGTTTCCCAGTTTGGCCACACTTTTTTTTATAATACAAAAAAGTAATATTTTGTTAGGAAAAAAATACAACAAATACATTTAATCAATTAGGTTAAACTTTCATCATATTTTAACTACTAAAATCAAAAGAAAATTTTGGCATTTCCATGCTACGGTCTCTTATTCTTTCATCCTTTACTTTTAGATTCTTCTAATTTAATGAGGTGGCCATAAGCAACATCACATCATAATATTTCATATTAAGTAAATGTGTATTTATATTTTCCTCTAATAATTTAATTAGATAATTATGTCGATTTAAGTATTACACAACGCTGAAATATGATAAATAGATATGTTTTTATAATTATTTTTATATTTTATTTTCTAGTTTAGTGCTATTGATATATAATAGATACCCTTAAAACCTACCTTAGATTAAAGTAATTAGATTTCATTTAATCAATTTAGATTGCTTTACTTTGTTTAATTACTTTATATCTTTTTATTTTTTCCTATAAAATAATTTGGGACTTATTCTTATTAAGACGTAATGTTCAAAATTGAAATATTATTACATATACATATATTCTTATTACATATTACATATATTCTTAGTATTATTCCATAGGGTTACATGTTACATTCCTACACTAGGACATTCCAAAATCACTTTTATTTTCTTTGGAACCATGAGCAATTTGTCTTGAGACATCCCTTAGAGGGGTTGTTAGGGAGGCAAGAGGGAATGAGAGGGAACCCATCGTCTGGACTATGGACAAGTTACCTTTGATTCACTATTGAATATCAAGGAACAAATATTTTTCTTTTGAAAAAAAGTTACAAAATATTAGAAAATGATTCTATTATACATCTTGAGACCGTAAACTCGTTCTTTAATATTTTTGGTGAGGAAACAAAATAAATTAAAAAAGGTACACCTACAAAATTTGTCAAAAACAAGGTTTGTATTTTGAGATAAATTGGCTAAATCATTTTCAATGGAACCACTTGATATTGATCTCGTGTTACAAGACTAGGTGATGTAGTGTTATACTAACGAATTTTTGATATTCTTCAAGATAAGGATACCACTATGATGGCATGCTTATAAATCTATCAAATTTTTTTCTCAACAGATTGATATCAATAAGATGCCATGGTTATAAGTCCTCAAGATAATGATAACACTAAGATTCCATACTTAGTCACCTCATGCTCATTACATGAACATTCCATTTTTTGAACTATTACATTTCAGTCTATACATGCATGTATCCTTGTTTTTAGAACAATGAGCAACTGTAGGTTTTTTGGACTGAATACTTTTGGGGCTTTTTATTAATAGTGCTTAAAGCACCTGAGGATTGTATTTTTCATTCCCCTTGAGTTAAAAAATACATTTTTTTCCTTGGAAGATAAATTGTATGCTTTCCAATAGTTGGCCACTATCCCTCCAAAGCAAATCCTCATCTCAGTTGAGTATGTGCTCTATCCCACGATAGGATACTACATGCTTGATTATGTAACAACGTAACTAAGGAATGCCTACAATAGGGTACTTAAGGGGTTTCTTGATAGAATGTCCAAGGTTACGATGATGTGAGGTGGGTTGATAGTTCATGATTATAACAAAGGAATTAATGTCTAGATAGTGTTCTTGCATGGATGAGATTGTGTAAGACAATGGGTTTGTGTTAGAAGGGATCTCAAGCATAAGAAGGGTTTGTGATGGATAGAAATATGTTGTCTTGCATGTCAGTGACATTAGCATTTGAGGTTGATGGAGTTAAGAAGGTAGGAAATTTATCTGGATGATGGGTATGCCATTGGAGGTGATAGTTTCATCATCCAAAAGTGGTGTATGCTCAACGTGGAGCTAGTTAGTGTATGAATTTTTTGTAAATTTGTGTGGATAGTTTGAGCACACAATGTCATAGTTATGTTGGTTTGTTCTAGTGTCTATATGAATTGTTGTGGTTGTCGATGTAACAATCCTTGATAAGTATACTATTTTCGTAATGTTTGTTGTTGTTGAACGGTGGATTGCATACTATTAAATGTTTTTGGTGAGGATTTGGTTGATGGTATTTTTTTACTAAATATATTGTTTATTTATCCATATTGTCTTGTGTGTCCTTTGTTTGCTTAAAATTGGTATTGGTTGGAGGTTTTTTTAACATGATGGTTTTTTTTGTTATTCGCCAAGTTTTTTCCGACCATGGTGTAGGTAGAAACAAACAAGCATTTTTCAGACATGTCTTCCTGAATTGAGGGGAGTTTAGGAAGGTTAGAGGAGAATGATACATCGATTAGGTATACAAGGGCTAAATCAACTAGCTGTCAGAAGATTAGAAAAAGTTCAATAAATGCATGGAATTTTTTCTCGTGGAAGGGGGGTCATGTTCCTATGATGATGAGGCAATAGGAAACATTGAGGTTCCCTTAAGGTACAAATATATAGTGAAACAATGGGTACCTATGGATCTTCCTCAACTCAACACATATTTCTTTGTGAATGAGAGGATATATAGAAATGCACTGTCATCATTACATGGATTGGGGTTGTTTTACATGGATGGAATAAAGGTCGGTTATGACATATGTACATAATCGATGGATTATGTTGGACCATATTACAACTACAAATATTGGATGTGTATGGTCCAATATAAATGATGTATGCGTAGATATAGGTTTTCAGCAAATTATTTACAGCTGAAAGACAAAGACCAAAATAAAGGATAAGCATTGTACATTGACGGAAGGCCAAAGGAAACTAGGAATATTGTGGGGTTTATAAGCAATACGCAACTAGGATCTACGCTTAAGAAACCCAACTACATATTTGAGGGATGTGAAGGAAACCGTGTTTTTGTATGTGGCATTAAATCAATAGTTGTAGGGGAAGAGTTGCTTATCAATTATAATTTGAATCGAGTAGATACAAACATGGTTACTATGGATGCGGTACATCCAACAATTTACCCAACCTTTTATTAATTATTTTATCCTATTAGGATTTTTCATTAGTAGATTGTTATAATTTTGATTAATTTTTTTGTTTACTTTGTTATCGGATGAATATACTCAATCAGAATCAAGCTAGATCTCCCTAGTCCAAGTGGATCTAGAACAAATCAAATACATAATACAATCTAATTTCCTAGATCAAACAGAAATGCAAAGAAACAGATAGATCACCTACCTGAAATATGCAGATCCTCTTCTCTCTTTGTTGATCCAAGCTTCAAAATATTCATATCTATAGTTTCAAAACCTTATAAAGCATGTGTAAACAAGAAAACAGCATATGCGTATCCAAACATATAATTGATCTAAGCTAACAGTTAAGGAAGAAAGCTATAAACATTATGAACAAAAACAATGTTTATTGAAAGAGATTTGTATTAATGTAACAAGGAGATACATAGAATTACAATGAGAAATAACATCACAACCTAGCCTTAACACTTCAATATTCCATCCAATAATCCAAGACAAATCCTCCAAAGCTATATAGTAAGCCACCTAGAAATTCCACCAACATAAAAGTACCATAGACCTTCCTCTCTTCCAAATGGAGAGAGGGTTTAATTTATAAAGCTAAAGGGATAGAATAGGTTGGTTATTAGGAGAAGGGATCAAAGGGATCTTCTCTATAGGTTAGGAACCAAAATGCCACCTCACCTAAATGATAGGAATAAACCACCACCACATCCACCTTCGAGAAGGGTTTCAAATCTTTTTTTTTACCCTCAAAATGCCACCAATGCACATAGTAGGAAGCGAAAAAACACCATCGACGCTCCTAGTAGTGGGAGACAAAGCGCCAGTGCACCTAGCATGAATGGAAAAAATGTCTTCGACGCTCCTAGAATGAAGGACAAGAGCACTGACCTTCCTAGAGAGGGAAAAAAAGCAATAAAAACTTCAATCTCAATCAAATTTAGCAGATAGAAACTTGGGGATTAGGCAAAGGGTTAACACATGGATCAAGAGTGCAAGATTTTGGTGTAACAAATTGCCCCCCAAAGCATGAAGTTATAGGAATGTGATAGGTGAATGCTTTGCAAAGTGAAGAAATCTAAGGCAAGGATGTTGGCTGGAAACTGTTCCAGTACCACTGACCCAAATATCATATAACTCATAACATGTCTTTCGACCAATATAATGTCGATCCATGGAAATATATACAAACTGAACACAATCGTGGCTACTAGACACAAGCATAGATCCATGATGACATGATAACATAACCACAACCAATACAAAAGTGGATCTATGTAATATGACTCAAAACAAACTCCATCACAACCTTTATCTGACAACTCAGGGTCTTCAAGCTGAACCCGCAATGATACGAATCTAACCATGTGATTACAATGTCTTGACGTCAAACATGGTAGAAACCACTTGATTACCAGTCAATAATGTAAACTGTTAACAAGTGCGAGGGAAATCACCATTGATGTCAATGATTCCTAAGGTATCTCAGTACATACTATCGAATGTGAATAAAGGACTTAGAGTCGAACATTCTCTGAGATATTTCAATCAAGAGCCAATAATGTTAACTCATGTTGAAAGTGAGGTAACCTACCATTAAGCCATGCAAGCCCAAGGTACTTTACTTGGTTTCTAAGTATAATTATTGGATAAGGAGTTAAATTCGATGGGAATAGACTCGATGAAGGAGGGCCATGATGAATCCCCCATCATCGACATGAAACACAATCAAAGATGTTTTAGAGTAAATCAGATAGCAAATTGATGTACTAAACTGACTCAGGGATGACCAACATGATAGAAGGTATACTGGCTACAAACAGTGAATAGATGACCAAACTTCTCTTGAACATGGGCATGGCATGACTTGGTAGTATTGACACAAGAATGATACCAATCCCCCAATGCAATTAACGATGAGAGTATTCTTGGACAACTCAAAGGAGTAAGAAGGCTCTAGGAATTAGTAGGACTCAATGACAAAGGTATTTTCCAAGTACTAAAATTCATATGCAAATGAGTGCCATGTTCAATAGTGACTATGTACTGCCATAACAAAATACAAACTCTTTCCTTAATTTCCCCATCGCGAAGGATGAGTGCCTCTTTTCATTTTTATGAGTTCAAAGAGGGTAACAAACACTCAGTATATCTCGTCTTTAGGATGAGTCCAATCTCATATGTTTTATGAACCTAAGAAAGGAGGGGTTCATTCCCAGAAAGGGTCCTTCATTGTTTGATTTCACGAGTCCGATGAAGGAAAACTCATTTTTCATTTCATGTTTAGAGAGTCTGAAATGACTAAGAAGACTCTAGAAGGTCCTTTTTCATAAATAATCATAATCGGTCCGAAAAAGAGATCACCTACCACTGACTAGTCGACCGTTCTGACACTTTTACAAGCGTGAACGTAACAAGTTTGCTTGGAAATATTTTTTTGTTTTTAAGGAAACTGAAAAGAGCTTAAATACAACTCCGAAGTGAGTTCTTTTTTCATAATCCAATTTTAACGAGTTTGAAAAACAGTAAAACTATACTTGATACCTCTTCATTGAGTTTTTAACGAGCACGCTAAAGGCATAAAAGGCACTCGAAACCTTTTTCCTGTTTGAATCCAGAGAACGAAAAAGCAATAAAGTAAGTTCAAACCAACTTTCATGTTTTAACCAGAGCACAAAAAATGAAGAGTAATCTCAACACCATCTTACTATTTTTAACGAGCTTGAAGATTAGTTGAAAGAATGCTCAAGGTATCTGCTTCATTTTATCAAGCTTGGAACAGAAAAGGAACTATGCTCAAAACATGGCTTCATTTTTAGGCAAGCTTGAAACCAAAAGGTAAACTATGCTTAAGGAAACCTACTTCATTTTTTAACAAGCTTGAAATAGAAAATGAACTATGCTCAAAAGGTGGTTTCAGGGTTTAACAAGCTTGAAACTAAAACAAAGTATGCTCAAAATGGCTTCCATTGATGGGTGATTTCCCAACATGATGGCTAGTGGTTGGTACTTGCCCCCAGTATAACTATCAATTAACTTAACACCAATAAAGAGATAGGGTACATGCCCCCCAAGATTCATTGAGTCTTGACACAATGGAAGAATAGGTTTCATTTTTTAACAATCTTGACACGAAAAAGGAACTCTGCTCAAGGTAACCTGTTTCATTTTTACACAAGCCTGAAAAAAAATTAAGTATGCTTGAGGGAACTTGTTTCATTTTTACGCAATCTTGAAACACAAGGAACTATGCTTGAGGACATCCATTTCATTTTTTAACGAGCTTGACACAGAAAGGGAACTATGCTCATGGGTGTCCGTTTCATTTTTTAACGAGCTTGACACATGATAAGAACTATGCTCACAGACGTGTTTCATTTTTTAACGATCTTGACACAGAAAAGGGAGCTATGCTCGCAAGCATCTATTTCATTTTTTAATGAGCTTGACATAGAATGGGAACTATGCTCACTAACCTGTTTCATTTTTTAACTAGCTTGAAAGAGAAAGTAACTATGATTGCAGTAAGTTCTAAGCCAACATGATGTCCAAAGGTTGGTGGGGTTCCCCCTTACATAATAATCTAGTGAGTTAACTCCAGTATGATATCCATAGGTTGGATCCATGCCCCCCATTTTACCTATGATGGGAAGAAGCTAACTAGAAGGGGAAGGAACAACAAGAACATGTGGTACATTTAGGGAAGTCTGATGACTAGGAGTCACATGATAATCAGGTTTAATGAAGGAAAGATGATCAATAGTCACAATATTCCCATCATGGGGAAAATACATCACTCAAAATATTGTGGACATTACAGCTTTCATGGCGTAAACATAATCATGCCCAAAGAGAATATTGATATCTAAGGGACCTTGGACTACCATAACATCAATACATATAGTTTTTCCTTCCAAAGTGATGGGAAACTAAGGAAGATCCATAAAGGCCCTATGGGTCTTCGATTAAAAGCCAATATCTAATCGATGGTTGGCATAAGCGAAGGAGAACCTATGGCTTGTCAAGCAGTAGAGGATAGAATACTAACAGAATCCCCTTCATCAACGATAGTGCAGAGTATACTATTAGAATTAACTTGCACAACTATTTGGAAAGGAACACTCGAATGAAGATGAGATTTTGTTAGGTTACTCCAGTCAAAGGAAATAACCTCACTACTTGGAGAGATTTTTGTCAAAAGAGAAAAAACTTCCTCTTGCAGAGAACAATCAGAACTAACTATGAAAACTTCAGCATGATGGTTTTCACTCTCAATTAGAAGAGATGGAGAAGAAAGATTGTGTCAAAGGGATTACTTCATCCTCAACACTCTCTAATAAAAGAGTGGGATCAATTGGAGATGACATCGACTCGACCAATTTAAATTCACTCTCCAAAGGAAGAGTGGGATCAACCAAGGATGGACTTGGATCAACCTCTTTGACTTCATTCTTCAATGGAAGAGTGGGATTGACCACATATGAAATTGGATCGACCACTTGATCAACTAATGGAATGTCAAGAGACAACTTACGATAACCAGTTGGAAGTTGTTGTTGAGGAACAGTAAGATCTTCCAACAACTTTGAAGCTTCATCCATGCGAGGACAAAGGTAAGTGTGGTGCATATCCTTACATACCAAGCAAGGATACCTAACCTTTCCTTTTCAACTCTTAACCAAAGAGTCACTGGTTGACGGGGAATCATCAACATGATGATCAGATACTGAGGACCCAAGATGTTTAGACCACACTTATGACACAAGGGAAAGACCGGGACAGTCCCTGAGAAGGTGATCACCCTTGCAAAGTCTACGAGTGAACTTAACTTTACTCGTGTTGAAAACAGGTACATCAATATCCCCAGCATGATAGCCAATGGCTGGTGGGATTCCAACATGAATGTCAGAGGTTGGAGCGATGACCTTCTTCTTAGCCTTCCTTTTGGTATTCTTCTTACCCTCACGTTTATTAACATTAGAGTTTTCAACAGGTGAAGAGGAAGAAAGGGAGGTTGATTTAACATCCGAGGAATAAGGGGAAGGTTTAACATGAGGTTGATGCTCATGTGGTAAAGGACTAGGATTCGACACAAAGGGTGCATTTGGTATGATAGGATTGGAGAATAACCATACATGTAATCCTATAGTCAAGCTGGGAAGGTTCAAAGTGGCCATGAAGGGAGGACCAACTTCTCCACAAGGGGGAGAAACAAAAGACATACCTTGAAAAGGGTTCTCTTGACTGGTGGTCCCGAGAGAGTCTCCCATATATGAACTCTCTAAGAATATCTAAAACACCACACAAGATCAAACACTACTCAAGTCTAAAAGCCACAAGAAAACTATGTGAATAGGAGTGGATAAAAATTCAAGAACCTCATAGGACATGCCAAAAGGATAACCCAATTAGTCACAGGAATCCTAGGAGGGTATCCCCATATACACTAGGTACAGGGGAGCTCAAATCGGTAGTAGTGTTTTCTAATGCACAACCATTCACAAGGGGCCTTCTGATATCCAATTGAGTACATGAAGTACCTTTCTATATACCTCAAGGGTATGTGAAAGGTAGTTTCATATATCGACGGTACGTGGAAGAACCACGAGAGTCTCGGGTTGTAGTGCAGACAAATTAATGACAATTGCTACGTTTTACGATGCCCAAACACATCACTAAGTTACACACAGTTACTAAATGATTTTAAACGTAAGATAGCATTAATTTTATCTTGAGCAGTTAAGTGGATGCATGATGTATAGACAGGAAATGTAAAAAGAATGCAAATCCTTGCTACATGGAAATGCACATTTCTCTTTCAATGAAAACTACCTAAGGTAGGGAAAGAGTTTTATGTTGAAACAAGATAGAAACCAAAGATCTAAGAAAATCAAGTTATAGTCAAATCCAACTATGAAGATTTTAAAGATCAACATCAAATACAATTCTTGAAAAGACCTGTGAATTATGTGGCTTGTTTTTTTTTTCTTAATTTGCTTCTCTTTTGATTGAGTTTCCTCATCAAATAAACATGAATATGAACAATAAAGAAAAGGATAATTCTCTTTTCAGATCTACAAACAGAAAAAGAGAGAACACCTACAACACTCCATTCATTCAGAAATCAGAAGGAATATGACAAGCACCCAAACAACTTCAAAACAATCAAGAATTTCTTCAAAACAACCAAAATGAAACCAAAAAACTCAATGAATGAGGGGAGAAAGATATAATGTTGGGTCTAGAGGGTGAATGACTATCACATGCAGCTTAAAAACCAAAACCCATCAAACCAAAACCCAAAAATGAAGGAAATCTGAGCCAAAAACTAAGTTTCAAAGTTTGTCGCACTTTCAACACTGCACCAGAGTGCCTATGAGGGGACCGACACTCCTATAACACTGAAAAAAAGAGCCTATGAGGGGACCAATGCTCCTATAACAATGCAAAAAAGTGGCTATGAGAGGATCGACGCTCCTATAATACTGCAAAAAAGCAACTATGAGGGGACCGACACTCCTATAATGTTGCACAAGAGCTCCTATAATGGTAGAGGCACACTTACAACACAATGTAAAATTTTCAAAGGAGCATTTTCTCCTAATGCAAAGAGCATCGATACAGTCAACACTTTCAACATGAAAAAATGGAAACAACAGCACTCTGTCTACATAGCCCAGGCGTGCTAGTGGAGAAACAAAAGAGGATAAAAGCTAAATCTCCTATCAAAGAAGGGAAGAATGTTTGATAGTGATCCAAAGAGCATTAGGAGGATGCAAGACACTCTTCAAAGGAAAAAATACAAATAAAGGAGGGTCTCTAGAGGGTAGAAAAAGGACTGATAAAAAGACATGAAATCAAAACAAAAGAAATCAGATCTATGTATGCTCCCCAATGGAGTCGCCAATTTTTTTATCAGATAAATCTACTCAATCATAATCAAGGTAGATCTCCCTATTCCAAGTGGATCTAGAACAAAACAAATACATAATATAATCTAATTTCCTAGATCAAACAGAAATGCAAAGAAATAGATAGATCACCTACCTGAAATATGCAGATCCTCTTCTCTCTTTATTGATCCAAGCTCCAGAATCTTCAGATCTATATCTCCAAAACCCTGTGAAGCATGTGGAAACAAGAAAACATCATATGCATATCCAAACATATAATTTATCTAAGCTAACAGTTAAGGAAGAAAGCTATAAACATTATGAAGAAAAACAATGTTTATGGAAAGAGATTTGTATTAATGTAACAAGGAGATACATAGAATTACAATGAGAAATAACATCATAACCTAGGCTTAACGCTGCAATATTTCATCCAACAATCCAATCCAAAGCCTCCAAAGCAATATAGTTAGCCACCTAGAAATTCCACCAGCATAAAAGTACCATAGCCTTCCTCTCTTCCAAATGGAGAGAGGGTTTAATTTATGAAGCTAAAGGGATAGAATAGGTTGAGGATTAGGAGGAGGGATCAAAAGGATATTCCCTATAGGTTAGGAACCGAAATGCCACCTCATCCACCTTCGAGAAGGGTCTTGAATCTTTGTTTTTTTCCCTCAAAACTCCACTGACGCACTTAGTAGGAAGGGAAAAAGTTTCGTTGGCTCTCCTAGCAGTGGGAGACAAAGTGCCGATGCACCTAGCATGAAGGTAAAAAATTCCTTTGACGCTCCTAGCATGAAGGACAAGAGCGTCGACCTTCCTAGAGAGGGAAAAATGCAATAAAACCCTCAATCTCAATCAACTTTAGCAGAGAAAAACTTGGGGATTAGGAAAAGGGTTAACACATGGATCAAGAGTGCAAGATTTTGGTGTAACATACTTCATAGGGTAGTGATCAGGGGAGCATCACCCCAATAGGTAGTCAGAGGAGTACACGATCCTTGAGGAAACAGGTATACATCTTTGTAATAGTACAAGTATAATTCAAAAACTGAGTTTTTTTGTGTGTTTTTCGTGAGTATATTCGTATGGTTTATAAAATTTTATCCATATTTACTTCGCAAGGTATTGATCGAGCATACCCCCAGCAGCTGGGAAGATGAGAATGTCCTCAGGGTAAGAGGTAAACATGATTGTAATTGTACAATTTAAGTACGTCAAAATGTTAAGTTATTGTATTGTTTTAGTGAGTATTTTGGTTTCGTTAGGCAAATTTTTCTCTGTTTTTTATGCAGGTTTATATGAGGAGAACCTCCCTTACAGTAAATGTTACCAGACCTACCTCGAGGTGACATGTATACATCGATGCCATTATACAAATTTAATATGCACAAACAGTTATGTTGTTATGGTTGTTCAAGAGTATATACTTCAAAAGTGTACACATATATAGAATGTAGCATAATGTTTTTTTTGTTATGTATTTTTCATTTGTATATTGCTTTCATTACGATAATGTTATCTACTTCCTTTTTTGTAGGGGATGATCTGGGAAAGCGCCCAGCTTTGGAGCAAAACACCCCATCATACAGGAATTAGGTAAACCTAGATGTAATTCTAGGACTCTATCATGATAGATACGTTTTGTTAATATAATTTTTTCCTCGGACTATTTCTTTAACACGTAAGTAATGTTGTATATATTTTTGTTGTAGATTAATGATTCAGTGTATGAAACAACATCACAACAATCCATAGATTTTGATGTGAATGAGTTGTTGAACGATGTTGACATTGCTTCTTGTTGCACCGAGAGGCACTCTACAGCTTAGTGAAAGTGAATCTTATGGGGGAGATCTTGTCACGTGACGTAACGTTACTAACATGTCGGCAAAAAATAATAGTGAAAGTGAATATTATGGGGGAGATCTTGTCACGTGATGTAACGTTACTAACATGTCGGCAAAAAATAATAGTGAAAGTGAATATTATGGGGGAGATCTTGTCACGTGATGTAACGTTACTAACATGTCGGCAAAAAATAATAGTGAAAGTGAATATTGTGGGCAAAAAACCAGCATAGATCAAAATCCTAGGCTCTATCAAGCGCCGAGATGGATCAAATCTCCAGAGATGCAAACCTCTTCTCAGGTATGAGCCCTTACTTAAGATTTGGATCCAAGCTGGTTTTAACATATCTAGAAATAATATTAAAAAGAAGAATGTAGCACTATCCAAAAATGTTCTCAATACTATTCCACAAACCAGATAATAGCTGGAAAATTCCTTTCCAATGGTATGGAATTCAGTTTATAAGGTAATGGAGAATATTTTTAATTGACTATTTGAATTTTTTTTCATTATATGAATTTGACTTACTCATGAATAAATGCAAAGTATATAATTTTATTTTTCTTTGATATAATAAATTTTAAGTTTTTAATAAATGTTATAAGTATCCCTATCTACAAAGATGGTCAAAATCTATTTTACAAGAGGGTTATAAATAGATGAAAATTCTTTTAAATTACGATAAATGGAAGACGAAACAGAACTTTTGGTCTAATTATATAAAACCTCGTCTAATTATATAAAAAAACAAAATGTAACTCTTTGCAAAACAAGTTGATTTTATATTTATTGTTAAAAATGCATGTAGATTAGGTCAGGTGACTTAGTGAAAGCGTGCTGCTTGTAAAGATCACTTTGAAATTTAATTGGGGAAAGAAACGGTGTATTTTAAATATGGTAAGTTTTTAATTGTTTAGTATATCTATTTATTTTGTTTAGAAACTTGTTAGAATATTAAAAAAAAAATTACAATTATATATTAACTATATAAATTGCATAGCTTAAATGTTATGATATATTTTTAAAATCTTAATTTAATTTATAGATAAAAAAACACAATTTAAATACTTTTAAATTTAGATTTGAAAAAGAAATTACTAAATTCCAACTAAAACCCAGCTAAATAGATTACTCAAAGAATGTCTGCGTAACCAGGCATGTTTAAAGCTTGGAGATGGCAGCGAAAAAGTTGGATGAAATAAGCATAAGGCCAATCTGTGTAAAGAAAAGAATAGTGATAGCAGCAAAAACCTAGATGATATAAGCGAAAACACTAGTCTCATATAAGCTTCCCACTTATTGTTTTCCATTTTGGATCAGATGGTTCTGCAAATTATATGGCAACCATACTACTTAATATGTTTGACGTAATCTTCCAAAACGAAAAAACCCGGCTGAAATAGAGCAGTCACCATCAATTTTCATCCAACCAAGAAACTTCAACATATAACATACTGCAACAAGATAGAAAAAGAAAAGAAAATCAAGAAACAGAGTAGTCGAATTATCAGCACGTCAAACTCTCTTTTATTGAACTCCAAATGTATGATACCTGAAAATATTTTACATTCCTGCTTCACAATAGAAAAAGCTAAATACGATGGAAATATTCACATTCTTCATCTTAAACAATAGGATCCTTATCCTTATTCATTGTTGGCTGGTGCATGAGAAATCGTAATAGTGCTAAAATTAAACATATCATACTCGCGCACAGCAACGACAGAGATCAAGATCATCATGTCAATTTCAAATTTCGCAGAATGATCGATCAACAGCCTCGGGCCTATGCTCATACACCATCGTCCAATCGAATAGCACAGCCTCGGGCCGCCATTACCCTTATCCTAATACAGCTAGATAAACAAATTCAACCAAGTATTCTCCGGACTGTAAAATTGAGACCAGAATCAGAAAGATTCTGGCATAATCATTCTAGATAAACAAATTCAACCAAGTATTCTCCGGACTGTAAAATTGAGACCAGAATCAGAAAGATTCTGGCATAATCATGGTTCAGGCATGGTGAGATTATAAAGTTATACGAAATTTAAACTAGGATCCATTTACATTGTAATATATATTTAAGCATTATTTTTTGCCGACATGTTAGTAACGTTACATCACGTCACAAACATGTTCGCAAAAAATAATGTTTAAATATATCGGCAAAAAAATAATAGTGGACTTTGGTTGAATTTGTTTATCTAGCTGTATTAGGATAAGGGTAATGGCGGCCCGAGGCTGTGCTCTTCGATTGGACGATGGTGTATGAGCATAGGCCCGAGGCTGTTGATCGATCATTCTGCGAAATTTGAAATTGACATGATGATCTTCACCTCTGTTGTTGCTGTGCGCGAGTATGATATGTTTAATTTTAGCACTACTACGATTTCTCATTTACAAGCCAACAACGAATAAGGATAAGGATCCTATTGTTTAAAATGAAGAATGTGAATATTTCCATCGTATTCAGCTTTTTCTATTGTGAAGCAGGAATGTAAAGATTTTCAGGTATCATACAGTTGGAGTTCAATAAAAGAGAGTTTGACGTGCTGATAATTCGACTACTCTGTTTCTTGATTTTCTTTTCTTTTTCTATCTTGTTGCAGTATGTTATATGTTGAAGTTTCTTGGTTGGATGAAAATTGATGGTGACTGCTCTATTTCAGCCGGGTTTTTTCGTTTTGGAAGATTACGTCAAACATATTAAGTAGTATGGTTGCCATATAATTTGCAGAACCATCTGATCCAAAATGGAAAACAATAAGTGGGAAGCT
>LPNX010326167.1:130293-152495 GCA_001517045.1 Pseudotsuga menziesii
TATATGAGACTAGTGTTTTCGCTTATATCATCTAGGTTTTTGCTGCTATCACTATTCTTTTCTTTACACAGATGGGCCTTACGCTTATACCATCCAACTTTTTCACTGCCATCTCTAAGCTTTAAACATGCCTGGTTACGCAAGCATTCTTTGAGTAATCTATTTAGCTGGGTTTTAGTTGGAATTTAGTAATTTTTTGTTCAAATCTAAACTTAAAAGTATTTAAATTGTGTTTTTCTAACTATAAATTAAATTAAGATTTTAAAAATATATCATAACATTTAAACTATGCAATTTATATAGTTAATATATAATTGTAACTTTTTTTTTTAATATTCTAACAAGTTTCTAAACAAAATAAATAAATATACTAAAAAAATTAAAAAACTTACCATATTTAAAATACACCGTTTCTTTTCCCAATTAAATTTCAAAGTGATCTTTACAAGCAGCATGCTTTCACTAAGTCACCTAACCTAATCTACATGCATTTTTAACAATAAATATAAAATCAAATTGTTTTGCAAAGAGTTACATTTTGTTTTTTATATAATTAGACGAGGTTTTATATAATTAGACCAAAAGTTCTGTTTCGTCTTCCATTTATCGTAATTTAAAAGAATTTTCATCTATTTATAACCCTCTTGTAAAATAGATTTTGACCATCTTTGTAGATAGGGATACTTATAACATTTATTAAAAACTTAAAATTTATAATATCAAAGAAAAATAAAATTATATACTTTGCATTTATTCATGAGTAAGTCAAATTCATATAATGAAAAAAAATTCAAGTAGTCAATTAAAAATACTCTCCATTACCTTATAAATTGAATTCCATACCATTGGAAAGGAAATTTCCAGCTATTATCTGGTTTGTGGAATAGTATTGAGAACATTTTTGGATAGTGCTACATTCTTCTTTTTAATATTATTTCTAGATATGTTAAAACCAGCTTGGATCCAAATCTTAAGTAAGGGCTCATACGTGAGAAGAGGTTTGCATCTCTGGAGATTTGATCCCTCTCGGCGCTTGATAGAGCCTAGGATTTGGATCTATGCTGGTCTAGACCCAGTTAAGGTGATAGAGAGGACCTTGAAAAAAATTAATGTGGATATCCTTCATCTGCTATTCATTATTCTGCAGACATACGAGATTAAATCATATTCATGTTAACATTTATTTCTGCAAGAGTAACGAGGTGCTATATAGCCCAGTGTGGGGGAGATGTTGTGATGTAATGTATTGTTATGTACCCAAAATGAAAAACTAATTAAAAAAATTCATGTCAGGTCATAAAATAAACGAGTATAGATCTTTCTCAAATCTAGACCTATCAAGCACTATTAGGGATCAAATTTCTTAAGATGTAATTTTTTTCTACATGCTTAAAAAATTAAAGATTGAACATAATTACACCTCAATAAATTGGATCCTTCTTGGTGCTTGCTAGATCCAGGTTTAAGATGGATCTATGCTTGACCTGCACCTACTTTTTCTATGGTCGACGAAGCTATTCAACATTGCCTGTAATCCACTCGAGGGCGACACCAGCTCGGGAGCTATTTGGAAGAATATTCCTTAACCAATAATGGAATTAAACTTGACTCTTTTTTTATTAACACTTGCCACTTGTTACTTAACTAATTGTTATGTTAGCATCCCACAACATTTGCTTAGTCAAATTTTCACCAGTATAAAAAATGCGCCATGCAACAGTAAATAAGAGGCAACACAAGATAGAGTGGTGAAAACCCCAACCGGGTGTGGTGCAAGATTTCATATAGAATAGAAGATTATAAATTTAGAAAAGTACAATGGTAGAGGTTCCTACAAGCCAACCTTCTACTTGGCGGACCCAACATGTCATCACCAGAGAAACCCCTAGAATTTTTAAAATATTCTTGCAAGCTCCTCAATTGTTGTGATATTCCATTATGATCCAACTAAACCTATGCCTCATAGCCAAGATGCACAAGTTGTGATTTTGTCTAATGGACTCTTTTCCTATTTATTGAAACAAGGCCCCCAAGCTAAGTTCCTAGGAGTTCTAGGTACGCTCGAGTTCCATCCCACAAAAAAATGTGTCTTGGTTGTTGAAATCCCTTGAGAAAAATTCTGTATGCTTCTTCTCTTCTAGCCTACATGGATCATTCTTCCTAATATCTAAAAAATTCCCAAGTGATCATGTTGTTCAATTGGAGTCTTCGACTCGTTCCTTCCACTTCTCTCTCTACATGAATATCCACACCTAGTGTCTACCTTGGTGTGGAACCAACCTATTTGTTGTGTTCCTCTTGGATTTTGTTTCAGTGTTATTATTTCTTGAAGCATCTACATCCCATAATATCCATAGGTAGGGGGTTGATCATGCAGGATTCAATGATCAAGAAGCACAAGTGGATGGAACTCCAATCCATCACCAATAAAACTATTATCCTTGAATATTGTATCCTTCCTACTCAAATAAAGAAGGAACAACACATTTCCTATGATGGTGCCATTTCCTTAAAAAAAAAAGTGTCATGCTTTTGGATTTTCCAACCATAGCTTCTCATCCACAATCATGACTAAGTATTGACTAGGCACACTGTATTTTTCTTGGGTCACTACTAAACACCCATATTGACAACACTTTTTCTCTCCAATGGTGGCATAGTAATTGGAAAACTTATCTACCTTTTCCAACACCGATGCCACTAACTCCTACATGGTTTCCATCAACTTCTCCAAACGAATGATGAATTTTTGCATTTCCTTCTCTTCACCTTTCACATTGTGAGGATTTATTGCACTTGAAAACACTATCATTGCCATATAATTGACCTTTCTACTCCCATGTATCTTCCTCATCGTCTTCACATAGGATGGGTCTTCTCAAGATAGAAATTTCAATCAATCTAACTGTGGGATAGGTTCCACCTTTTCCTTCCCTAGGAACTCTTGTTCGAATACCACATCAAAATACTCCAATGGAACAATGGTTAAGGTTTGCTCTCCTAGCCAGTCTTCAATATTCAACTAGATTTGGTTGGCCACTCCAACCACCCTTTCCTATTGAGAGTTGACATCCTTAAATGTTGTCTACCCTGGCTCAATCCACAACTTAAGCTTCCTTTCTACTTCTTCCTTCATGAGGTATGTCTCACCCCACAATCAACTAATGCCAATACTTGTTTCCCATTAACCTCTATCGGTACATAGAAAAACCTTGTGAATTATGCATTCATAGATGTTGATGGTTCCTCTTCAAGAACAACATTCACCAAATGCAACACTCCAATCAATGATTCATATGCTATCACAACAATCTTCTGTGGTCATAATGGACAATTCTTTGCATAGTGATATTTCACAGATATGTAGCAAGAAATTGTTTTTTCCTTTTCCATGGGTGCATCCATTCTCTTTGGATTCTCTCCCTCACGCTTTCCATCCCCACTTAGGTTTTCCTTTGAAATTCTTCTTGTTGAACTTGTTGTGTGCTTTCTCCTTTCCTTCTTCATTTCCTTGGATTCATTCTTCAATAGAACTATTCCTAGCATATTAGATCCATCTTAAACCCTCATCATCGCCTCAAGTTTCACCCAATACACCAAAGTGGTTAACTAAGTTACTTTAAGTATGATGACAACATAAAAATAGGTACATGGAGTTTTTTAATGAACTAGAATAGATCCATATTAAACCAGATCTATCAAGCACCGAGAGGGATCTAATTTTTCTTGAGGTGTATTTTTTTTTTAATCTTAAATTTTGTACACATTAAGAAAAAAATTACACCTTAAGATATTTTATCACTCTCAATTCTTCATATATTTAGGTTAATGATCAAATCAATATAAATTAATATTTTTTCTTAATCTGATATCATTTGCATTTTTAAGTAGGAACACCATATTACATAATGTTACACAACATTCACTTTACAACATATCCCCCATACTAGGTTGTAAGCACCCAACTACTCTTGGTGCAATCATTGGAATTCAGATTCACTGAATTTTTCTATTTTTCTACCAATTCATCCACTTATGTAGAGGAAATTGAACATGATGAATGAAGGTTGGCATTGCAATGTCAATATGATTTAGTAATTAAAAAATAGGCTTGGAAAATTGGTGAGTGTCCAAGGGATGTAAAACCCATTAGTTGTAAGTGGGTTTACATAATTAAATACAACGTAAATGGTGAAGGTGATAAGTAGAAGGATAGATTGGTGGCAAAGCGATTTGCTCGTAAAGAAGGAATTGATTATAAGGAAACCTTAGTTCCAAAAGATAATTGAAATGTTATCAAGGTTGTTAGATTTGGCTACACATAATGGATGAAAAGTGCACCAAATAGACGTGAAGAGTGCATTTCTAAAAGGTGATTAATATAAGGATGTATATGTGACTTAACCTCTTAGTTTTAATATTCCAGAGAAACAAAAGAAGGTATGTAAATTGGTTAAGAAATTGTATGGATTAAAACAATTTCTCAAAGCTTGATATGCTAAAATGAATGCTTAATTACATAAATTTGGTTTCATCCACGATGAGCTAGAAGACACTTTGTAAGTTTGAATTCAAGAAAATAACTCAAGCGTTGATCATAGGGATAAGGGAAAAAAATCCACTTCTTGTAGAATAGAAGACAAGTTTAAATACCACAAAACTAATAACTAAAAAGAATGTTATATAAAATTGAGGATAGGTGACTAACCTTGAGTATTGTAGGTCTTTTCCTACTTTTAAAAATAATTGCACCAAGAGTAATAAGGTACTTACACACCAATATTGAGGAGATCATGTAACAGAAGTTAATGTTACATTACACAAAATAAAAGAACCCTTTGACTCGTATAATGAAATATGTATCCAAAGAACCCTTTGGCTCGTATCATGAAATATGTATCCAAAGATATCAAATACTCCTCATTAGAGGAATAAATTAAAAAGAAATCGGTGTCCTCTATGTTGGTGTGTCTAATATAATTTACTTGATTAGGATATTTATCAGAAAGAATAACAAGCACAAAAATACATCAAATATACACAATTTATACAAGACACCGATATTTTCATTGGGGAAACCATAAAGGAGAAAACCCCACAAACTTCCTTATAATAGTTATGTCACATGGACAAGATCACAAGATGAAATATATTGGGCCAGGAAAAGTACACAAGGAAGAATCGAATGTGCAAGCACAAGAGGAAAAATGCGCGCATGATGGAGAAAAGAAGATAAAGGAAGAAGCGCAGAGCATAGTAGAGGAAGCTACAATGAGGATCGCTGCAATGATGAAAGGCAGATCCGAGTCGGTGGAAGAGGAAGGTAGAAGAGTTCAAGTAGATCAGGTGCAAGTCAAGGAAGATTGCAGAAGGACAAATTAGGGAAATACTAAAGGACAATTTTGTAGCTAGTTATGACTAGTACAGACAGACTGAAAGAAGTTTCAGCGACTAGTTAAGGTTGTGGTTAATGTAATGAAGGACTTTTGTGTCTAGTTTGGCTTGTCATCAATGTAGTCGCAGATATTTTGTAGCTACTTGAGTCTGTAATAACTGATATGTACTCAGTCAACCCTTCGTGTTCTTGTATATGCTATAAATAGGAGGAACCCACTCTGTATAAGGTTTATATTTAGTTCGATGGTTCAAAGAGTTAGCTAGAGGAAGTTGTTAGTTCATTGTTGACTCAGAAGAGGAGTCTAGTAGAAGCAGAAGGTTGTTGAGTTGTGGATTTGCAACTGAGTGTGCATACTGTCTAGTAGAATATTCGATCCAGGCTTTGTGTGGATCAGTAGGAGTACATAGAAGCAATAAACTAGAGAGCATGAGAGCAAGAATATATTGAGCCAAATATACATATCTTAAGAACATTTTGTAAGTCACAGACTGCAAGGTGCTATATATATTTCTCATGCCAGATCAAGAGAACCTTGGTGGTTTTTCCCATATGGGTTTCCACATTACTTTCTATGTCGAATGGATGAATGATGTTTTATATTGAAGGATTATGTGAATGCTTTCTTACTTTATATTATTACAGTTACTAATTAATATATCTCACAATATTACCAATCGGTAGATGAATGCATGAATGTTTAAATCATTGTCGACATGTTATGTATGATTTCATGGTTAATTTGATAAGTTATGATATAAGGCACACATTGTTCATTATAACTAATTAATCAGCTACTCCACACAGTTGCGCGAGTTGTTAAGTGGTTTAGGACAAGATTGCTTTGTGCATCGATTGTGGCACACAGTTGCACCTCTATCATGTAGTACAAGACTCCATCCCTCCATCTCTGTCAAGCATCTTGGCCACATTCCAAGGGACTATAATCCCTCTCCAACTATGGAAACATGGTTTTGGCCGTTACACATTAAGATATCTCGAGTGAGACTACACTTGCCTCGCGGGTGTTGCCGACTGAGCTTGCTCTGTCGGGCTGATGTATGTTGGTGTCTTGTTGGTATTTTGTTGTTGTTGAAACTCAGGTTGAGAAAGAAGGGAACATTAGGCCAACAGAATAACCCAATAACTATATGTCTTTTGCAACTCTCTCTCTTCCTCCTCATTGTCCTCTCTCTCCTAGTGCGTGCATGAGAGAGTGAATGAGTGTGTGAAAAATGAGGAGGGAACTTCCCTATTTATATTCTTACGTTGAGTAACTAAATAAACTAACTATGTTGTCCAAGTAACCTTTGGGTCCAACCTACCTAGGATTGCACAAAGTACATTTTCCTTTATTTAACCTAAGGACTATTTCCCATACTTACAATGAAGGGTTTACCTAAGTGATCATATATAATGATGACATACCAAAAGGATGGAAACACATATCCAATGGGGGCACACCAATATATAATAGTAATATACATCAAAATATCTTTTGAAGTTAAAATTACAACAACACTCCCTCTTAACTAGGAAGGTATTCTCTCTCCACAGTTATCAACACGTTTGGTCATTGTCACTGAGTCATTATCATCACTGTTTCCATTGTTCTCATCTTGTCCAATCCATCACATCTATCCATCAGAGGAAGTTTCTACAAATCCAACCCTTTGTCATTCTAGGTGTATCTCTAGTCCGCATCCTGGTCTTCATCACATATTCAAGAAAGCCATCACGTAGGTGCAATCCAAGACCTTATTTAAATTTCCACTACGATAACCTACATTTCCTACCTTCTCCTTGTTGTATCCAGATCGACTCTTTTGTGATTCACACAACAACAAAAAACACACAAAGCTCACCGCAATGAAAATCACCTGCAGTCTAT
This sequence comes from Pseudotsuga menziesii, assembly GCA_001517045.1. Classification (NCBI taxonomy): domain Eukaryota; kingdom Viridiplantae; phylum Streptophyta; class Pinopsida; order Pinales; family Pinaceae; genus Pseudotsuga; species Pseudotsuga menziesii. The sequence goes on from LPNX010326167.1 coordinate 137,580, forward strand.
TAACATAGGAACATATCAGGATTTCACCAATACAGTACTACATCTACCACTAAGTGATAACCATCCCAGAGCACACCAAGTGAATTACGTCTCTCTAGAGGTTCACACCAAGTGCTATGTGACCTCGTCATATTCATCATGGGAACACACACATACAAGGACTGATTACATCTAAAAAATTTGCATCTATGACCCTTTTATGTCTAGACAACCTTCAGGACTTATTACGTCCAAATAACATGTGCACCACGCCAGGTCTTGTATTTACATTCGAATAACCCACTGAACTTATTACACCCGAATAACCTACGTACCACGCTAGGGATCTTATTTACACTCAGACAACCTGTCTCATTTCCTATATGAGATATCATGCATCTGCATCTTCTGGTCTCTTTCTATTTCTAGCATAGAATCACATCAGGATTGATTACATCCAAGGACAACTTGTGAGATTTTCTAGGACCTATATACATGAGGGACAACCTATAGTACTGATTACATATGAGAACTCTACAACTGTCACTAGGACTTTTACGCTCGGACAACCTGTCTCACTAGCAATGCTAGAACTCATCACTCCTTCTTTCTAGGGTCTCATTCCAGCTCACACCAAGTATTTTTCTAAAGTATTCGAATGTCACTTTGGCTAAAGCCTTGGTTAATACATCGACTATCTGCTCGTCTGGATATTTACAGCTCCTCTCTCCATCATACATAAATGTATGTTAGATCAAACAAATAAAATAGTATCTTTTGAATCCATACTACCTCACTACTAACCGAGCAAGTGGAAACATATTCTGCCTCGGCTGAACTTATTTCCATGCAAGACTTCTTCCTGCTAACCAAGGGATCATACTGGATCTCAAATTGCAGCAGTAACCCGAAGTTACCTTCCTATCAGTGGTTCTACCTACCAAATATGAATCAACATAACCATGCAGTTTATAATTCTCATTCATATCATACTTGACCCCATACTCAACTGTACCCTTCAGATACCTCAATACATGATTTTTAGCAACCAAGTGAACATGTCTCGAATCCACTAGGAACTGGCTCAATGTGTTCAAACAAAAGCATATGTTTGGTCTCGTATTTGTTAGGTACAACAATGATTCAATTATCTAACTATACATCGTGGCATCAACTGAATATGATGAAGAATCACACACAAGCTTCAAGTTCAATACCATAGATGTGGCCATTTCCTTGCGATCCAACATTCCAAATCTCTTCAGAATACGAACTACATAGTTTCCTTAACAAAGGAAAATCCAATTTTCATTATTCCACACCTCCATGCCTCGGAAGTAGTGAATCATCCTTAGGTATTTCATCTTGAACTCAGCAAAAAGTATCCTCTATGCATCTTCAATGAGTTCATCCTCCTCTATTAGGAACAATTCATTGACATATAGTAGGAGCATCACTGGTCTTCCACCTTCAACCTTGAATTAAATTTTGGAGTCCTCTCTACTCTCAATAAATCCTAGTCCCATAAATAATTTGTCCATCATGTTGTACTATGTCAAGTTTCTCAAACTCGGAGATCTTCTGCATTCACTCCCTCTAGAGAGGAGCATCTTCCTCCATCTGCATTTTGTACTCTATGAATCGAAACATTATATACTGGATTGTCAGGTAGCTTCCTTTGCTACTGATATTTTTTGTATCCATATTAGGTCACTATATACTAATATCCTCTATCTTGAACTTTGTTGAAAATTTCCTCTTGCACCCATTTGTGAGCTTGTTGTCCTCTATAGGATTCCATATTCAAGCTTGTAGGAAAGGTTAATATCTTCATCACTCTAGGTGATCTTCAAGCTCCTCATCTAATTGTATGTTATATCCCACAGGTTCCTTCTAAGCTCGTACAAGTCCTTATTCAATATTCATACATGAGTCTACATTTCATGTGTCTTGAATCCCAGTGGATTCTCTATGTACACTTCCTCCTCAACTACACCATTGAAGAATGTTGTCTTGATATTCATTTGGTTTATCTCCCATCTCATGACTGCAACTAATGCAAGTATGTATCTAATGGAAGTGTACCTCGTTGTTGGTGCAAATGTATCCTTGTAGTCTATTCCTTCTTTCTATGAGAAGCCTCGTGTTATTAATCGTGCCTTATATGCTTCGATGCTTCTATCTACTGCATGCTTGATATTGTAGATCCATATGGAAGAAACTGCGAACTTCCCTTGAGGTCTCAAAACTGCATCCTAGAAATCATTCTTCTTAATCAACTGGTACTCATTCATCATAGTCTCCTTCTATTTCTTCTTGGATACTTCTCTATATCTGGAAGGATCTGCATTAATGATGTCACTTAATTGTGCCACATAACTAGAGTGTGTACGAGGCCTCTTACTTTATTTGGAAGTCTCGCCATCCTATTATTCATGTTGGATTATTTCTCATGCCTAATATGGTCTACATATCTTGAGGTGGATCTACCATTCTCTTCAGGTCATATCATGATTCTTTATATTCTTCTGAATCTCTTTCTGATGCCACAATGTCTCTGACCCGTGAAGCTTTAGGTTCCTCTTCTAAACTGTCGTCACTTGTTCTTCGGAATAATATACAAGTCAAGTTCAGTTTCATGATTAGAAACATTTCATTATTTCCAAAACATATTAATCTATTGTATTAAGAAAGATATCACAAAGTCTTGAAACTATCTTAGAAAATGCTAAAACATTCCTCCATGTCCCATATACATATAATAACTTTCTAGATGCCTCCCATTTTCCCCTATTATGTCATGAAGGAGGTTTCATTCTAGATAAAGGTGATGGAATGTTGTACAACACCATAGGATACTTACCCATCACATGTAAGTCAATAGTATAAGTGCAAACACTAAGAAATGCATAATACATCAACTAAATATAAACATGTGCACAAACAAACAATATCATTTAAGTAGGTTAATATAAAGGAAATTACAATTGAACACTGATCTTGTTTGTTTGGTGGTTGGACTCCCTCTTGATCCTTATTTCCAAAGTATTTGATAGTTTGTTCATTCACAACTGAATTCCTTCTTATCCAAGTACTGAGATGGATAAGAGTTTGATATCCGTCTTCACCAGTAGAGTACATATTCCTCATCACTTGAGGAATCTTCATTTTCTTCTTTGAATTATTGTTGAAGGGGCCTTTATATCTGGGACAGTCTCTAGAGTAGTGTCCCTTCTCATCACAAGTGTAGCATATAATGTTGGAAGGGTCTCTTCCAAATTCCTTTTGTCTTCTATTGTGATGAAGGTCCTCCTTCTTTCTATGATTTCTTCTGGTGTGAAATGTGGGAGCTTGATCTTCAGTTTCTTCCATATTATCCACTCTTGTTATGAGATGAGCTTATTCTTGTGTGCATTCTTCCCATATTTTACTGAAGGAGATCAACTTCCTTCTTGCACACATTTATTGAATGAATGAATCCCATAATCTTGGGAGGCCATTTAAGGTGATCATAAAAATCTATCCTTCTTGCACAAATTTATTGAATGAATGAATCCCATGATATTGGGAGGCCATTTAAGGTGATCATAACAATATATCCTTCTTCCACATTATCTTCGACTGCTTCAAGTTGTTCCTTGATTTGAGAAACCCTTGTGAATTAGAACTACATGGTCTCTGAGTTCTGTATCATCACATTCTTTAACTGGTTCCTCAGTGTCATCTTCTGAACAATTTCATCAAAGAATCAAACACTTCCTTTGTTATCTTCAAGGATGACACATGTGGGATGAAATGATCCTTAATAGAATCTACAATGAAATGATCCTTAATATAATCTACAATGATTCTCTTTTCCTTAACCAAGTTCTTCTTATGAGTATCCTTCACCTCATCTCCCTCTGAATATGGAAATTCCTTACTAATATATTGATCCAAGTCATTTCCTTCAAGGATCAGGGAGATCCTATACTTCCATGCTTGGAATTTTTCATCTTCCCTAAGCTTATCATTAGGCTGGGTGTGATGAATTATTTTGAAATGAAAACCTCAAATGGAAATAACAAATATTTAGATCTTACTGATTTGAGGTGTATGACCTTGTCCCGAAGCTCGTTGTTTTAGGGTTTATGAGAGAAGCCCAAATTTTCCAAACTTGGAATTTCAAAATTTTGATTGGATAGGAAGATGTGGCTCTTCAATGTTATTTGTCTAATGTACTTCTAATCTAGATCTTGGGGGCTGAGACCCGGATGTCTTGGATGCCAAGAGAGGAGGAGAAGAGATAGCATAATGGACAGATATGAGAAAGACACATCAGTGAGATCTAGGATATGAATATCTTAGACAATGAAACATAAATTATATAGGCCACCTGGAGGGGTGAGGCTCAAATACGGTTCTTTGAGCCTCACCTCTCAAACCATATCAATAAAATATCTTAGAACCAAAAACACAATAATTCAATAAAGTAAGATAAATGTAGGATGCCAAAAATCCTCCAATTCCTTATTGAGAAGGCATAGAGACTTTTTATAACATTATTACAATGTTCCTTGGGGAAATACCATGGGTTGTGAAATACCATGGATGAGAGAGGTGCAATGTGCCTTGAAGCCATAGCATGGAACAAAACCATGAGTTGTCAATTACCATGCAAGAGAGAGGGTGGCCTCTCCATTTAATTCTTTTATGATGACTGAGAGCGTGTGGCATCTCATTAAATGATTTTATGACTCATACATCCAACTTTAGACCATATTCCCCCTGAAATTCAGATCAACTTCTTTTCAAAAATTTGTGGTGAGAAGCCTCCAAAACATGATGCCCTAGTTTCTTCTCGCAGTGTCCTGCAGTGTCCCTTAGTAAAAATTGAAATTCTGCATAATGATAAACGTTGGAAAGGGATTGGGGTAAGTTGTGTAACATCGCATATGTTACACAAGCATAGAAAACACCATGTTAAACAAAGACAACGCGATAAGTGGAAGATAGACTAATTTTGATTATTTTGTGTCACTTTTTGTACTTGTTGACCATTTTTGTGGATATTGGTCATTAGTCAGTTAAATTAGTTAGGAGTTAGTTAGAAGTGGACCATGAATGTAAAGGTGTAATCCTATATATAGAAAGAAGAATTGTCAATGAAAGGGGGATTGGTAAGGGGATTAGTACATGCATAGAGAGAACAAGTTGTTATCTGTCTAAGATGAATTGTTATCTTTTTTTATCTGTGGGTGATTGCACAGGAGTATTATGATAATACAGATGTTGATCTAAATTGTTGTTGTCTTCTTTTATCTTTTTCTGTCTTTCTATTCCCGCAACCTCGATGACGAATGCTAAATGAATCTGAAATATGGATCTATGATGCAATGTTTACTGTTTATGAATGATGTTATCTTTTTAGATTTGTTTCTACACAGGTAGATTTGTTCTAGTTATGAATGAATTATGTGTAATGATGAATGGTTCAGTTAAATAAGTTGCTCTAATCTGGTTGTTGAAATGATGAACTTTATGTAGCATCCCCGACCCTTTGACCGGCGAGGAGGATGCTACCAAACAAACAAAAACCTCCGAGCAACTAGCCCCATGAACATGAACATGCATATGATGCTGAAAACAAATGCTTAAAACATAAAACATACACAGATACATAATTATTCATCATACAGTGGAAGCAAACATACATTCATTCCAGTATCAACATGTTCATCATGATTCATTAGACAATAGATAGTAAATGTAATTGTAGAAGGACAGGATTACTTATCTTATAAAGAACTTTCCCCGCAACCAGCTACATCAATGCAACGTTCCACCCAACCACAGGAAAGAGTGCTCATCAATCTCTCAGCAACACTACCACCCCCGAGATGGGCATGATTCCTCAAGGAATAAGGGTCAAAGCAGGCTTACACATAGCGAAGGTACACAAATCGGCCAAACTCACACAATAGGGTTTATCAGGCCGTCAAGGAGTTAGGAAAGGATAAATGCTAAGCTGGTGGCCTCAATGGAGAGCTAAGGATTCCTACACCAGAGCTAACCCTGACTTTTAAGACATCCACACACCCAACACTAGGAATCATACCTTTCTCTATTTCATAGTCCCTCAGGCCCTGACTTTCCTTTTCAATACTCTTCAAGGGTTGTGGAGCAGAAAGCCAGCAGTCTAACTCTGTTTGAGTGGCTCCAAATGCCATCTTTCTCAAGCATACCCACCCTCTAATCCTACTCTAAATAGTCTGAATACCAACCACTGCACACCCACAGTAAAATAACCCATCCACAGCTAGGATAACGGAAAAACAAATCCCAAGTCGTTCTTGGCCCTATCGTGGCCAAAACAACTCACTATCAACCTACATAAACTCAAAAAAGTGAAGGAAACCAAAGTCACGAACAATGGAGGGAAAACCACAGTAAACCACCAAATCAGGGAAAGAACCACGGTCTCGGCTCAACAATGAAGTGACATAAACATTACACAGTCCCAAAATAGGAGAGAGGTCTAATTCTCAATCCTGGATAAGGGAAAAATAGGTACACAGACCACAAATCCATGAGAGTAACACACATACACAAAGCCTCTAGGTGTGAATGGATTACATAATCTGATAATGGGAAAGGGAGAATGATTCCCTATGTGAACGGGAGGAAGAACAGATCCATAGACCAGCAATCGACGAGAGAAGGGAGAACAAACCCCTACATACATAACCATGGATCCCTTTTATCTCCCCTCTGCGTGAGGAAGACCCTCTGAAATTCCTGCACATGAGAAGGTGAACAAAGAAGACCCCCTCCTGCGTGAGATGGTCCAGACAGAACCACGAGTGGAGGAGTGGGAGAGTGGTGACCGTCCCCCTACCCTTCATGTGAGGAAGAGTGAGCTTGTTGGTGGAGTGGACGTGGGGCAACGACTGGCAGTCTTGCCACCCACCACCCCCAGCAATAACTGCTCCCAACTAATCAACTAGCAGAAGTTTAGTGGGTGGTCGACACATGGCAAACTCCCAATGGTTCCCATGGTTTAGACAACCCCCCCCTTAACCTTAGGAATCATTCCCTTTTCATTTAACGTTGCACTGTCGTAGCTAGCTATGGTTTTATTTTATTTGATGTGCATATTTACATGATGCCAAAACTATAATGTGTTAGATAACACGATATACCATCAGCAATGATCCCTATTACCGAAACATACACAACCAAATCGATGGTGGGGATTTTGCCTTTATCTCCACCCCACGATTAATTACAAAATATACATCATGTATCCTTTAATGCAAACGGGGTCAAAACCGGGGTATTACAATCCCCTCCCCCTTGGAATAACACTGTCCTCGGTGTTCCAATACACAGGAATGCATATACCATTTGCACATTCAAAATTTCAAAATTTTGTGGATCTGTCCCACATTCAGTTATCTACTTGAAGTTTCAGGACCAAGCCCCTCGGCTTCCACGAGCTTCTCTTGCTAGTTCTCAGCTTTCAGCTCATCCTGAAGTCAATAAACTTTGTGGCTGCTGCCCTCTTTATGTTCCCTTGTTGGGCAGTCCCGACGTAAATGATGTCCTCTGCATTTCCAACATTTTGTTGGTTGCTTCATCTTTACCTGCTCAATTTCCTTTGATTCTTCATGCCTAGAATATTTCTTAATGAATTACTTGGATGAATGTCCCATCATTGATCCACTTTCCTTGCCTTTACGAGTTGCCCCCAGAAGGATTTTTACCTCCTTTTGCAATCCAATAGAGTCTTGCAAAATCTAGTGGCTCATCTCATTCTGCCTTTTCTGTATCTTGAGCATCTCTCCAAGATTCTCTTGGGTCATGGAAATCGTTTGAAGGAGACTTCCAACCAAGTCCAACATCTTTTTTTCTACTACCATGGTCAATGTGCACCACTGGATTTCACCTTTCTCACCTATGAAATGCATCATTGAAATTCTGTTAGTCCAAGCATAATATATGCATTAATATTAGTCAATTAATTGCCCAATTGGCATGACAGTCCAAGTCTCATCAAGGAGACTTTGATATTTTTTTTTCATGCCTTCCCAATAGGCACATGAGCTCATTCATGTCCATTCTTGGGCAGGGAATTAACAATTCCAACATTCACAATTTTCTTTAAGCAAATACAGAAATTCTATTTTCAGTCATACATGCATTCAACAATCTTTTGTTTTCACGATGCATAAATATATATAATCAAAAGGCAAGAGAGAGCAGCAAGAGTTTTTCCCCTCTTTGTCTTGTTCCATCCTAGAACCCACACCACCGTTGCAGCTTTTCATGCTCTCAGCCTCTTTCACTTCACTGTGAATGCTGGACCAATCCCTCTTGGTCATGACACTTAGTGTCTCCGGTCTATTTCAGACCTTTCAACCATGGAGCCTCCCCACATGGTTTGTCTCGGTTGCTAGGACCTTCACAGTCTCACTAGTACCTTTTTCATTACTGCTCATTTTGAGCTCTTCAGGACAGTCATATGTCCAGAAGCACCCCTAGGATGCTTTCATAGTCCTCGCTTCCAGTGATACCTATATTCAAACATTGAATAGATTCACATGTTTAGTTTATTCTCAATGGTTTTTATCTCTTAAACAAGAGCTTAAAACAGCATAACCAAATCATATACACATGCAGATTCATAAGTAAGAAATTGCAAAATAATCCAATACTTATCTGTATTGTGTGTTTCCTCGTTGGTCCATAGGATCCTTCTTCACTTTGCAAGCCTTGGGATCGCCTATGGACTTGGATTTCAAGTCAGCACATAGGATGCTTCACAACATCCTTTTATATATATATCAGGCACAGTCAATCCAACCTTTAGTTGGGTTTATAAGACCATCAACAAATTGCCTGCACCAATCATCAGCCAAGCCAACGCAGTTGGGTTTATAAGGCCACACATGCACTTATATCAACAATAACGACCCTTTCCAGGTTTCATTTCTAGTTTTGGGCTGTAATTCCACTACCCCATATCACATAAGAGACCACTCCCTTCTCTGAGTTGACAGTCCCTCGGAAATGTCTCCTTCTCTGTGCTCTTTAGTAGAAGGTAGGATGAACTCAAGCCATTGCCCATTTAGTGTACAATACTAGACTACATCTGTTTATCCTAACAACACAAGGAATATAAGAATATTCGTTAGTGGTATTTCTCTAAAACTACAACCACATTTCACATCATTCACTATCAAGTAGTGAGACACCAAGAGTGCGTCCACTCCCTAGGGTGTAATCAATATTGAAAACCCGTCTATGATCCGACATCAGAAAAGTGTGCACCCTTTTCTGGTGTGTGCCATGTAGGCCCTATTCATACTCAAGCAATCGGTCATCATGGAAATAAAATCAAAACATGTTCTGCATATGGAATTTTAATAATTTGGCATGCATTTTATTAGCTAGGGTCACAGAACACTTATCCATTTGTCGATGCATTATTCCTCCATTAAGGAGGAATGGGGGCTCCCTTCTCTGAGTTGACAGTCCCTTGGTTTTCCATCCCAACTCCTTTTAACATTTCATATTCACACATGTCTTATCGATGTTATGGAGAGAAATTCCTATGGCTTGGGGTACCACAATAGACAACTTGACTCCAGAAAACAATCCTTTCCAATATGCAATAGAAAGTAAATGTCTAACACTAAAGGATCAGACCTTATACCTTATTCCGAACGGTTGAAGTAGATCTTCGTTGAGCTTTCCAACTTCAGCTTGAATTGAAAAATTACTTCCTCAACAACAAGTAAACAATACAAGCATACTATATATCATGGTGTTAGATCTATTCTAGCATATATAATCAACAATGTATAAGCATTTGAAATAATCCCATGGATAAAATATTCATTCAAACACACATTATTGGACAGGAAAAGATATTTCTATTAATATAAATCATAGATTACAATAGATACAACCTCTGACGGCACGTCTGTGAACCGAAGAAATCGAATCCCCCACTTGGGCCTCCACCACCTCAATCCTCCATCTCTCAATAGCAAGCTCACAAGCAAAAGGCAAGCTTGGGGAGAACACAAAAGTGCTCCAAGGGACAAAGGGATGCAGACTCAAGCATAAGTTCCGTCAACAATGGACTATAGTTTTTTTTTCTCTCAATTCTCTCATATGCCTTCAATGTACCATATAGTTCCTTATATAGCTTTTCAAAGGGGCAATGAAAGGTCGAATCCGAGCGATCTCAAGGCATAGGGAAGGCCAAGATTTAAGTGAGTCGAATCCATGTCAAGGAAAACTCTAAAAGGATTTGGATTTTGTACACATCCTGATGTACATGGTTTTAGGGGTCAAACCCACGTATATATGTGATTAAGGGTTTAAAAGTCACGTGTATCATTTTTCACATGTTTTTAGGGATGATCAAGGAAACATCAAAGGACAAACAATGGTCAACGGGGTCTAAGGAGTCTACAGAGGGACAGGGGAAGGCCATACAAAGTGTGATTCACCTGGAGTGGTAAAATCAGCTATAACAGATGCCCCCTAATGTGTGAGGTTGGAGGGGTCATACGATGGCCGAAATACATTATAAGTCCATCCCAGAAGTGGAGTGATGAAGGATCCCAAATAGAAGACCAGCCACCCAATCAGCATAGTACCATGATACAACTATGCACATAACTGCAAATACATATAGCAGTCCCAGATACATAAGAGTACAATGGCCATTAATAGGCATGATACAAGATATCACATAAGTGGTCATCACCACGTACAATAGACATAGATCAGAATCTCCATGATGAATATATACAAAGGACCATGATCTCCATAATGTCTGAAGATATATAATAGATCAAGATCTCCAGAATGGCTGGAAATGTCTGACATATACTGGAATCAAGTCACGAGAGCTGAAATGTCATGAACAATGGCACGATCAAGTAGGTAGCATATAAGAGATGCCACCAATCTAGAAAGTCTTCTACACAAACCGCTACGAGTACATGTCCTACTATGCGAATAAAGGTGTTGAGGTCGAACATAGTAGTCTATCGTCTGATTACCAGTCATTGATGTATACCGTTAACAGACACGAGATCACCCACTGATAATGAAAATGGGAATCAAGGTACTAGAGTGTAAACTAACAAGTGTGAATAAATGTGTTGAGGTCGAACACTTGAGCGGATCCATCGATCAGGGGACATTGATGTATTCCCAAAGATTGTCGATGGTGAGAGAACCTACCACTAATGACTGCAAGTCTTAAGGCACTCAAAATGACTCTAGATTACAATCCCAGAACAAATGATCTGAATTCAATGGGATGAAATTCGTTGGAAGGAGGGAATTAAGGCATCCCCCATCATCCAACATGAGGTACTCAGCAAAGATGTATAATGTGGAAGGACTCGATCATAAGGTGCACAAACCAGTAACTGTACTGGGAATGGCCGACATGCAAAGTCAAGATAAATAAGGAATGGCCGACTCAGGCTTCAACTTCCTTCGAACAAGAGCATAACAGTGTATGGTGACTGAATAAGGGCAGCATAGACTCAATATACAAACTGGGACATCTCTGTGATACAGGAGGCATCGACAGAGGCTTAATAGGGACTGGAAGCTTAACTAGTCAATGGAGATAAACTCAAATAAATGAGTACATCTCCTAAATTCAAACTATAACCCAACCAATGGATGTGATATACAGTGCTCTATTCGAAGGCGACATGACTCGACAACTGCCAAAGATAACATCTTTCCTCAAGAAGGTTCTGTGACATAATAGAGTGGGTTCGTACCTAAGGTTATGATGAAATGTTCATAAGGTCATGCAAAATGAAAACAATTATTAAACCTAACCTATATGCCAATTTAGACATGATACCTAATATCGGCACGAACGGGTCAATCCAACGACTGAAATAGCATTGAAAAAGGTCCTCTACATCATGAATTATGTCAAAAATGGTCCAAAATGGTTAGAAAATGTCGAAACTATAGGAAAGGGGGTAAAAATTTTCAAATATTTGAAAATTTTCTATAAATAGTAAACAATTCAAAATATTATAAAACATTTGAAACTTTTACCCATTTGAGCTCAGATTTTCCACAACGAATTCTAGGAGATCCAGCCGGCGTAATCCACTACCATTTCTTCCAGGTATTTACCCATACTCTTCTCTTTCATTTTGATGCATTTTTTATCAAATTCCATGGTTAATTAATATTTCTAGGCCAAACTAAAAAGGGCACTATGGCCCACGCAGAAATCAAGGGTTTTTCTGTGTATAGGGCAGGATATACATGGAAAATGCCCCCATACTCGCATAGATACGCGGCTGTTTTGAAAACAGTCACGTATGAGGCCGTACATAAGGTTTTTTCAATAATATAATGAGAAAATTTGCAATTTCTTGTGCAGAATGGTCCTAGAGTGGAGAGAGCATGAACATGGTGAGGTAGAGGAGGCAGTAAGGGCCAATCTAATGGCTCAACAAGCTCTATGTGCATGTGGACTCTATAAGTTTTGGTGTTTTAGTGGCTTGAGAGCCAAACCAAGACTATTACAGATGCTGGTGGATTAATGGGATCCAGAATCTGAAACCTTCCAGATAGATGGGATATCCCTCACTATAGAGGTGGAGGACATATACTTCATTATTGGGCTTTCTCGACGAGGGGAAGTAGTGAACCTTCGTTCTTGTGGTGGGCCAAGAGGTGGCCTAACTATTGACGAGTACATTGCGGTGTACTGCTATCCAGACACATAGAAGGTGGGGAGTCAGGTCCCTACCAATGCTATACAGGTGCTAGGCCTAAAGGCCATACTATTGACATTGGGCAAGATTGCAGGCTTGGCACCACTCCACCATGGGACTCGCGGCCTCTGATGTTCTATGCAGTGGAGTACATGAGACCCATGATTTATGACTGGAGCACTACACTACTGAGCAACATGAAATATTATCTCAGTGAGTGTAAGGAAATAAAAGTGCGAAACTTTGGGTTTAGTAGTATACTGAGCACATTTTTCTTCAAGCGTGTTCCAGGATTGAGCCCCAGAGTGGACATTCCTCTTCATGAGGTTCGAGATCTAGCCCAACGTTGTTGGGAAGATGTGATGCACAGACTGGGGGGAGGTAGGGTGGCCAACCCCTATCCAACTGACTTCTTTCCAAGGTGGCGATGACAGATAGTTTCCATCAACGACTACCCCTATGTGGGGATAGATTTTCGAGGGGACCCAGACATGTCGCTACCACCAGGATCGACATATGGCGATATAGCTAACGAATCTTGATCCTCTCTTTTTTTTGAGTTATTTAATTTTTTTGTGTTTTTTGATCATATGGAATCAAAAGACATATTTTTGCGTGACAATACATAGTGACATCTACCATTTGTGTGCAAAAGTGGGACCACGGCGGTCGAAAGGCTTCCCTTTTCATAGACGGAGGGCAAGAGGAGATGATATCATGGGTGTGGATGCGGAGCAGATGCTCCAGAGTATTCATACCAATTTTGTGAGGCTGACACATAGGGTTCCCATGGAGCAAGTCGAGGACTTGCCTGAGGCTATGCAACGCCAGGTGGTGGTTGTACCACATGCATGGGTGCGATTATTCCGACGACTAGCTAGAGTCATAGTGACCTTCCATGATCACAACCCTCCTCCTCCTCCATAGGATTAGATAACTGGGAGTCTATACATTTTGTACTACCATGTATTCTATGTTGGTGGCTCGAGAGCCCAAATTTTGTACCATGACACTATGTATTATCACATTTTAGATGTTTATATAAAAAATTTTATGGTAATCGGTTTATTTATTTACATGTGTAAAAATTGTGTTTGTGATGAATTTACTGTGTATGAAACAAATGCCAATCTAACACGTAGTTAGCATATGAGTCAGCAACTTGATTATTAATTCTTGGAATGTGTATGTATGTTATATTATCAAATTGTCGTTCTAATAATCTCACATGTAAGAATCTTCTCAATAACGTCGGATCTCTAACATGGTACAAACCATTAAGCTATGACACTACTAACTCCGAATCAAGACGTACCTCAAGAGAGAGAACGCCATGTGAAATGGCATCCCGTAGAAGCTCAATAACGGCACTATATTCAGCAACATTGTTGGAAAATGGCCGCAGACATACGCCTCCTGAAGACAGTACCTGACCCATAGGAGTATAAATCACCCAACCAGTAGAGGCTGAGTGTTGAGTGTGATGGCTTGCACCATCCGCGAATCCTATGTAGGTGGAAGATTAATTGACATCTACTAAAAGAAATGGAAACTAATCACAAACCCGCTCACGATAAGAAAAAGACCTAACTATGCAAAACTGTACACTAATATAAAATAACCAGCCTTGGTTGAAAATCATGCATAGTACTTCTTGAGATAGAGCCCATTTCTAGGCTCCACCAAGGTCGTTCCCTCGTAATCCAGTAACTCATAAGCACCCTTCTCTAACACACGTTTGGCCACGTAAGGACCCTGCCACATGGGATTAACTTTTCCTGCCCCCAAGGGTTCTTTCAGTTGATCCCACAAAAGGACCAAGTATCCCTCACTAAACCTCGTTAGATGGATAGACTTATCGTAATGGACCTTTACGCGACGTTTATTGACTTCTAGAGCCACCAAGGCATCCCAACGCTGCTCATCAAGTTGCTCAAGGTGGACCAAATGCTCCTCCAATGGTGAAATGTATGGTAAGAGTTCCACAGCTAGCTTCAAAAAAGGAATCTTGCATTCAACTGGCAATATCGACTCCACTCCATGTACAAGTTGATATGGAGAAAAACTCATGGATGTCTTAACAGCGGTTCTATATGCCCACAAAGCAGGATATAACATGATGTGCCAATTATTCTTGCTTTGTGCGATGGTTCATTGGAGAATGGATTTGAGTGAT
>LPNX010326167.1:162137-200470 GCA_001517045.1 Pseudotsuga menziesii
CGCACAGGTTGTAGTCTCACCCGAAACAGCTATGTGGTGTCGCAAAATCAAGTTTCTGCAAGCAGAGAGGGATGTTACTGTACCTTAGCCTTTAGTAACTTATTAATCAACAATTAAACAGCTTTGTTATTCACTTATATACAACTTCGCAGATAGATAAACAACCATGACTT
This sequence comes from Pseudotsuga menziesii, assembly GCA_001517045.1. Classification (NCBI taxonomy): domain Eukaryota; kingdom Viridiplantae; phylum Streptophyta; class Pinopsida; order Pinales; family Pinaceae; genus Pseudotsuga; species Pseudotsuga menziesii. The sequence continues at coordinate 162,311 of LPNX010326167.1, forward strand.
GCTTAACCCACTACAAGGAATTCACAGCAAAGCTTGTTATTAGCAATGATCTAAGTTATCAAATGTATACAGTTATTAATGCATAAAAGACAACATAAATAGAAACAACACAAGAAACCACAACACCAAATATAACGTGGTTCACCCCCAGTGTAGGGGTTACGTCCACAAACTGTGTTTTATTCAACTTGCTACAAAACCACAGTTTGATCTGCGTACTCAGCTGCAGATCCTTTCAGTCCTTAATAGCTGCGCACACAGCAGCAGGCCTCTGTGCACACAGCTACAGATCTTTCCTGAATCTTCTTACAAAACCCTCTGCGCACACAGCTGCAGAGGTTGTCCATGCACACAGCTGGGACTTAACCTTTCCTTACATAATCAACCTTAGCTTCGCCTTTCTTTTCTTTACATCAAAAGCCTAACTTTTTCTTATTTACAAAAATTCCTATTTATACATCGCGCTATTACAAAACCATGGCTTCAAACCATGGGCACCCAAAACCCTAAACCCTGGATTTAAACCATGGGTTTATTACAAAAAGGGGTTTTGACTTACCCCGACACCCCTAAGACTATTTTGACCCATAACTCCGCTTGCAAACAACCGCGGAGTTACCAAAACTAATAATCCTTAGGGTATGCGTCCCAACATCCTCAGGTTTAATTTGTATCTGATTATACCCAGAAAAGCTATCCATAAAGGAAAAAACCTCGCTACCTGCACACTCATCCAAAATCTGATCAATAAATAGTGTGGGGAAATTGTCCTTAGGATAGGCATGATTCAAATCATGGAAATGAGTACATATGCGGATCGCTCCCTCCTTCTTATCCACCAGAACAGGGTTTGAAACCCACTCTGTCAAGGGAATTAGATAGATGAAACCGGCTTTCAACAGTTTCTCTATCTTTGCCTTAATCGCGGGTGATTTCCTAGATTCACCGCATGCAAGCATTGTCGAATAGGCTTACCGTTGGGATAACTCTTAATCTCATGCTCGACAATACGAGGGTTGATACCTGGCATTTCATCGTAAGACCAAGCAAAAATATCACAGAATTCCTTAAATAGCTCAGTGTATTCTAGAATCTCAGCATGGGAACATTTTTCCCCAATATGGACATTCTCTATCCTGCCAGGATCGCGAGAGATGTTAATAGGAATCGTTGAAGATATGTTCGCCATGTTTCCATCGGCCATCTGGCCAGGAGAGCTTAATGGAACCATAGGACTACCAACTCTCTCACTAATAACCGCCCTAAAATCCTCATGCTCCAAGCGGTCAAGCTCGGGAAGAAAGTAAGATCTATGATGGAGTTCCTCCCATGGTGGCTCAACTCCCGACATAGCCTCAATAATTGCTTCATCTGAAGGGAAAACCGTATCAACGCAGCTGTGCATGTGAGAATACTGTACTGCCTATGCCGGCATCACATAAGGGTCCTCCTCCTCCGTCCGCGAAGAGGGAGGACTAGGCTCTGCAACACACATGAGATTAGCTTCATAAGCTATCATAGTTGCAGGCAACGGCACGTCTGTCGCGATGGGCTCACTCAAAGTACTTGGTGTAGGAATAATCCAAGGATCTTCCATATGACTCGTGCGAAAAGACACCTATCTCATAGATGTCGAAGCCTCACCGGAACTAGATCCTATCATAAGAATCGGTGCAGGACAACTAAAGCTTCCCATGAGGGATGGATACATGCCTACACCCACACTCCCAGTTGTCGGATGAGAGTGTTCAATGATCGGGATCGAAGCTCCCGAAGATGCAGTAATAGATGGATTCTTGAATGTCATTTGATCAATCGTTACTATCTTCATGTTATGTGGAAAGCATAGAATGCGGAACAGGGAAGAAGCAATGGATTGCATACTGTACATCCAATTCCTACCCAGCAAGAGATTGTAGTCAAGGGGCGCATCAACCACCTCGAACTCTATCGCAACGGTCTTCCCTCCCAAACAAACTTTAAGGAAAGGAAGGATGCCGTGTGGCCTAAATGATCTCCCATCGAACTCAATTAACATGGTCGCTGATTTAGACAGCTTAGGGGAACCCAGACCCTTCCAACATGATAAAGGAATCACAGAAGTGGCAACACCTTCATCAATCACAATGCGCTTGACGGTCATATTAAGACATTCTACGTGAATCAAAAGAGACACATAGTAAGGAAAGAGAGGTTGAAGCCCTGCGGTTTCAAATTTAATCACAGCGGAAGAATCATCATCATTCACACCAAGGGCAGAAAGCAACGCCTTCCTTTGCAAAGGACAACTCTGAAGCACTTCCAATGTAGACATCGTACAAGGAGTATGGCCCAAATCCTCGACAACTGAATAGTTCTGGGTGGCTCGAGCATTTGGATTGTGCCCTAAACACTTAAGGACTCCCTTAGGAATGCGAGGTGTAGTTTTAGGTTTATCCATAGGTTTCTCAATACGCAAAGGGGACCCTAGTGGATCAGGCTCTTTTCCAGGGCTGGGTTGTGACGAACTATAATCTTTCGCATCGGTCACAACTTTCACAGCACGTACCATGTTAATGCAACCATGACCACTACCCTCTGGCAGATCCTGATCACCACCAGACTGGTCATGGGACCTCGAATTCATATTTTGAGGTAAAGGGTTAGTTAGCACAGCTGGGCCCTATGCCAAGAATCTTGAGGCTTCATCAATATGAGGGTACAAGTAAGTGAGGTGATCGTCCTTACATAACTTGCAAGGGAACTTAACCTTATGTTTAGCCTGCTTGTCCCCCCTAGCATTATGGCCATTCTTGTCATTACTATTAGCATTCTCATTCTTATTCCCACCCTTACGATTATTTTACCCTTTTTTCTATTCCGTCCGGGCTGCTAGTTACCCATCTGGTCCAACAATTGCACTGAAAGTACACTCGTTGTTTGGGCTGGTTGAGACGAAGTCGTAGCTTATCCTGAAGTAGATTGGTTGATTGACAATTGACTAACTTATTTTGCAACCGAATCCATAGGTTTCGCACTTGCACAACCAACAATGCCATCGACATGTGGTCTAGGTTTGACTTTGGGATCGAAACTAGAACATGGATCATTGGGAATAATCTCATATAACAAACTGCACTGAGCATAAATCAAGTCCAGTTCCTATGCCCTAAAAATTGCTTGTTCCTTATTTTGCACTCGAGATGTAGAAACATCCTTCGTGATATATGGAAATAATGACTTGAGGAACCATTCGAGGAGGAACTCCGGTGGTATAAAGGCTTTAATTAACCTCTTTCGTCTACGCCACTCTTGAATATGATCCGAGATATGTGTGGCTTATCCTGCCAAAATGTTGACAAGATTTCAGTACCAACGTCATAATGCACTGGTAGCTGGAAGTGGTTAATAAAAGTCATCGCAAGGTCATCGAACAAAACGAATGCTCCCCTAGGTAGCTCTATATACCATTTCACGGTAGGACCTGTAAGGGTGCGTTGAAATAGACTTAAATAGATGGAATCCTGATGTAAGGAATTCGAAGAGCACCATAGGTGAAAGGTAGTAACGTGTTCACTCAGATCCTCTCCTGGTTTTCCCTCGAACTTAGGTATGTCTGAGGGAAGCTTAGTAGGGACAGCTGGCCAAGCCGGGTCATGAGCTTCAGGATCGTTCGTCAATATTGACAAGTCATGAAGATTTAGCATCGTGAGGAAAGGGAGCCTAGGATGATGAGGTCAATGGACTGCTCCCTGATAGGTCTGATTCGTATATGTCTGATTACCAACATGGCCTTGGCCATAGTGCCCTCCTCCTGTATGACCCGTATAGGGTGGCATGGAAGCACCATAGTGTGGTGGACCTTGACTAGTAGGAGCTATGAAGCCATAATTAGGAGACTAAGCAGGTTTTTGATACCCACCCCCATAAGGTGAAGAACCTTGTCCATACTGCGTCCCATAATAGGGCCCATAATTCATATCATGAGATGTCCCATGAGAAACTCCGTAATTAGGAACATACACTCTAGAAGTAGGGATATACATTTCAAAAGTAGGAATGTGAGCTCTAGACGTATGAGCATGACCTCCTAAAACAACGGGTGGTACATGAAGCTGAGACACAACTAGTCTAGTAACCGCAGTACGGACATAACTCGTAGCAACGTTTCATCCCAAAGGACCACGTGAATAAGGTGGAAGGTGAACATTTGAAGAATTAGAGATAGAGGATAGAGGGACTTGTGTAATTATGTACATATTATTCCCTATATTCACTCGTCTTGGATCTGGTATCCTAATAGGATGACTAACCCTATACCTAGGAGGAATATGTGATATAACTTCCACCACCGGGATGGAAGGTGCAATGTGACTAGTGCTCCCAAACCTCTTTGCATGGTAAGGAATGAGAGTGCCCCCAGGCATAGTGTTAGGCTCGAACTCAAATTCGACATGAAATGCAAATCATTTGTGGGAAAACCAGACATACCATAACTACCATAGCTAGTGCTTGCGAGTTCAAAATGAGTCTCGGCATCCTCCGGCATTCCATATCGGTAATGCATCAATGGGGAATCAACCCTAGAGTGAGTAGGTCTATCATGAAAGGTTCCTATCTCATAAATCACATGACCTAACTCAACCAGGTTGGGTGAAGGATCGTAGGTAGGAGTAAACTCCCCATCATCTACACGAATGGGAGAAGGTGGTTCAAGAATACCTTCTATATGGTCTCCCATACTGTGTGAATAAATGTGTGAAGTAGTCCTCTTGGACTGTCTAGGTCTCTCTCCCAAAGGAGGAGGAGAAGTAGAAGGCGAAATTCCTGCTAAATGACGAGAACGGCAAGGAGCCACACCCGAATCCACAATGACTCAAAAAATAGAAAAGACTCTCTATTTATGCAAAACCTAGGCAAGCTATCGTGCACAGAGCAATCACTAATAAAATCTAAATCCAATTGCAAGTAATCAAGGGCAGGATAAGTGATCTCCCGAATGAAGCAGGTATGTCTCACCTAGGAGAGGCTTGAGACTCCCATACACAACAAGCGGAGGTATGTGACCAATTATTGTGGCCCTCATCTTCAACGCGTAAAGCGACTGTGTTGTCTGACCCCAACCTGGTCGGGACACTCGTAGAATAACCCCTACAAAGTACCCCCTCGATATCCCAGGTAAGGCCACTAATGTCACCTCAATATAATCAATGCTCAAGCGGACAGTCGCAGGCGGTATTGACCATATGGACAGGGTAGCAAAGCCCAAAACTCTCGAAATAGCCCCCAGATATGAATACAATCCTAGAAATATCTCTGGTGCTACTTAGTTATGACTAGGGGTCATCCCAATTAATAACCGCTCACACTGCCTCGTTCTTAACTCCCTTTTGAGAGGAGGATCCTGAGAAACACTGGTTATACCAAGGATTTCACACACTCACCTAGATAGACACATACATGTTGTTGTTTAGTGGTCTTGGAGAATTTACTCACAATGAACTATTCCAAGACCCTAAAACCTAAGCTTGTTGGTGCACCCTAGGAAAGAAAAGAGTGTAGTTCATTTTAATTAAGCGTTGATTTTAATTGGCTTTATTACTCAAAAGAGGGATATGGTCGTGCAACTAATGGTGTTATGACACAACATGAAGTAAAATGCACACCTAAAAATCAATGCAAATGCATTGTGTCCATGAAAATAGGGTATGCTACTATGTGAAATGCACATTTTTTCTTCAAATTATGTATGCAATCTTTCCTATATGAAATCCTAACTAATACTCCAAAGCAAATCTAGTGCAAGTACAATGCAAAATGCAAAATGCAATGCATGATGATAAGCAAATATTTTTGGATTTTTTGAAATAAAATGAGATACAAAAAGCAAAAGAATGATTCTACAACCCCTAGACCTTGTAAGCACACTCAAATAGCACTCAAGCAAAGCACTAAGGTAAAATAAATCTAATGCACTAATCCCAAACAAAAAATCGAAAATGCCATGACAAGAACCTTCTTAAAAAAAATTTAGCCTAAAAAAAAAACATCTCTAGTCAGAAACAGAGGTATAAACAGACTCAGGCAGTGTCAAAGGAGAATCAGTAATCATCAAAATTCACCCATCAACCATTTAACTTCCACTAAAAGGAAAAACTAAGGGCATACACGACTGTTCACAGTAAACCCACATGTATACGCGGAAATCGCGGAGAAACCCGCATGTATACATGGAAATCGCAGAGAAACTTGCGTGTATACATGACTGTGAGTTAAAAACTCAGGTACAGGAAGAAAGGTGCATAAAATCAAGGCAAACAGACAAGCTGAGACAAACTTCACACCAATTAGACACTACCAAGCAAACATACCCCCAGACCCGACACAGAAACAAGAGAGAAAGAGCAATTCAAAGTCATTGAATGCCGATAGAACAATCCCCAAAAGACAACTACTAGGAACTCCCCAGCGGAGTCACCAACTCTGTTACAGAGAGAAATTCCTATGGCTTGGGGTACCACAACAGATAGCTTGACTCCAGAAATCAATCCTTTCCAATATGCAATAGAAAGTAAATGTCTAACACTAAAGGATCAGACCTCGTACCTTATTCCATACGGTTGAAGTAGATCCCCGTTGAGCTTTCCAACTTCATCTTGAATTGATAAATTACTTCCTCAACAACAAGTAAACAATACAAGCATACTATATATCATGGTGTTAGATCTATTCTAGCATATATAATCAACAATGTATAAGCATTTGAAATAATCCCATGGATAAAATATTCATTCAAACACACATTATTGGACAAGAAAAGATATTTATATTAATATAAATCACAGATTACAATAGATACAACCTCTGACGGCACATCTGCGAGCCAGAGAAACTGAATCCCCCACTTGGGCCTCCATCACCTCAATCCTCCATCTCTCGATAGCAAGCTCACAAGCAAAAGGAAAGCTTGGGAAGAACACAAAAGTGCTCCAAGGGACAAAGGGATGCAGACTCAATCATAAGTTCCGGCAACAATGGAATATAGTTTCTTTGCTCTCAATTCTCTCATATGCCTTCAATGTACCATAGAGTCACCTTATATAGCTTTTCAAAGGGGCAATGAAATGTCGAATCCGAGCAATCTCAAGGCATAGGAAAGGCCAAGAGTCAAGTGAGTCAGATCCATGTCAAGGAAAACTCCAAAAGGATTTGGATTTTGTACACATTCTGATGTATGCGCTTTTAGGGGTCAAACCCGTATATATACACGATTAAGGGTTTAAAATTCACGTGTATCATTTTTCACATGTTTTTAGGGATGATCAAGGAAACATCAAAGGACAAAAAATGGTCCACAAGGTCTAAGGAGTTTGCAAAGGGACACGGGAAGGCCATACAAAGTGTGATTCATCTGAGTGGTAAAATTAGCTATAACAATCGACATAATCTATACCATCCCACTCATGTTGCTTACCAAACATGTAGTGCAGATGAGACATTTCCAAAATGTCCAATGGAGTTTCACCCAAATCCCATTTCCAAGATAAGGGAAAACCTTCCCATGAAGTTTGGCTCCTGCAGGCCATCACACATGATCTTCCTACAGTGTGTACCCTTGGCACATTCATCAAGTATCCAAACAGTCAATCAGTATCTACTAATACAATCCAAATTTGATTGTTCCATAACCAAGCAATGGCATTAGTAATTAAATTCAATATGAATTTGCAACTGTGTCTACTACAGAAATTGATTCGCTTGGCAATGAGGTGATCCTCAATTGTGGGTCTCTTGTAAGCAGCACCACTATGCCCATTATAATTTTATGCTTACTAGCATAACATGAATACCCACTTACAATGCGTCCACCTGACACAATCTTATGCAAGCCAATAGTGATTAGTAGTTCTTAGCAATTTCTTAAACCCGAAACTTCACAATTCAAATTTAACAACCCAACATGCATACAAACTATTTCACAGCCATGGGACTCTTCTCATAAGGTTTGGCTCTTGCACATGGTAGATTTTGGCCTTTGTGATGGTTTTACCCCAATTTCCATGCCCCAAACAATCTACCTGGAACCTAAACCTCAGTCAGCCAAACACTTAGTAAGTCTTTATGTATATAACTTTTTCATTGCTGCAACAATCACTGAAGCATTTTCAGAATTTATAAAATTCAAACACTTCCAGCTGTTAATCGGATCAATATTACCAAAACTCATTTACTTCACGCAATCATTATCATACTAAAATTCGCAAGGTCGCATCATTTATGCCAAAATGAAATGTTCAGATACTCCTTACTCCACAAGCATATCATTGTACCATCTTTCCCTTCCATAGAGCATTTTCGGTGAGCAATTGATCATGACTACCCTCTTCATGCACTTACTATCCTACATTCATAACAGCTCTTGAAATGGTTCCAAAATTGTCATCAATTCATCATTTCATTCATTAGTTATTTATAATATCACATGCACTACCTCAATGCATTCATGCATTTGCATCGCAACATTTGCACCCATACTTATGTATGCATATCTACAACATTTACTCATACTTTTCATATGCACCCATTCAATGCATAATTACAAGATTTATAAAATCTTTTAATACATACCCACTCAATGCTATCTTGCATTGATTTAGGAATACTATGCATTCAAACATACCAGGAATGGCCTAACCATGACTACTTCATATAGGATGCATGACTATAGTCAAGATCATCGGTGCTTACTTTCCTTGGGCTACTAAGCTCATAACAACACATACAGGAATGACACATTTTTGTATGAATGCAGTCTAAATTTTAGATACCCACATCGTATGAGACCTCTTTCTTTTACCTCTCCATGCCATTTTCATAATTAAATTCTTACCTTCATGGGTCCTACTTACACCCTTGACATTACCAATTTGGTTGGTCCTTGGTAGGAGTTTTCAAAATTTGCCCACCAACTTTTAATTCTAGACTTGTTGCCTTATCCCTTTCTCCATAGGGTTGCTATTCACATTCGTCAACATCAGCAACATATTCAGCCATGTCCATTTTGTCATTGGTTTTTCTACTAATGCCAACACCAATGCAATAATTATCATTAGTGGCTCATTATAAATGTATAATTCTCACTATTCTTCCCAACATGTAATATCTTATGCATGCAAGACATACGCTCATACATTTCATGTATAAAAATTGTAATCATAATTAGCAAGACAGGGTTTAAGGAATTTTCCCTTTTCAAATCCCTCATCTTTGCATGGAACTCCTCTTCCACACAATAGCTGGTTTGACTTCATAGTCCTTACTATCTCTAGGCATGCAATTCCTAGATTTGTCCATGTTGACAGCAACACACTTTCCAAGCAACCACTAGTACTTTTCTACTCTGCATTCAAATTCTGGTGATTTTTCCTTCTTCCCTACTGGATAAGATTTCCAACACCTATCCACATGCTTCATTTTGACCTCGGGTGTGAAAACCACACTAGTTCAAAAATGATGGCAAAACACCACTGAATTTTTGTCTGAAATGCTAACTTCAGCCACCTAGGGTTTTCTCCCTTTTCAGTCCTAAAACTGCTAAAACATTCAATGAGAATTCATTGCAAATTCCACTGGAACACTAGCTAGAACTACTAAAAATTCCACTAGAAAAACCTAAACCTTCTTTCTCCCTATCAGGTCTCTTTCCAATTAATTTTTCGATGTTTTGGCAGCCAAAAGCTCTAGTTTTCTCTGTGCTCATCGGTGGCTTGTTCATCTATTTCCTTCTGTCGTTTCAGCAACCAAAACTACTAAGTTTCTATGCTGCATCGACGGTTTCATCAGCTAAGGTTTTTCGTTGTATCAAAGGCTCCAACAACTATCCATCAGGTGGATAGTCCATTAAACAACCATAACTGCAGCCAACAAACTGACTTTGGTTTTCGCAGACCATATAAACCCGTTGGAGGTTTCATCAACTAATTTTTCGGTGATCTGATCCACTAGTCTTCCGCGTCGCACCGGCGATTCAAACAACAATCCTCTCCGCGGTGTCGGCGACTGGGGCACTATCCATCAGGTGGATAACTCCTTAGGCATTAGAGGAATTTTGGGGTCTAAAATGGGCCTCCTAAGGAAAATAATAAAATAATATTTATTAATTTTAGAGGAAGAAAGAAAAAAAGTACTTTTTGTGTTTGTATTTTCGACATATCTCCCTATCTTTTTACTCAAATTTTGATCAAGAGAGCTCGTTGGATGCATAATTTGATTATGCATCCAACGAGTACCCACAATGCATACTTTTGATGGATTGTGCTACCTGAAAAACAAGAAATACCTGAAAAATGTGATGATGACATCATCATCATGTTTTTTCAGGTATTTCTTGTTTTTCAGGTAGCGCAGTCTATCAAAAGTATGCAGTGTGGGTACTCGTTGGATGCATAATCGAATTCCACATCCAGCGAGCTCTCCCGATCAAAATTTGAGTAAAAACACAGGGAGATATGTCGAATATACAAACAAAAAAATTAGTTTTTTAATGAGAAATATGTCAATTCAACCATTATGGTTGACTCATTTTATTGAAATTCTATTGGTTCTTGAATTCCAACTCACAAGGAATTATTTTGGCATGTTTTCTTATAAGGCCCATTTTAGACCCCAAATTTCCTCTAATGCATCCGCAACGACTGCAGTCAAACTCACTATGGGTTCTGCGAACATCTATCAGCTATCGGACCTACTATCCATCAGGTGGGTAGTGTCTTAGACTGCCGCAATGGCGTATTTACAACCCTTGAATTCTTCTGATCGGCGGCCTGATCCTTAATCATTTTTTGATGACCTTATGCTTAAACAAAATATTCAAAATTTTCTTCTAATCAGGTCTCTTTCCCACTAATTCTCCGGTGTTTCGGTGGGAAAATTGACTAAACTTCCATTCTGTGTCAGCGAAAAAATTGACTAACCCCTACATCAGTGGTTGGATGCTCTGTGCATCGGATGGCTAGTCCTCACGGCTTCCGCAATGGTGGGTAGCAAACTAACTGGAGTTTCCACAGCCATAACTCTGTCGGCAGTTGGAATGACTAGCAACTGTAATCTTCCTATCGGTACTCAGAAGCACTAACTGCTGTGGCGTTGAGATTAGTCTTCTAGGTAGCTAGAACGACGGACATCAATCCTACTATGGGTTCCACAAACCTTAATACCCCATCGTTCGTCGAAAGGACTAACCACTGCGCATCAAAAATGAAATCCACTATCTTCCGCTGATCGTCGATGGGTTTCGACACTTAGATAACTTTTCGAAAAAATTTCTTCTTTACATAGGCTTCTCCTTCAACTAATAATCACCGATATACTTCACTAGAACTCGACAGCTTCATCTTCTATCCATCAGTGATCCCATCTTCTATTCATCGGTGATCCCAACAACTAAACATTTTCGATCGCCGATGATCCCATGCATTAGAAAATTTTCAGAAATGTTTTCTCCTGTCTTCTACCGCGTCAGCTATGGGACCAACTATCCGATGTGGCATTGACAGTGAGGGACTCTACCCCTTATAATATTAGTCCACTATACTTTCGCAACGGCAGGCACACGAACCACTAATTCTTTTCGACGTTCATTGGCGACCAATACAACTAACATTTTTCGATGGCCGATGATCTCGTGCCTTAGAGAAATTTTTGAAAAAATTCGGCTGCATCGGCTATCGGAACGTCTTTCATCTACAGCAACAGTGGTCGGGGACTCTATCCATTGGAAGGATGGTCCTCTAGCCATCCACAATAGTGGCGCACAATCAACCAATCTCTTCCGATGTAGTTGCCGAATGTTTTCGCCATATCGGCAACTTAATCGTCTAATCATCAACGACACAATCAACTAATCGTCGTCGATAGCCGAGGTTTTTGCGACTTAGAAAAATTTCCAAAAAAACTTTTCTTTAGTCTTCTCTTCCACTGCTTCATCACCTCAACCATCTCCTATTTTTTGTCCATTTCCGACAGTCAACATTGGAGGTTATTTCAGCTGAGGGGAGCCGGTGTTTCGGTGGTCTTCGGCTGATCTACACTGAAACTGCGGCCCCCACATCCTCTATCCTCCACTGACGACCGAACCTTAGTGAAATTGTGAAATTTTCTGCCAGTTGTCCTCCGTCGGGTGGTCATCAGACTAATTCTTCCGCTATGTCGGAAGACCTTCTTACTGAGTTTTTCGATGAGCTGACGATCCTGGCACTTAGAAAAATTTGGTGAAAGTTTTATGTCATTCACCCATTTTCCCTGGTTTCTTCTGGGCAGTAGGAAACCTATCTCTGCTAACTGTTTCTCATGTCCCTCTGAGGTCCAAATGCAGAAACATAGGCTCTATCACTGCATCTTCATGGCCCATTCAGGCCCATGCTACAACCTTTGGCTCTGATTCCACACTGTAACGTCCCCAACCCTCTGACTGGCGAGGAGGACACTACCAAAGAAACAAAATACTTCGGGCAACTAGCCCCATGAACATGAATAGGGATATAATGCTTAAAACATAAAACATACACAAATACATAATTATTCATGATACAATGGAAGCAAACATACGTTCATTCCAGCATCAACATGTTCATCATGATTCATTAGACAATAGATAGTAAATGTAATGGCAGAAGCAAAATGGACAGGATTACTTATCTTATAAAGAAATTGTCCCGCAACTAGCTACGTTGCTGCAACATTCCACCCAACCATAATCTAGCATGCTTATCAATCTCTCAGCAACACTGCCACCCCCGAGCTGGGCATGATTCCTCAAGGAATAAGGGTCAAAGAAGGCTTACACATAGTCAAGGTACACAAATCAACCAAACCCACATAGTAGGGTTTATTAAGCCATCAAGGAGTTAGGAAAGGCTAAATGCTAAGCTGGTGGCCTCAATGGAGAGCTAAGGACACCTACACCAGAGCTAACCCTAACCTCTAAGAAATCCACACACCCAACACCAGGGATCAGACCTTTCTTTGTTTCATAGTCCCTTAGGCCCTGGATTCCCTTTTCAATACTCTTCAAGGGTTGTGGAGCAGAAGGCTAGTTGTCTAAATCTGTCTGAGTGGCTCCAAATGCCAGCTTTCTCAAGCATACCCACCCTCTAATCCTACTCTAAACAGTCTGAACACCAACCACTGCACACCCGCAGTAAAATAACCTATCCATAGCTGGAATAAGGGAAAAACAAAATCCCGAGTCGTTCTTGGCCCTATCATGGCCAAAACAACTCACTGTCAACCTATAGTAACTCAAAAATGTGAAGGAAACCACAGTCACAAACAATGGAGGGAAAACCACAGTAAACTGCTAGATCAGGGAAAGAACCACAGTCGCGGCTCAACAATGAAGTGACGGAAACATTACACAATCCTAAAACAAGAGAGCAATCTTATTCTCAATCCTAGACAAGGGAAAAACAGGTACACAGACCACAAATCCATGATAGTAACACATATACACACATCCCCTGGGTGTGAATGGATTACACAATCCGATAATGGGAAAGGGAGAATGATTCCCTACGTGAACGAGAGGAAGAACAGATCCATAGACCAACAATCAGCGAGAGAAGGGAGAACGAACCTCTACACACAGAATCATGGATCCCTTTTATCTCCCCTCTGCATGAGGAAGACCCTCCGAACTTGCTACATGTGAGAAGGTGAATAGAACAGACCCCCAACTCTGTGATATGGTCGAGACAAAACCACGAGTGGAGGAGTGAAAGAGTGGTGACCATTCCCCTGCCCTTCACATGAGGAAGAGTGAGCTTGCTGGTGGAGTGGATGTGGGGCAACGACTGGCAGTCTTGCCACCCACCACCCCCAGCCATAACTGCTCCCAACTAATCGAATAGCATAAGTTTAGTGGGTGGTCGACACATGGAAAACTCCCAATGGTTCCCATGGTTTAGACAACCCCGCCCCCCTTAACCTTAGGAATCATGCCCTTTTCATTTAACGTTGCACCGTCATAGTTGGATATGGTTTTATTTTATTTGAAGTGCATATTTATAGGATGCCAAAACTATAATGTGATGGATAGCATGATATACCATCGACAATTATCCCTATTGCCGAAACATACACAACCAAATCGATGGTGAGGCTTTTTCCTTTAGCTCCACACCACGATTAATTACAAAATATACATGATGTATCCTTTAATGCAAACAAGGTCAAAACCGGGGTATTACACTTTGGATGCCCTAATCCTCATCTATACTATAGAAATATGGTTCTGTCAACCCTCCCTTAAACATCTCGGGTGAGACCTCATCTTCTCTGCGGGTGTTTCTGGACGAGGTAAAACCCGTCTGGGTTGATGCTCAGGGAGATTACATCGAGTCGAGTGTCGACAGAGGGGACCCCAGTCGACTGGGTTTTGTTGGTTGAGGTTTGATCCAACAAGAAAACGATTCCATATAAATGTGTGCCCTCCTATGGAAAGTTTGATGGTATTCATTTTTCAACTGATTGGTGGAGGGAAGTGCTTGAAACAGGAAGCCCTAGTTTCTTCAATTTATTCTGTATAATTACTTAATTTTTTTGTTGTATCTAGGAAGTTTTTGCTCCTCAAGGTTTGAAACTTTGTCATGAGGTATCATGTTCTATCATATTTCTAACCCCATAGGTTAGATCAGAATTGGATTCACCAAGTGGGACTTATACTAAGTTTCCCAAGGTGATTTTTTTAGTATCGTTCATTATAATGAACTTGTACGGACTTCCACATGTCACTGTTTCATATCTCGGGTATAAAAATTGGACCACAGAAAATAAATTATGTTCCCTATATGAAACATATAAAAAAAAATTATTTGTACGTTCATATCCCAAGATATAGAAATTATCCCTAGGTAACATGTTTATGACTGTATTCTAGAGGGTGGAACCCTAATTTTTAGGAATCATATCTTCTAAAGTTTAGAGAATATGTGGTTAAAAATCCCACAAAAGGTACAAAAATATTTCATATTCATACTATCAAATTTTCAGCACCTGATCCTTCTCCAATATCAAGTTATAGAGAAAGTCACAACATGACTAGATTTTGTCTTCTAAGGTTTTCAAGCATGAAACCCTAATTTCCAATAGCTTCCATTGTAGCAGTATTTCGACTACATAGTTTCTTCTTTAAGAGTGGCTATGATTCCATGTTGGTGTTTCTAATATAATTTACTTGATTAGGATATTTATCAGAAAGAATAAAAAGTACAACAATACATCAAAGATACATAAGAAACTGATATTTTCATTGGGGAAGCAATAAAGTGAAAACCTTGCAAACTTCCTTAGAATAGTTCTGTCACAAGGACAATATTACAAGATGGAATAACACAATTAAAGTATGTCTTATGCATCTCTGTCCTAATGCCCACATGAGAGAGTGAATGAGTGTGTGAAATGAGGAGGGTGCCTCCCTATTTAGATTATTTTGTTGAGTAACTAACTCAACTAACTAGGTTGACCAGGTAACCTTTGGTGTCGACCTGCCTAGGAATACAAAAATTAAATTTTCCTTTATTTAACCTGGGGACTATTTCCTCGGCTTACAATAGAGGGTTTACATCAGTGGCCATACATAATGATAATTCTCAACTGGGTCCCACTATCCCGGTAATTGATAATTCCCACTGAGTCCCACTATCATCAGGTCCACCTATCCCGATAATTGATAATTCTCAATCGACAACTGAGAATTTTGGTGTCAGAATGTTTCCTTCATTGATGGGAACCTTTAATTTTTCAGCACTAATCCTAGATAGTGATTCTATGCATAGTGAGGTTTCATCGCCTTTGATTTTGATCTCATTTACTACCTCATTATTTGAATCATGCCGCGTTATGATTGGTTCACATTTGGAAGGGGTGTATGGGTAACGCATATAAATACTGATTTTCCCTCCTCTTCTTTTCATTGTGACTTCAATCAAGTTTTGGGCATATTTCTGTAAACCCTTGTTGAATAAACCAAACTCATTCGCCTTGTCTCTGTGCTCACGTTTCTTTCCGGTACTGTATCATAAACCACCATGAATTCTATTATCTTTTTCGTATTTTTTAGGTCGTCAAAATTATTTTTCTTTCTTTCAAGCCTAGTATCGCTACCCTCCATGAATTCTATGGCCTTTTCAGATTTTGTTGCTTTATGTCTATTTATAGTTTAGGCTAGCCAAATTGTTTGTCTTTAATTTTCAATTAGAGGTGATTTTTACATAAACGGAAAGAAATGTGTTTATTATCCTTTAACCGATTGATAATTACTTATCCTATGAAAGATTTATGTTTTCTTAGTCTGTTATTTTTATTACGGTTTTTGTGTTGTTTCTCTGTTGGATATCTTGGTTTTATGGAGCATATGGTGTCATTGTGTGTATTGTGAGGTTCTGGGGTTATGTGGAGTCTCTAATGGTGTGTTACCGCTGTGCAGGTGTTGTGTATGTCAAAAGTCACATTTTTTACTGCTAAGGAAAAGGCCATAATGGAGACCACTGAGGGGAGATATAAAATCATCATTGGGGAACGTAGAGAACAGAAATACCTTCAAGGGTTATACAATACAAATTCTCTTTTTGAATGTGCAAGGCTTGAGAGGGAAATTATCTTTGTAGAAAGTATCCTTATTGCATCTTTAATGAGTTCATCTTCTCCTGTTAGAAACAAGTCGTCGACATATAGAAGCACCATCACTAGTATTCTATCTTCAACCTTGAAGTAAAGGTTGGAATCTGCTTTACATTTAGTAAATCCTAGGCTCATCGAGAATCTATCCATCATGTCATACCATGTCCTTGGTGCTTGTTTCAATCCATATAAATCCTTCTTCAATTTTCACACACGAGTCTTATTGTCATGTGTCTCGAATCCTAGTGGTTGTTCCACGTACACTTCCTCCTCCACTACACCATTCAAGAAATTTTTCTTGACATACATCTGGTATATATTCCATTTTGTAATTGCTTCCAATGCAAGTATGGTCCTAATGGAAATGTACATCTCCACAAGTGAAAATGTCTCTTCATAGTCTATGCCTTATTTCTGTGAGAAGCCTCATGCTATGAACCTTTCCTTGTATTTCTCGATGCTGCCATCTGCAACATGATTGATCTTGTAGATCCACTTTGAATTCATGATAGAATTCTTTTCCGGTCTCAGAACTATCTCCCATGCATCATTCTTCATGATCAACTGATATTCCTCGATCATAGCATCCTTCCATTCTTTCTTTTCTATAGCCTCTTCATAGGTGGAAGGTTCTCTGTCAATGATGTCACATAGAAGGGACACATAGCTATTGTAGGGATTTACCTTTTTTTCTCTCTCTATGCATTCCTTGTGGAGCGCCATACCTTTCTTCTTCTCGTATGAGCTCCTACGCCCATGTTGGTTTCCTCTTGTGGGATTCCTTATTATGGAATGTCTCTACTGACTCTTGTGGTTCTTCCATGTCATGATCTTCATGGTATTCTATAATTGCTTCTCTAATTTACATATCTCGGGCTCTCATATCTTCAAGTTCCTTAACCTCTTGAATAATTGTGCTCCTGTATCTGATGTATGTCGAGTCTTCATCAAACGTTACATATTGACTGATGGTGATCTTCTTGAAAACTAGGAACTATATTTGGTAGGCATTTGATGTATCAATGTATCCTTCAAATATACCCTTCTTCCTAGAAGGATCGAGCTTGGTCCTTTTCTCCTTTGGGATATGCATGTACATGTGGAATCCAAATATCCTAAAATGGATAACTTATGGTTTCTCTCCTAAGAAAGCCTCTTCCAGAGTCTTGTTGTCAATTACTTGATGATGAGTGCGGTTTTGTACATACACAACTATCCTTGTTTCCTGCACCCAAAGGTGCATAGGAAGATCCTAGTCATGCAGTATTGCTTTTGCTGCTTCCATGATGGTTCGATTCTTTTCTTCTACAACTCCATTCTATTGATGATTGTATGGAGTGATCAAATCCATCTTACTCTCAGAATATTTGTATAATTCCTTGAATTATTCTGAGGTGAATTCTCCACCATTATCTGACTGTAGAGTCTTGATATTTCTATTGGTTTGGTTCTTGACAAAGGATTTATATTCCTTGAAATTATTGAAAAATTAATTTTTCCCTTTCAAGAAATATATCCAAGTCTTACATGAGAAATAATATATAAAGTAAACATAGTACACATACCCGCTTAATCAGATAGAAGACATAGGTCCACATACATCCGAATGTGCTATCTCCAGTATTCCTTTGGCCTTACTCTCACTGCTGGGAAATGTCTTCTTCGCGTTTTTTCTTTGTGCACATCGTTTTCAAATTCCTTCATGCTTTTCCTGGATATTTGGAAGTCCAGAGTCTAATTTTCTTGCCATCGATAGTGCTCTATAGTGTACATGTGCATTCCTTCTATGCCATAGTTCACTTGGTTCAAAATACTTTTGAACCAGTTCTTGTTCAGGTTGTCCCTTTAGCTTGTACAAGCCTCCATCTTCTTCTCCAATAACTATTGCATCCTCTGTTGTCTTCCATCTGGGCCAAATCAGAACTTGGCCATCGGCAAATGCAACTCTCGTACGATTTGTATCTAGTGCAGATATGAAGAGAAGATTCTTCTCCAATCCTGAAACATATAACACATCCTTCATCTTTAAGGATTCACTGAAGTCAAGCTTGTATGAATCTTCTCCACTCCCATATATGGGGTATTGGTAATCATTCCCAAGTTTCACCTTGTGAGGTGACTCATGTTCAGACATATTAACGAATGGTTCCTTGTATGCCTTCATGTGTTTTGAAGCTCAACTTTCCACAAGCCAATCATTGCTTCCATGTGAGATAGTTCCGGTATGTGCTGATATTAGCACATACTCTTCATCTGAATCATCTGTCTCTCTTCTAAATCTATTGTTTGTTGGTTCATCTTCTTTGGAAACATGAGCATGGTGTCTTCTTTTCCTAATGGGACAATCTCTTGCAAAGTAGACCTTTACATCTTCATCAATCTGCACCTAGGGAACACATCCCAAAGAGAAATGGGCAGTGACATTTCTATACAATTTTTAATCAAGCTGAGAATGGCAAAGTGAGCTACTAACTTCCTAGAACAAATTTTTTTGTGGCTAAGTATGATGCTAGTGTCCTGATAAACTAGGCCTACCTGTCAATACCCTGATGGTTCTGATGTAAGCCCTATTAAGGGATGATGTAAGTTGTAGACGCCATAACTGGGCTACTAAATTATTGAGGTAAACCCATGCATAATTTTGGTGACCTGTGAATGGCCCAAATAGGGCTACACTATCCCTTGAAATACTTCAGTCCTGCTTGGAATGACTCTAGCAGGGTTCGGGTCACTAGATTGACCTCTAAAGGGATGTCACTTACTAAAACAACCCTCACAGATGCCCTTGAATCCTTTCAAACCTTATCCCAAACTCACAGTAATCCACACATGTGAAGGAGAGATAAAAAATAGTCACACGTCCAAGGAGGATAGAGAGAGAAACCGTACATATATCCAGAGGAGAAAAGGAGAGGAGAAAACTATAAACTCAACCACCATTTAATCTCTCATTTTCTACTCATTAATGCAGCCCCAACAATGAGGGAAAATAGAAGCAAATCATTCAAAAGTCAATCTTCAATAGGATTCATAAAAGTGGACGTCAACCCCCCAAACATTATCAATAGGATGATTCGAAATCAACCCCGAGAGGAGCTCCAAATGATGGCATAGAATTCTTCATTCATGCTGATGGATTCTACTAAAGGAGGGCTCTCTTTAAACAAGCCTCAAAATACCCACACAATAAGTTCTATTCTTGACATGATGGTTTCCTCACTTTTAGACCAGAACTACAATTCATTCTCTTTACTGTTGACTTGGGTCGATACTGAGGCTATTAGAAGGTAATGCTATGTTCATAATTCATTTTGATTTCCTTTTTGTTGGTGGATCTAAGTTGATCATTCCTTAGATAGATCTCAATACACAGCTTGCTCAAATATCACAGGCCTACCATTAATTAAACCCAAAATTCACCATTATTGCCATTACCACACCCATATTTGCAAAGTATGATGTTTTGGTACCCCTTTTGAAGTTACAATATACATAGATATATAGTCAAACTTAGCCTAGATTTTTAATATTATCGTTTATATAATAATTTGGCGATTTTTAGGGTGAAAAACGTTTACCCCATCAATATTGGGAGAAACATGGCTTCAAAAAATGCAAAATGGCGAATCTTTTTTTGGAGAAAAGCCCCTAAAAATATCCCATGGGATAAATTTCGCCCCTAAAATTATCCTTGCTTAGCAGTATCAAATAAGAACATCCACCTTATCAAGAACCCAAAGTAAACATCATCATGGACACGTCAACCCTCTCAAGACTGTGATTAGAACCACACATGAACACCCATACAAAATGAGGGGTCACACCCAGGATGCCCGGGTGTATTGTTTTAATATTTGTTACTATCTAGATTCCTCAGGAATAAGGATTCATTTTTGTTCGATGGCTAAAAAAATGCCCGGGAGCACTCAAAACTATCCTTTGATGCTTGTTTGGGTTTGAAACAGGCCCCACAATGCCCAAAGCATTCATATTTCTCTTCAAGGCCATACCCACACTTCTTAGTTCTTCCCTTTGTTATTGTTTGTTACTATTCAATGGATCAGAAATCTAGTTCAGTCCATACTTACACTCAAAAAACTCATGATTCAACCTAGGTCAGTCCAGGAAATCTCCACCCATGCACATAGGAGGGTAACAAGAGGTATTTTGACCACTTCTTCCATCCCATGTCTCGATAATGGTCTTATAGACATGCTCATCCTAGCATGGGAATGGTCTAATATTTGTTCCTCTAGTGTTGTTTTTACTCTTTCTAACATAATGCATGTAAATGACAGTTCCTGGCATATCTTGGATCTTGTAAAAGACTGGATCATATCCTAGAAATTCTTGATAGCACTCAGTAATCAAGGAACATAGTTGTACTATTTTATATAGTATAATAAAATGAATTGAATTTATTTTCACTGAAAAAAATTGGAAATTAAAAATAGAGTTGAATAACTTTTCTTTCAGCCAAAATACCACAAAGCAACCTATGCATGCATAGTTTTCTTATTTGGTAAATGGCACGGTAACATGTATTCCCAATGTGAAAACATTTGGAAGAGTCAAAGAATATGACATAGCATGTCTTAAACTGATACTTATAAGGGTAGCTTACACATTAAGCCGATTAAATGAAACATCCATCAATAAGTTCTTTATCATGCACAAATGGAAAACTGAGAGATCTGTTTCAATTAAATTCTCCTGCTTTGGAATTGAACCTCCATTTACCGATAAAATTCCTATAACATTTTGTCTATGAACAACCATGTTTAAGGAATTCCTAGAATAGTCCATATCAATGAGATTGTGTTACCCTACGACATCTAGGCACAACAGATGCATCCCTCAGCCATATCTCTTCAGCACTTGTTGTTCTAAATGCAAATCTCTACAAAATTTTCATGTTCAAAGGTTGAACCTAAAGAATCCTCATGGAGCAGTTTAAATTGATTCTACTCCCCGTCGTCAAAATAGAAATCCACGGGTGGGCCATACTCATCGTCATTTTTGTTTTCTCCATCTGTTTCTAAATGTGGACTATAATCATCAAGCAAAGAACCCAAATTATCTTACGTTTCTTCTGAGCGAGCATCTGAAGAGTAATCGAATATTTCCAATGCAACGGTATAGAGAGGAAATCATCCCAACCAAAACCTAATGAAAATCTAGTTTTTTCAGAACCTTCTACTTCTCCTACTAAATCCAAACCTAAATAAAAGTTACATTTCCCGATAGGAAAGTATTCATCTTCATCCTGAGTTCTTCCATTGACAACACCCAATAGGATTATATAACCTATAACTCCTTCTTCTTTAGACTTATGTGTTGTAACTTAGTCCTCCTCCTCTAGAGCCTTGAACTCCAATTCTATGCATGCATAGTATAGCTCATACATTTGCATGGCTTGTACCCTCAAAGGACAGGATAGGACACAAGCTTTGATACACTACCTCAAAACATTTGGATCGACAGGAAGGTCAGTCAATTATTTAGTTCAAATGGTTTTAAATTCGAGCATCTTTTGCAATGGCTTATAAATATAGTCAAGCTGAGAATAATATTATACTGCAACTATAGTGAATCTGAATAGAAGTTTATTTATTTTATATTTGATTTATGTTTGCTTGCAGTAAAAAATATATTTTTGTATAAAAATAAAAAATTTCAAAAAAGTTAGCTTTGTAGGTCAATTGTACTCTTTGAAATATGCCCTTCAACCTATAACCATGGATCTAGTTAGCTCCCCAAAATCTTTAGACATTATGAATAATATCAAATAGAGGGCCTTTTAGCCAGAGCTAAAACTTTACCCTAGGAATAGTTTTCCAGTATCACTGTTTCTTTGGTAGTTAAGGGAAAGAAACAGAGGGTAAGAGATTTTAATTTTTGGATTTAGAAGAAGCAGCCTCTCACTTCTGCATTCATGTTCCTAAGCACACATTGGATTCCATTCAATTCAGTTTCAATTGCTTCTGCATGACCTCCACCTTTGATTTTAGAAAACACTGTCAATGACATATTTGACCACTCTAAAGTAGTGTATTACTATTAAATACTGTCATCATCCTTCATTTTAGAGTGATATCAAGCTTGGAAAATATTTATCTTTATTAGTACAACCCATAAATCATAGTTTACTTGCCCACTCACCAATAAATAAAATGAAAATCTAATTATATTAATAGTTCTTTGTTAACAATAAGTCAAATACTACTACATTCCTCATATTTTATTTTCTCCTTACATTTTTACACCATTAGTCAACAAATCAATTTGCCTCTTACTATTATTAGTCATATTCCTACTTTGATCTTCCTTCTTCAGCAGTGTAATGAGCCTCAAAGACCAATAAGGAGACCTCCTCAAGCCAATGACCTCCATAGAATATGAAATATTCATGTGAATAAGGTTGAAACATGGGGAAACCTCTCTAAATATGTCATGATCAAGCTAGGTTGTGCTTTAAACACCCACATGGGATACCAGCTAATGAGCTTCTATAGCTCTTCCTCTCTTGTTGGGGAGGTGATTTGGAGAGTGCTCTAGAGGTTGGGTCACTGAAACTGTTATGAACAAAATTTTAAGTGGGAATTAAACTTCACCAACTTAAAAAAATGAACAAAAATTGAACCCTAGTTCCTTACCCCTCTTGTAACTAGATAATGATTGAGATTTGATTTGATTTAACTGCAAGCTTGTTATTGTTGACTCCGCTAGGTAACATTTTTACATGTTCAATTTATATCGGACTATAACATTTTCTGAACTTGGATTGGTTGCATATCCAACACCAACAGTCAGCAAAGTCTTTACCTTGGTGGAGATAGCATCCAATGTAGGCTATGCATATATTGTAGGTTGGATAATTTCCTCCTACAACATCTGTCTAGGAGATACACTTTACATTAAATTGTGAAAAATCATTGCCACTTTGAAGTAACAAAAGTAATGTCCATTTTCTTACTTGTTCATGGTAGTGATTTAATACGCACTACCATGGACAAATGAAGAAGAGTCTAGGGTTTGCATTTAAACCTATGTCCTCTCAACTGAAAATTACATTCAACATCTAGGGAAGAGATTTATGTCTTTGACAACTTATAAGTAGAAAATAACTGAGATTTGATTTGATTACAAACTTGTTTTTGTTGACTTTACTAGATAAAATTTTACCTAAACAGGGATATTAAAAATTCAATTTGTATCCAACTGTAACATTTGGCAGTAGAGTAGATTGTCCAGATAAAACACTTCACTTTTATTAATAAACCTTGAAGTATCTCAGCAGGCTCCAATTTGTGGGGACTCCTGAATGACCCATGTTTTTTAGTCAAATGTAGTAATGTAATACTGCTTTTTCTCTAGGTATGCAAAGATTTGGCTTATATACTTTTTCCATTTACTTGATGCTTGTTGCTTCTGCACATGTTAGTTGTGGCTCGTAATGGCCACTCAACACATTAGAATATGAGGACACATGGTTTTTCATTTTTCTGGAAAGGGTGTGGCAGATTTCTGTACTATTAGATACATGTTAGAGAATCTGCATTAATATTTTCTGTAACACTAACAAATGTTTAAGAATCATAAATATTTAGTGAATTAGAATTTAATCTGATCCCATAGACAAGCCTTATGAGGTTGAGAGTGAACCATATCTGTAGTGGGGACTGTGGAAAATGTTATATTTAGAAGCATAAGAGAACTACCATTGGAAAAAATGCATGTTCTAGTTGATCATATGAAATGACGTTGGTAGAGGAACACATCATCCATTTTGATAAGACTAGTGCTTAGAGAAAGTATGGAAAATTCTGTTGATCCACTGGGACTTCCAACATCATCCATAGCATCTTGACATTGTTTGAATATGGCATTATATTCTAAACTATATGAGGATGAGGACACTTGACAATTGTGAGGCATGTATTTGATAACTGTGCCTCACCAACTAAGTAATCTAGAGGTTAGGTGGAGCTCATCAAGGGACACTACTTGATAGAACCATGCCAGTCACTTTCGCTCAAATTATTGGGTGTTTAGCTCTCTAAGTGCCTACAACGTGTTGGAAAAACAATGTAATCCATGTGACCATCGTGGAGGAATGATAGAGCATCCAACATCTGATGTCAATAGCTACAACCAAAGCCTTGATGTCACATGCATGATTGTCTCCATGGTTGCAACAACATCACTGTACTTGGATTACTCTAAATATTCCTCTCAACTGAGCCACTATTTTGTATTAAAACCTTTAATCAGGCTATTAATGAAGAAATTTGTCATCACTTCTAGCCCAAGTCACATGGCTTTACCATATTGGTTTGATTTCCATCAAAACGGTGTTCCAATGTATCACTTGTAAATCAACCCGTACATATTGGGAAGTCATATTGAACCTACTCAATCCTAATCCACTTGAGCTCTCAAAAGGTGATGTTCCAGCCATGATCAAAAATTTGAATGTTGTTTTGAAAGGTCTTGGATAGTCACACTTTTTTTCCTCACAAAGGTTGTCCTTGGATCACACAATCAAAGTTCAAAATCCATTTGATTTTGATTTTCATTCATTTAAACCCTATTTTCCTTAGTTTTGACTACATAAATTAGATCATGTATGTTAAATTTTTAGCATTAACATGATACTCTTAAAAATTGCAGACTAACATAAACAAATGATAAGTGCATTAAACAACATTCATCACATCAACACAATGGACACAAGAATTTTCATTGGGGAAACCTTTAAAGGACAAAAACCCCAAAATCATTTGTAATTTGTCTCGTAAATGAGATGACTGAAATTCTTCAAAACAATTTCCACAAACCCTAATAGGGTTAAACCCTAGCAAGGCATTGAGGAAGAGAAATGAATTATGGATAAATATATTGTGGAAGAAGGTGAATTAGGGAAAGAGAATGAGGAAAAAACCAAAGAGATGGATTTTGTTGAAGTTAAGGCGCATAGGAGTCCAGATTTTGTATCTCCTCAAAGTGATTCCCGTAGCAGTTCTAGGTCATTCTTCCTTTCCCCTTTTATTGAAATGATCTGTGAATGTCATTGAAGTGTTATTAAGGCATATCATTTATTTTATGATATTATCTTGGTATTCTTCAGTATATATTATTTCATATAGTTTGGTGTTGTATAATTGTACGTTGTGCACTTTGTTGTATTGCTAATTTAATAAATGGAAATCTCTCCAATGATCCCTAGTAGGAGCCCTTGGAAGATTTTGAGAAGAAGCCCTAGAAGAATCTTGAGAAGAATCCCTAGAAGGAGCTTGAGAAGGAGCCATAGTAAGAGTCCTAGGGGAATCTCAAGTAGGAGGCCGAGTAGAATTCCTAGAAGGGTATTGAGTAGAATTCCTTCAATGAGTTTGAGCAGGAGCCCAAGTCACAGGGATTTAAGTAGGATCCCAAGTGTAATTGCTCGTAGGCCTTTAAGCATGAGTCCATGAAGGATTTTGATTAGGAATTCACGGAAAAACCCAGCTCATACATTTGAAAAGTCAAAGTAGGACTCCAAGCAAAAGGTTTTCAAGAGGATAAATTCATAGTCCTATTGTTGATAAGAGTACACTTCCCCATCCTAATCAAAGTCATATTTTTGCAAGAAGACCTAGCCCAGAGGGCACACCTAAACGTTTGAGAAGAGGTCATGGATTTAGATAGTGTTACTCTTATGCTTGACGTTATTGTACACCATCTCCATATCGTTCTCCCCCAAGGTCTCATCACCTCAGCGAAAGGAATATTCCTGAAAGGGACAGGTTTGTATGCATTCATAAAGCCTCATTAAATTGCCAAAGTTGGAAGGAATTTCTAATAGAATAATTTTATTTTGTTGTGGTAGATATTCAAGTTATAGGAGTTATTTCAAGCACTTGCCACCAAGACATTACAGAAACCCACCAAGAGTCAGGACTCCTCCATGGCCAGAAAGCATTATATTTGTTGCAGTGCTTGAAGAAATATGTTATGAATATGCTTTTATCAACCTCTTTTATAATTTTTTTGTCAAGGATATAGTTTGTTGCGTTATTGTTTGCATTTTCCTTAAACAAGGCATTGTCTTGGAGTTATGTTCACTAGAAATATTTGACCACTTAGGATGCTTGCTTTAACGCAGGTACATGAGGAGCAGGAGTTGAAGCATGAGTTTTATCCCTATAGCTTTTCGAAACAGAAGAAGAAATAGAAGTCTCAGCCACAGTTGTAGTCATGTATATGACCACCCTGTCATGATTGGAGTTTTTGAAGTATATCCAATTCTATTCCTTCTCCCAGTGTTTTAAATCATGTATGGTTTTCCAAATAAAAAGATAAAAAAGACAACCTCATCCTATACTCTATGGCCCCATGAATATGCTTATAAGTTATATACAATGTTGCTTGGGATCATGTAGATCTCCCAGTGCAAGCACTACAACATCACCCTGGGAAGCGAATAAACATTATGAATTGGCATCACAATATATCCTAACCATTTTTTCTTGTGGATACTCATTAGCTTGATGGAATAAGGAACTTTGTTCATCCCATGGTGGATAGGACCATGTGAAGCACCAACTATTTGGTTTGTCATCCTCTTTTGATTCTCCTTATTTCTCCACTTATACATGGTGCTAGGATGATCATGCTTATATATTATATCCTTGGCATCCACACTAAGATAATTGTTGTTTATAGGTCTCATATAGTGGTACACTTACAGTTGCTAAGGAATAGTGATTTTTGCAATACCATTAAGCCAATTTCTTGAGTTTTGTTCAAAATTCCTAGAAAATGTTTATGGATTTCAGAACCTGCATGATCATATATTGTGAACTTATACAATATTTCATTCTTTGTTGACCATTAACTACTCAAAGTTGTGTATTGATCATTTGTACCATTATAGAGGACTCTGTAAGGTAGGTTCCCAAATTCTTAAAGGGTGATAGCTCAATGGAAGAGCGTATGCCTTATAAGCAGGAGGTTGGTGGTTCGATTCCTCCATGCCCTAATGATATTATAAGATCAGTTAAAAAAAACTAAACTAGTAAGAAAAAAACAAGAGATAAGTGACCAAACAACGAGAGATAAGTGACCAAACAAAATGACCAAAATTCGTATATAAAACTACTAAAAACAATTAAATTAATGACCAAAAAATGAGAGATGCGAAACTAGGAATTAAAAAGGATGCAACACGTGGCGCTAATGATGAAGCAAAACATGGCATTCATATGATAGCAAAATAAGACGTTACTTTGGATGCAAAACATGGCACTACATATGAAGCAAAATATGGTGCAACAATCGAAGAAATATTTGGCATCATTTTGGTAGCAAAACAGGATGCAAAAAATGAAGCAAAAATTGGTGAAAAATTGGAAGTGAAAATTGACACATATTTGGAAGTAAAACATGGTGCAAAATGGGATGCTAAAGTGGTAGCAAAAATGGATGCAATATTGGATGCTAACATGGTGCTATGAAGGATGAAAATATGGTGCTAATGGGGATGTCATTTAAGAATCAAAAGCACACACTCGCTAGGAAGCAAAATATGACGTTATTTAGGAAGCAAATCTCGATGTTGTTTAGGAAGCAAAGTTGGACACTATTCTGGAAGCAAAAAAATAGACGCTATTTTGGACGTCATAAAGAATGCTATCTAGGAAGAAAAAAAAGACATTTTTTGAGATTCTTTAAGTTTTTTCCATGACGGGCGTCCCATTTAGCCTCTAGTTTGACCAGTCAATGTAAAAAAAATTACAATAAAAGGGGACGCTAATTCTAGGATTTGTTGTAGTGGATCTACTAATGTCGACATTAAGAAGATTAACTTTTTGACAAAAATATCACAAGTGACAGATTAGTGACAAGATCTTTGTAACTTCATCCATAAATTTCGCATGTCAATATATCATCTCCTTCCTAAGATATATTTGTTGTAAACACACATACTTGACAACCATAAGAAATTATTGTCTATCATAAAGCTTCCATACATAGGAAATCCATCCACAACCAATAGTGTAATTGAAATAGGAAATATAATAACATAGATTATCCCTTATTTTACTTAGTATCCACACATTTCCAAAACTTGAACTTCCTGTGTTTTAGAAGCCCCACAATCTAGGGTATTTTTCAAATGTATATATAGGAAACAAGGAACCCCCATACCAACTAATCCAACTGAAGAGGAAGAGCAATATGATACTAATCAAAATATATAGAGGTCACGATTACATAGTCTAGCTACCAATCCCGCCATAGTGATAGTTCCCTATGTTAAAATGATCAAAAGGATCAAACCATACTGACATTGAAAAGAAAATGTAAAAAAATAAGGGTAGATGTTATAGCTTCATTTGAAACTAGCATCCTAGAATCATAATACGAATTCCATCTTAGATCCTAGATCATAGAGCAAAGTGCAACCCTACTATAAAATTCAATCAAATAAACCACCACTCCCTCAATAGAAGACAAAAATATTGAAATAGAAGACAAAAAAGTAGAAAGACGTTAGATAATCTATAGATTTGCATTGAAAAAAAACATGTTGTATATTGGTGAGACCCATACGAATTACGACTCGTCGTAACTTGACTAATGACGACGCTAAATGGATAGCTAGAAGGCTGCGTCGAAAGCCATAAGAGTTCAGGGAGGATAGGCAGTACCTTATCTTTTTTTTTAAATCGAATATAGATCAGGATTCAACAAGATTACGGTTAGTGCAGGTGCTAGGGGTGCACCTAAGGGTTCCCTAGTACATACCAACAAATAATTTAAAGAAGAAACTAACTTGTAAAAGTCTGCAGATAGAAAAAACCTTGAAAAAATGCAAAGATCTTCCACTCAGGAGTTAGCCACTGTGAAATTTCTTTCCACGAATCCAATGTAAAGATACAATTTGCATGAAATCAAGCTTGATGTTGAGCCTTGATTCTTGTGGAATTATATAGGTACTAAAACGTCCCCAATTGACTAAATCTATCAACGTTTTTATCAAATATGGACCAAATCGAGTACAAAAATGACTAAATCTCCACGTTTTTGTCAAGTGTGGACCAAATCAACAGACACAGGCTGATTTGGTAAAAGGTGCGAAGGTAATATAGAAAAATAATTGCTCCACAAACCCAATTCGAGGACGAACTAAGTCTATTTTACCCATTTTACCCAAATCGACGACGAACTAAGACCAGTTTACCCAAATATCCATAAATCAGGGGCAAAAGACCAAATTTTTAACCTAACATCCATAAATCTGGGTGGACCATCTCTATTTCTCCTCCAAAACTGGAAAATTATAGCAGTTTGATTTCCATTACCAAAGAAATCTAGGTGAAAGTCAAGATTTTCCCCATAATCGAGTGGGCTAAATTCGATTTTATGTATTTTCACAGTTTCACTGTGCATTCTATTTAATTCAAGGAAATTATATGTAAAATAAAAATTGGGATAATTTATTAAATAAATAAAAAAACCCATTTTAATATTAAAAATTCACCCACCTCTTTTTTGTCACTCCTTAAAATTCGCCAATGGAATATAATTCACCCCTAAAATCATCTATGTTCCTTTTCTATAACCCGAATCTCTGAACCCCTCACCAATTCATGATGGCGAAGCAAGAATTTGGTCTAAACCAAGGTGCATATGTCATGGTGGGAAAACAAGTTCTCACGATCCAAATCAAGGCCCTAGACGAGAAGTTATGCATCCTGTACCACCGACGAGGGAGATGAAAGGTGCCACGAGCAAGAATTATTAGCTCATCCATGTTTCCTCTAACCTTCTTAATGCCTCTAGGATCCATTCGTTGTGGTGAGAGGGTAGATTTCCTCTTGTCTTCACAAAAAGGCATCATGTGGTGTGCTCCGTATGTTCGGGACGCACGACTTGGGGACTTGATAACCACTGTTATTTTCAATGAGGTGGGTGATTGACACTTCCTAAAAGTAATCATTTTTGTAGCTCGTTGATGGAAGGTTGTTGATGGCTTTATTATAAGACCGTTGAGAGTACCAAACCACCCATATGTTTAAACCATCCCAAAAAACACTACACAAAGCACCCATCAAGTTGTGCGACATTATATGGAACGTCATCATGGGGTTGAACCTCAACCTTCACTAGTGATTTTTTTTTTGGTAAGACTCATACCCATAGAATTTTGAATCAGTGACCTTCCACAAAAAGTTCCTTAATAATACACACATTCACCGTCTATCCTACGTCATGAGGGTCAACCTAAACTAATGATTATTCACGAAAAAATACTACTTTCTCTTTAACTTCATAAAGTGTACTTCCCATTTTTTTTCCTTTCCATGTTTCTTTGCACATGTTAAGACAAGTAATGGAATTAAAAAGTGGACAGATACAATTTTTTAAATAAAATAAATTTTTAAAATTAAAACTAATTTTTGAAAATTTTCTTTTCTTAAAATAAATTAAAGCATAACTTTAACTTTATTATCGAAGCTCTTATCCATGGATGGTATTCCATGAAAGATCCAAAAATAAATTAAAAAATATTAAACTTGTTAACTTATCAATCAAATATCGAATAAAAGAAAAAAGAAAATATTAAACTTACTCCATCAAAGAGTACCATCCGTGGGCACATTCTCAAAAACACGAAAAGAATTCAATGTTTGACCCAGCGAGTCAGCGACTTCAAACCCTAGAAATAACTAAATAATGACAATGCATATAAATAACGATATTCCCTTGAATCCTATCGCGTTATGCTTGGTTCACATTTGGAAGGGGTGTCAGGAGAATGCATATAAATAACGATCTTCCCTCCTCTTCTTTTCATTGTGATTTCTATTAAGTTTTGGGCATATTTTTGTAAACCTCCATTGTTGTTCTCATCTCTACTCATGTTTCTTTCTGGTATTGTATCGTATTCCATAAAAATATGCGCCCTTCTATTGCAATTTTGATGGTATTCCATTTTCAACTGATAGGTGGAGGGAAGTGCCCAAAACAGGAAGCTCTAGTTTCTTCAATTTCTTCTACATAATTGCCTGATCTTGTTTCTATTGTATCTACAAACTTTATGCCCCCCAAGGTCTGAAAATTTGTCTTGAGGTATCATGTTATGTCTTCTTTCCAACCCCACAGGTTAGAGCAAATTTGCACCAAGACCAATGGTGCAACAGAAAAGGGCAGGTGAGGAGATGCAGGTTCAAGAGCTATCAACCGTCAGCTGGTTGATTTTCCACTTTTGAATGAGATCAACATGACACAAAAAGGTTGTTGTTCATCCAATTTTTGCATTAAAGGGAAAAATGAGCCTACCCATCTACCTATCTAACACAATGTCCTTCACCAGCAATAATAGAAACTCCACCTAACATGTGATATTTGGACACATAATCAAGTCCTTGTGATGGGTAGAACCAGGTGCACTTACACTATGATGGGATTTCCAAACTATAATTTCGTTTCTTTACCCCTAAGAGGAATAACTATGAATCAAATGATTTGTAAACCGATGATCTGCTAATGTCGACATTAAGAAGATTAAATTTTTGACAAAAATATCACAAGTGACAGATTAGTGACAGGATCTCTATAACTTCATCCATAAAGTTCACATGTCAATCTATCATCTCCTTCCTAAGATGTATTTACTATAAACACACATACTTGACAACCATAATAAATTATTGTTTGTTAATAAAGCCTCCATAAAAACCATCCACAAATGATAGTGTAATTGAAATAGGAAATCTAATAACATAGATTATCCCTTATTTTACTTTGTATCCACATATTTCCAAAACTTGAACTTCCTATGTTTTAGATTCCCCTCAATATGGGGGATTTTTCAAATGTATAGATAGGAAACAGAGAACCCACATACCAACTAATCCAACTAAATAGGAAGAGCAATATGATGCTAACCAGAATATATAGAGCTCACGATTACATAGTCTAGCTACCAGGCCTGCCATAGGGAAAGTCCCCTATGCTAAAATGATCAAAAGGATCAAACCATACTGACATTGAAAATAAAATGTAATAAACAATAAGGGTAGATGTTATAGCTTCATTTGAAACTAGCACCCTAGAAACATAATACAAATTCCATCTCAGATCCTAGATCGTAGAGCAAAGTGCAACCCTGCTGTAAAATTCAATCAAATAAACCACCACTCCCTCAGTAGAAGACAAAAATATCAAAATAGAAAACAGAAAATTAGAAAGGCGTTAGATAATCTATAGATCTACACTGAAAAAAAAACATTGTATATTGGTGAGAGCCATACGAATTATGACTTATCCCAACCTGACTGATGACGACACTAAACGAATAGCTAGAAGGCTATGCTGGAAGCCGTAAGAGTTCAGGGAGGATAGTCGGTACCTTATCTTTTATTTTTAAATCGAATATAGATCAGGATTCAAAAAGATTAGTTAGTGCAGGTGCCAAGGGTGCACCTAAGGGTGCCCCAATACATACCAACAAATAATTTAAACAAGAGACTAACTTGTAAAACTCTGTAGATAGAAAGAACCTTGAAAAAATGCAGAGATCTTCCACTCAGGAATCAGCCGTTGTGAAATTTCTTTCCAGGAATCCACTGTAAAGACCCAATTTGCGTGAAATCAAGCTTTATGTTGAGCCCTGACTCTTGGGGCATTAAATAGGTACAAAGGAGTCCCCATCTCACTAAATATATCAAAGTTTTTCTCAAATGTGGACCGAATCGAGCACAAAAATGACTAAATCTCCATGTTTTTGTGAAATGTGGACCAAATCAACAGACGCAAGATGATTTGGTAAAAGATGGGATGGTAATATAGCAAAACAATTGCTCTGCAAACCTAATTCGAGGACGAACTAAGTCCATTTTACCCATTTTTCCCAAATCGACGACAAACTAAGACAAGTTTACCCAAAGATCCATAAATCAGGGGCGAAATACGAAATTTTTGACCTATCATCCATAAATATGGGCAAACCATCTCCGTTTCTCCTCCAAAACCAAAAAATTATGGCAATTTGACTTCCATTACCGAAGAAATCCAGGCAAATGTCAAGATTTTCCCCATAATCGAGTGGCATGAATTCCATTTTATGAATTTTCATAGTTTCACGGTGTAGACTGTTTAATTCGGGGAAATTATATGTAAAATAAAAATTTGGCTAATTTATTAAATAAAAAATAACCATTTTAATATTAAAAATTCACCTACCTTTTTGGGTCACTCCTCAAAATTCGTCAATGGGCTATAATTCACCCCTAAAATCATCTTTGTTCCTTTCCTATCACCCGAATTTCTGAACCCCTAACCAATTCATGATGGAAAAGCAAGCATTCGGTTTGACCCAAGGTGCATATGCCGTCGTGGGAAAACAAGTTCCCACGATCCAAATTGAGGCCTTCGACAAGAAGTTCTGCAGCCTGTACCACCGACGAGGGAGATGAAAGGTGCCACTGGGAGAACCACTTGTATTACTTTGTACCTCGATGCTTCAAATCGAAATAACTAATAAGAGTCATGAGGTAGTCCCATCTAATTGTAAAGGTGGGTCATTAGCACCCTAGTGTGGTTACTTGAGCCTACATGTGTAACTTGAGCCTACATGATTTAACTCGAGCCTACATGTCTAATGAGTTAAATTAAAGTGAACGGATGAATATAAATAGAGATGTGGTGCTCCTCATTTGAAACACACACACTCACTTGTATAGCGCATTAGTGGAGAAGAGAGAGAAGTATTTGGAGAAGGAGGAGGATCAGGCTTTGATCTCCTTGGTGGTTTTATCTTTTATCTTTTGGGGCATCTATATTGAGGAATCTTTTGCTGGGTTTTTCCCTTAGGGTTTTCCCAGGATAAATATTTTTGTTCTCTTTTGTATGGTTGTGCTTGTCTATCTTTTAGTGATCCTGTTTATATGCTTTTGCTATGAAATAGAAATGAAATACTAATGATCTAGATTAGCATATGAAAATTTAACATGGTATCAGAGCCACCCTAAAAGAAGACATTATGCAGCTATAGAAGCTAGGGCTTCTTAATTTTTGGTTCTCTCTCCACAATCGATCAGCCAAAGAAGGCTAGGTTGACTCTCCATTGATGGGCGCATCTTTCTGTCGAAACGGGATTCGATTCCGAGCATTTTCAATTTTCGGTGCGGGAAATTAGGGCTTCTTACAGAAGAGGAATTTTTGGGTGAGCCTAGCATAGGATTTCTATCCTCATCAAAATCGAAGTTTAGAGACCTGGATAAAGATTTTTGGTTGGGTGAAACTACGGGAAAGTCAAACCCTAGTTTACCCCCGAGCTAGAAAAACCCTAAATACTAAAACTGCTAAGTTTTGGTACTTTCGTTATATTCCAAGATTGGAGAAGGCTCGGGATCTGAAAATTGCAAAGGCCGAAGCTAAAATCCTGATGTACATTGTGTCCAAAATTCAGCTTCTGATTCGCTATATTCTGGGAGATATGATCCCTCCAAGTTAGGATTCCATCCTCTTCTAGAATTCATCCCTAAACAGGACACCTGGGGAGAATTGCTATAGCTTGGGCTACAGAGGTCCAAATGGAATTCTTCAAGATGTTCTAGAAATAGAATGGACTATACTTTCTTTGGTCTGAAGTTCAGAACCAGAATATGAAACAGTGACATGTGGCAGTCTGTACAACTTTGTTGTTTTGAACAGCCCTGTAACAGGTCACCTTGGGAAAAGGATCATAAATTCAAATTGACGAAACCTATGTTTTTGGATCAGGGACATGTGATGTTACCTTAGTGCACAATTTAATACATAGAGGAGCAATAATTCTAGAGATATCACAGAAACAGTGTCAGGCATTTTTGCAAAAGAAATTGGAAAACTAGGGCTTCCTGTTCTGGGAGCTTCCCTCCACTGTTTTCAGAAAAGGAGTACATTGGACAGCTTCATTTGAAGAGATATATCTTTCTATCCAATCAGATCTGAAATATTCCAAGTTTTGAAATTAGGGTTTCTCTGACAAACCCTAGATTAGCCAGCTCCGGAAGCAGGACGAACACCTCAAATCGGTAAGATCTAATCTTTTGCTATTTGCATTTGAGGTTCTCATTTCAAAGTGATCTATCACATCAGCTTGATGATAAGCCTGGTGAAGTTGACAACTTCCAAGCATGGAAGTATTTGATCTCTCTAAAGAAAATGAATTGGACACCTACATGAGTAGAGAGGTTCCAGTTCTAGAGGGAGATGAGGCT
The DNA here is from genome assembly GCA_001517045.1 of Pseudotsuga menziesii. Lineage (NCBI taxonomy): Eukaryota > Viridiplantae > Streptophyta > Pinopsida > Pinales > Pinaceae > Pseudotsuga > Pseudotsuga menziesii. Next base: position 198,220 of record LPNX010326167.1, read on the forward strand.
CAAAGCCTTACACCAGAAGAACTTGGTCAAGGCCAAGAAGATCATTGTTGATTCAGTCACGGATCAACTTGTACCACAACTGTCTTCCCTAAAGACACCGAAAGAGATGTTTGATTCCTTGACCAAGCTATTTGAAGAAAAGAACATACATCGGAAGATTACCCTAAGAAACAAATTGAAGAGGTAAAAGAAGAAGTGAAGAATGCAGAAGTGGTGATAGCCACCTTGAATGGCCTCCCAAGATCGTGGGATTCATTCATGCGAAGAATGTGTGCCATAAGAAAGTGATTACTTTCAGCTCGACTCATAAGAGGAGAAGAAGAATATGGGAGCAATTGAATATCAAGCTCTCACCTTTCAAAGAATATCCCTCAAGTGATGAGGAATATGAAGAACTCAATTCTTGAAGAACCTCTTATTCATCTTATCATTTGGATAAGAAATGATGATTTCATGAATGAAGAAGATGATAAAGCAGAATGATCAAGATGGAGTCTACCCACGAAACAAATAAAAGATAAGTATTCAATTCTCATTTCATGATATTGTTTTGTTATACATTTGATTATATCTAGTTGATGTGTTATGCATGATAGATTGTTTGCATTAATGACTGTATACTACTAATATGGATGTGATGGGTAAGTAGCTCATGGTGCTATACAACTCTCCATTGCTACTTATCAAACCTCTTTGCTGACATATTGGACTAGTGCACAATCTCAATGATGTCATGGTAGAGATGGAAGGCATCTAGAAAGTTTCTGTGAGATATGGATGAATGTTGTATTGGCTAAACAGTTGCATGATGCATAACAATTTGTCGTTATGCATATGTTTTATGAAATAGTTCTAACCATGCAACTAGTGCATTTGAATTGTCGGAAAGGTCCTGTACAACCTCCTACAAGAAAAGAAGGATGATACTTATTCCAAAGAACAAGTGATGACAATTCAATATTCACTCCAATAAACATGAATCTGAAGCTCCCAGGATCAGAGACACCATGACGGAAGAAAGAGATTCAGAGAGCGGTAGATCCACCTCAAAGGATGAAGACCGCCATGGGTACGAGAGATAACTCAAGATGAAGAAAATAATTCTATGAAAGAAGCTATGATCAAAGAATAACAGTTGATCATGGGGAATGACGTATACAATATGATTTCGAGACATAAAGGGAAGTACGTAGTACCTTCCATATGGATCTACAAGAACAAGTGTACAAAGCAAGGTTCGTGATTTGCCTTAGAAAGAATAAACTATGACATGACATACTCTATTGACCAGTATATATCAAGCATAGAACCACCTATACAGAATGAAGAAGGAAGATGATACTCCACTTTAGGGGGAGTGACTACAAAAGATATCTGAGTTAGACATGGTATGACATGATGGATAGCTTCGTGATGGATTGAGACTTTACCAAGAGTAAAGTGGGTTCCAACCTTCAAGGTTGATTGCAGAAGACTGGGATATGTTGATGATCTGACAAGATGAACTCATGGAAGATGTTATGATGAAAGAATACTAGAATGATGTTTGGGATATAGTACTCAAACCAGAAAGAAAGAATGTGGTATCTTACAAATGTATTTGCAAGATAAAATATGTTACTGATAGAAGTAAGGAAAGACTTGTGGCTAGAGGTTTCTATAAGAAAGAGGGAATTAATTCTGAAGAGACACTTAATCCAGGAAGCAAGGTACACTTCCTTCAGAACTATGATGGTATTTGCTTCCATGATGAAGTAAAGACAAGCCTTCCTTAATGGTATGATTGAGGAAGAATTTTACATCGAAGAGTCACAAGGATTTGAATTTGAAGACAGATGGACTCATATATGTAACTTGAAGCAGGCCCTCTATGGCATGAAGCAAGCTCCCAAAGCTTGGTATGGAAGGATAAACAATTTCCTGTCAATTATGGGCTTTACCAAGAGTAAAGTTGATCCTAACCTTTATCTCAAGGTTGTAGAAGATGAACCTGTCATCCTATGGATGACTTATTCTTGACAGGGAATGAGAAATAGATCATGGAAAGTAAGAAGAAACTAGCAGAAGAATTTGAGATGAAAGACCTTGGGTTAATGCATTATTTCCTAGGTCTGGAAGTATGGCAAAGTTCAGAAGGAATCTTTCTCAACTGGGGAAAGTATGCGGTAGAGATATTGAAGAGATTCAATATGTTGGAATGCAAAGTCATGGCCACACCCATGGACTCCAACCTGAAGCTGTTAGCTGATGA
>LPNX010326221.1:0-12750 GCA_001517045.1 Pseudotsuga menziesii
ACAAGAGCAAGCATGATTTATTAATGTTGAGAGAAAATGTAATTCACAATATTTATTTTATATATTTCTAGATAGTGTACTTGGTATATTTACCTTTTCAAATGGTGTGTATATTTCCCAAGGGTTCTGTATCGAGCACTATATCTTAATGGTTCACTTGAATGCTCTTCCTCTTCACTGTACTTTACAAACCCACTTTCCCCTCAAAACATTATGACCACTAGAAGAAGCAAAATCACAAAATGGCGCAACATTTTCAAGTTGAGATTGATAGATTTAAATTTTTAATTCAGTTCCCACGGATAAACTAAATTGGACAAAGGACGATGAGTTCTTACAGAATGAGAGTGTGCATGGAAGGAGGAGGACGGTAAAACATTTCTTTTTTCAAATTAATTTCAACACTATTGAAAAAAGTCTACTCGATCCCTAATAAAGCAAGGGATCCACGTGATCCACTGTAAGGACCTCCCCGTATAGTTGTATAACAATATTGTGAATATTGTATAAGGTAGATATGACTTCGAAGAGAAAAAATAGTTTTTTGAATTAACACGAAGACCTTGGTTGTGGGTAAAAGTTATGATAGGTAAAAAAGATGGTTTTAAGTGAATTGACACGAAGGCATAAGGTGTTGGCTAAAATTCTAGGCCTACACTACGTCGCCCAACTTTCAATGTGGGAAGTAAAGATTGAGGTGCTAACCTAAGAAACCAAATACTAGTCAACATTCAAATAATTGTATTTATTTTAATTAGATTTAATAAAAAATATTACAAACTCTAGTAAATTTAATTTTTATGCTGAGATGAATGAATACTCATGAGCCATTCATATATATCACCTCTCGTGACATAATTCTTCTCCATTCTTGATAGATGTACATTGAATATATATTAAATATGATTGATCATAAAATTTTCTATATATAAATGACTTATTAATGTATATAACTACTTCAAATCTATCCCCAAGACGTGTAAAAACACTGGATCCCATGTCCCATCTTGGTCCATGGAGGTCACCTCTTAGCAAAACCTATATGATGGATTTTCCAAGTATGTTTTTTGGTTGTTTGAGATGAAGCAGAAAAATCAGATCCATAAATAAACGACACTTTATTTATATATTTCTAGAACATTCAACGACTATATCTAAGAGGTACCTATCCCTTTTTGCTGCGATACCAAGCTTTTTGTATAGTGCTAGGTTTTAGGGATTTTTGTACATAGGTTTTTGTATCGTGTTATGTTTTCATGCGTTTTGTGACGTTCAGGATTTTTGTATATTGCTTTTGTATCATGCTAGGTTTTCAGGCTTTTTGTATCCTGCTATGTTTTCATGCGTTTTGTGCCATTCAGGATTTTTGTATATTGCTTTTATATCGTGCTAGTTTTTCACGCTTTTTGTATGATGCTTTTGTATCGTGCTAAGTTTTCATGCTTTTTGTATTCGACCATCATGGCCCCTCCTTGTCATGGGATTCTCAATTGCTTAATTGAACAACGTTTTCTTCCCCATATTTTAATAAATTCAATTCTGGTTTGCACAATCTTGTGGGTCGAGCACAACGGACATAGAAGAATACAGATTCTGTTTCCATCACAATCTCCCTTCTTATGTCCAGGATCTAGATTTTCTAGGATTTATCCTCTGTCTCGAATCCGTGGCAGCTGCAGAGGATTTTGTCATTTCTACGTTGGCATTTATGTATCCAAGCCTTTTGTATGCGCCAAGGTTTACAATACTTTTGAATCCGCTTCTATCCCTTTCAAGTTTGAGGTAGTAATGTATTTCTTAGAGATTTCAATCCCCCTACGTTTCCAGGGTTTTTGTATCCATTAGTGGTCGTCCTCTGCGTCATCTTCTCTGCGAGAATTTGAGTTGAAACCAGTTACCACTTTGATCTCCATCCGAGCTGTGTGACTGAACAAGCTCTTCTTCAAAACAGGGTCGACCGAGTTTAAAGGCCTTGTGGCTTCCTTCAATGATTCAACTCGCTCTTCTTCAAGACTGGTTCCGGTTGGTTAGAATTCTGGTTCTTCTTGTTCGGGCAAGTTTAAAGGAAATTCTAGTTCTTCTGGTTCAGTCAAGTTTAAAGGATATTCTAGATCGGACAATCTTGTGGGTCGACCACAATTCTGGTTCGGACAATCGTTTGTCTGGTTGGACCACAATTCTGGTCCGGACAATGCATCACATCCCTTCGTAGGTCGACGATCTAGATTTTCTAGGATTCATCCTTTGTCTGGAATTCAGGGCAGGTGCAGTGGTCGTTGTCACATACAATTCTACGCCAGATCCATCTTCAATAATAACATCGACAGCGAAGACTATGAGAGGTAGTATTTTTTATTCTTCTTTTAATTACTTTCCATAACTCTGTTGAAAAATGTTAAAAGTTTTAATTCCTTCTTGACAACTGATAGTCGCCACAAATATCGTTGCTATTGATAATTAATTTATTTTAAAATTCACAGTCGTAGTCGGCCAAAAAAAACCAAGAAAGCCATGGCTTCTTCTTCAATACCTCATGGCTCATGGCTTCTTGTTCTGTAAAATACCTCATGTACCTTAATGGGTTAAGTGATATATATTGCGATTTAGGTGTCTGCAAACAAAACATGATTAGCAACCTGTTCTACCAATAAGCCTTTTTATTTCATTCATAGTGACATCTTCATATAACCAAAAATAAGACATGCACACCATAACACAAAGAAAGAGACAACCATTTTAACGTGGTTCACCTCGTCCACGAGGCTACGTCCACCAATCATTTTCTAGTTCTTTTATTCTTATCGGAGAGAAAAATATTACAAGTAGCGACACAACCAGTGCCATCTTTCTTACTGCCATTCTCTTCACAGAGAGACATATTCAACAGTACAATTTTCCTCCTTCATAGCAAATTACTACATTTATACCTTGACCTTATCTCGACATATTACAACCATATTAAGAGACTTAAGATGTTCGCTGTCAAAATCATCTAATCACGATACTAGCTTAGCTTAGATAAGGAAATGTTGGCATTAACAGTACCTTTAGAGCACATAGCGATCAAATAATCAAAAATATTATTTAATCTTTTACTAACACAACAATTTAAATCTTTGCCCATAAATTCGAAACAACAAAGAGCTGACCCTTAACCATCAACGGTGGCAAGCGTTGTATCTATGAATCACCTCAGTGCAAAATATGGTCACTACCTACCTTCTACATGCGAACCGATGAAATTTATGTTTTAAAGGCATCCTTAAATAGGAATTGCAAATGCGTGGAGTCTTCGAAGCTTTCTAACTAATTGGATGATGGTTGAGCTCGACTTAACTAGTGCTCTACGATAATGAGTTCTATCAACTCTTGGACCAATCAGTGCATACTTATTCCATGTAGACCTAAATTTTTGAGTCCAAAAGAAGCAGAAAGCTACCACGAGCATCCACTACTACAGTGGCTACGTAAACCGAGGCATTGCTAGTTAGGTGGTTCTCCAAAATATGAAGGGCACAGCCCAACTAGGGCTCAGATTCACTCATTGTTCCCTAGTGTTTGACTAAACTTAGATCACACTTCCCTATGCGTGCTACACTGTATTAGAGTTATAATAAAATTTCCCGTCTTTTCTATACCCCATACCAAGGCCTGCTTCCTATTAACCTTTACTCTTCCTTACTACGGTTTCCGGGGAAACCCTAGAACCAACAAGAAAAAGATTAACCAAGTTAATCATTGGAGGTAGTTTGAATCCAAGAAAACAGATCTATACCGTGTAACCCATAGTACTTGATCTGTACACTGAGATCACAGACACAGAATTCCTAAAAATCATTAAATCTCAAAATATAAATTTATTCCCTGATACCCTCATGTTGGATCTGATGAAAGTCTGATCTATATGCGTTGGATCTATACACCGAAATAGAAGATCTGTATTTGTAGGATCTATACCCTAGAAATTTCACATCTATACAACATAGAATCTATTAACCCTTTCCTCTTACCCACACATACCAGATCTACAATTATAAACTCGCAGATCCATACTATGTGACTTGGAACCGAAGGATTTAAGATGATTCGATACCCACACATATCGAGTCTATACATTTGAAAACAACGATGCGATATCTATAAATTTCTACATCAGAACCTTGCCAGTGCCAAACGATTTGGGTATTTGTAATGCATTCAATGATAAAACAAAAAAACAACCACTTACTATTCACAGAACTATGCCGCACCTGTACGCCCAAAATGGGTTTTGATACCTAGCTATGAAGAACGTGGATGTTTGTCAAATAAAATGCTCCACTCCGTCAGGTAAATCACTGATAAGCAGATATAGAATTGAGCGCTAGTCTAAGTGCTCTCCATGAAATCGAGATTAGCTCCTTTCATAGTCAGTTTTCTCTTGTATTTTACCGAATTGCCAACCATAACAAAAATGCTGACCTCCCTCAAATGTAGGTAGCCCTTTTACTTTCAAGAGCGCAGATCTTTTCCCCCTCCCTGCCAGTCCATAAACCCTAAATATATAAAAAAAGGAAACCATGCCTCTACTAGTCGGAGGTCATAAATTATGGGTAACGTCTCTGTCAGGGAGACCGTGAGTCAAGGAGTTTAACGCCTCCTTGATCCATGCTCCTTAACAAAAACCTGAAGAGAATCATAAAGATTCCTTAATCTATGCTTTCGAAAAGTTAAGACCAGCACAGGGAATAATAACGCCTCTCTAGATTGATGGTTGAACATCCGATAACGGTCTGATTTGATTAATAGTGTTCCACTAAATAAAAGTACTCTACTATTTTTCTTTTATCTATGAAAGGTTTTTCTATTACCATATAAGAAATCCTTTTCATAACTAGATACATAACCTTCTTACATATACGCATGTTTTCCCCAATCCGAGGCGAGTTGGAAGTAACGTTATTGGGAGAGCGTTACTAATACTTCTGTCCCTTCTTATTAAATACTTACCCTTTGGTGTCAAGCCGTTCACCCTAAATTAATAAGGGTAACTTAATATATTTAAATTAAATACCTTATCTCTTATTAAGGCTTAGTTTGTCATTTTCCTTTTTCCGTATGATATACCTCATATCACATGATTTATATCTATCATTGATAGATCCCCAATTTAAAGGTACTTGTCTTCTAATTTTTCTTTGTGCTTATGATATGATTTGTATCATAATATCTTTTGTCAAAACCTTGTTTTCCGATCCCTTAGCCTTAGTTTCTTTCCCACCGGGTGTTTGTCGGCTTTTGTGTTAATAACTTTTACCTAACTTTCAGGTTTTCTTCAGGTGGGGCCTTGGCGCTTGAGCTCCTCACCCAGAAGCCTTCATACAATTAATATTTACAATCGCAGAACTCTTAGGGGCATAAAGGAGGGACATTACATCCTCTCCCCCTAAAATTAACACCGTCCTCGGTGTTCTAGTTTTTCAATAACTTTTCCTTTCCTTTTGAGTTGTCCTGGTTGCTTGTATTTCCTGTCATGATCCTGCATTTAAAAATCAGACATATGCATGCATACCAGCATCGACATTGGAAGACAATGTAAAACTCAGACATCCAACATTATACAATTTTATCATAACATATCAGTTATATTGCCAATAACATATAGGTACCAGTTTACCTGTACTGCACATACCTTTCTTGGCATTCTTATCTTCTTTGGACATCTTCCAACCCAGCACATCAAGTGCCAACAGTACTCCAAGTACCAATTCAAGCCACCCAACACAAGGACGATACCAACCCTTTGTGTATCTCCTCTGTGCTATGCAGGGTGCTTTGTCATTATTCTTTTTCTGGATGTTCCTTCATCCCAGCACACCAAGTCCCAATTCAAGCCACCCAACACAAGGACGATACCCTGTACCCCTCTTAGCGGTATCTCCTTTAGGGTGCTTTACCAAGCTGAGGCACTCCGTTCTCGCACACCTCCACAGCGCCTAGAGGTTATTCTCTTCACAGAGTCCCCCAACTCATGTGACAGTCCTCTAATGTGTGCAGAACGAGTCTTAACCACATGTCTTACATCTAGGCGTCCCCGGAATGCATAATGGTCCCTCGCTGGCCCGGGGGGAAACAAGGTATATTTTAACCACTACCTCCATCACCACTCCCTCTTCTGGTGATAACTTTATACACATGAGATTTAACTCATCATAGTCCTGGAGCTTTAGCCTTTTTCATGGCCATAATTCCCATGCTTGCAAGCATTTTATGGGTGTTAGTTTATCATCTTATTAATTCCAAGAACATCAAAATCATAAGTCATGCCTTACTTCATTTTTTCATTCCTCCGATATTTTATCACCAAATTGACAAGAAGGCGTTTACAAGAAGCCACAAAATCCTTTCAATTTCTCATACCAACACCATTTTACAAGAAAACACACAAAACCTTAGAATTTTGACAATGCAACCACTCATTAACCTCAATTTATTACAACAGAAAAAATTCACTCACTGTTGCAATTTTATATATACTACATCTAAACCTTTAAAGGGCTTGTCAATGCCATAAGACCAACATCCAAAACTGTTTAACAATTCTAAACAAATTAAATTGCCTGCAATAAGCCTCACCACAATAAGGTTAGGAAATCTCAAAAGACCAATTAACCAACTATCTTAGTTAAACTGTCCCTTCTACAATATCCATAATTAAAATAATTTCAACCACTGGGATGGGCATCCTGCTGATAAATACTCAAACAAAACCTGAGATAATCGTGGACATCACCAGTTGTAAGAAAACCCAATAGCAAGGCTATCCCCATGAAGTTAGTGTCTGGAAATGCTATTAGACATTTCCTTCCGTGCCATCATAATGGTTGGCGCGCTGAGATGTTCAAACTACCTTCAACTACGAGCAATTTTAGGGAACGATACTGAAGCCCTAAAGCACTCAAATCCACAAAATCAATTTGCACAAAAGAGGCTATATTATTCAAATAATACTCCTTTCAATGTTTAAACATATAATATTGATTCTTAAATGAATAAATATTTGCATACTAACATTGCTACAACTTTAAATCAACATATAACTCCTTCCATTTAACATTTGTTACTACCATTAATGCTGAATAAATAATTACGTGCAACGCACAGTATTGAATCACTTTCATAGTAACTAAGCAATATTCAACTCCAAGACAAGGTTTAATGAAATTGTTACTGGTGAATACATAATTACTTGTCAAAGACCCGAATGGAACATATCATGTAAACATTCTTTGATGAAGGATGAGTTCTGTTTTCAAAATTATTGAAAAGAAAATTGTTCTTTTGTATAAAATAACTCATGCATTTTGATTGGGATAAATTTCCTAAATGTATTGGTTGAATTCAAAACATTTCCACCTGCGTTGTCAACGCCAAACATTGGAATACTGAATTCGACCTTCAATTTGGCTTTGCCATGACCATCTTACTTCCCTAGTTGGGCCATGAGGCAATCAGATCTGCTATATAGCATAATCCCTTATACAACAATTTCAGAAGTGCCATAACATCATATTGATTATCAAGTGTAAAAAAAAATACAGACCAGCATATATCATCTACTCAAGATTCTACACAGAATTTATATACTTACTTCGCTATCTCTTTAGAACCTAACAGCATGCTCCAACTCAAACATATCTAAACCCAAATTTTATCTATAGTCAAATATCAAGATCACCATCAAATATTTACTTCAATTAATCTAGGTTTCATCCCCAGTTTTCCTGACAGTTCATCTACTTATCTAATCCTGATCTGAACTTCATCCAAAGTGAAACAAACCAGGAAAATGCTTCGTTCTTAAAACTTAAAGCTCATAATTATATCCACACAAAAATCAGAATTCTGAACTGCGTTCTCTAAATGCAAGTGCTAGCATATGACTACATAAAGCCTCTTGGATTGTTTGATTGGGATTCCTACAGAAACCAATTTTTAGAATGTAAAAACAATTGAATGAAAATGACACATATGCTCACCGATTAAATTGGGAGTACAATCATTCATATGCATATTGTACACCCGATAGTCGCAGCTTCGGAATTCTCATTCAAGCATCAAGCACTCCAACCAATCTTTTTTAAAAATAAAATAAAAATTCTGAAATAAATCCTACCAATCATCTTGATAATTTAGTTGTGAATTCTTACGATAAGCTGGGCATACCTAACAAGGATATTTTTCACTTAAGCGAGGCAATCAGTTGAGAACTATATTTTTCTGTAGCAAACCTTTGCTTGTTCTCCTACACTGTCCACATGTCCATGCATACCTGAGCAAGATTTATAACGCATGATTTCCTAACACTTGAATGGTGCACCTGTTCCAATTCAAGTAATCAATGTAGAACTAAAATTTCCATCCAAACTTATTAACACAGAAGAAAATTATAATTAACATTGGATCTGTTAAAACGATCAAACACAAAGATTAAAGGTCAGATCCACAACGATTTCCACACACAAAGCGAATCCAACCCTAGAGAAGTAACTTCAGTCATATGTTCTTCCATGGAGAGAAGGAATTCAAACCGTACCTTGCAACATCCTCCAACAACTATCTGTCCTCCCCTATAATATTGTGATAAATATAATGTATATAAAATACAAGTTCATACCTCTAAAATAATCTAGATCTACCTTATTTTTCCAAAAGTTTTCAAATACACAGCGACTGCAAAAATAAGGATTTTCAGAATACCTGGATTGATGCATATGATTTCACTGAGGTAGTGGGCGGATGTACACGACGGCTTTCTCCACCATTCGTGGGTTTTTTTTTATAATCGAGAACAAAGCGACACTTCAATATTATTCTGGATCTATCATGTGCTAAATAAATAAATAAATAATTAAAATGTGTATAATACAAGCAGATATAGAGAAGCAAACCCATATCGTTTATCCACCCCTGGAGCAGATGCAGATTTAGGGTGAAGTGCGCAGGAACATAATTACCGAGTTGTCTATTCATCAAACACATTCTCCAGGCGTACAGATCATCAACTCTTTTTCCAAGCATGCAACCAAAGGCTAAGCTACCAATGCCATAATACATCCAGGGAGATCCATAAGGAGGAACAGTCAGTCTTTTACTGAACCCGTTCTCATCAAGGAGAAGGAAAATGAGCTCAAAAGGGTTTATATATACGCTAAAGGAAAAATGGATTTGCGCCAAAGGATAATTGGCCTTTCCATCAAATATTTCGCCCCTCAAGAAAACAAATGCAAAACCACAAGAAGATTGGGGGCGATTTAAATTCAGCTTCTTTTATTTTACACACATGCAAACGATTTTCTGAACTCCTGGAGTAACACAAGATGGCAGTGATAAACTGATTTCAAGGAAAACAATCGGAAGGCGCAACGCTGGTTTCCGAGAACGCAGCCTTGGAAACGTCCCTCCCTAAACATCCCCATGAATTACAGATGAAACATCTCCCCTGATCAATGAACCTCATAAAAGGATTTATATATCATTTGCAATGACAGCATCGGACATGGCCACTTTCTCCAAAATCCATTGTCTTAATTTTGTTCTTCTGAAGGATGGGGGGGAGAGCAATTGGCTGCACCATCAATGCCAGAGGTATTCCTGAAGTACTTAACACATCAATTGTTAGTTAACACAAAACATGCTGGAGCATTTTGAGCCCAATAGGCCCGAGCGTTTCAACTTTCGCTCTGATACCATATCTAAAATACCTCATGTACCTTAATGGGTTAAGTGATATATATTGCGATTTAGGTGTCTGCAAACAAAACATGATTAGCAACCTGTTCTACCAATAATCCTTTTTATTTCATTCATAGTGACATCTTCATATAACAAAAAATAAGACATGCACACCATAACACAAAGAAAGAGACAACCATTTTCACATGGTTCACCTTGTCCACGAGGCTACGTCCACCAATCATTTGCTAGTTCTTTTATTCTTATCGGAGAGAAAAATATTACAAGTAGCGACACAACCAGTGCCATCTTTCTTACTGCCATTCTCTTCACAGAGAGACATATTCAACAGTACAATTTGCCTCCTTCATAGCAAATTACTACATTTATACCTTGACCTTATCTCGACATATTACAACCATATTAAGAGACTTAAGATGTTCGCTGTCAAAATCATCTAATCACGATACTAGCTTAGCTTAGATAAGGAAATGTTGGCATTAACAGTACCTTTAGAGCACATAGCGATCAAATAATAAAAAATGTTATTTAATCTTTTATTAACACAACAATTTAAATCTTTGCCCATAAATTCGAAACAACAAAGAGCTGACGCTTAACCATCAACGGTGGCAAGCGCTGTATCTATGAATCACCTCAGTGAAAAATATGGTCACTACCTACCTTCTACATGCGAACCGATGAAATTTATGTTTTAAAGGCATCCTTAAATAGGAATTGCAAATGTGTGGAGTCTTCAAAGCTTTCTAACTAATTGGATGATGGTTGAGCTTGACTTAACCAGTGCTCTACGATAATGAGTTCTATCGACTCTTGGACCAATCAATGCATACTTATTCCATGTACACCTAAATTTTTGAGTCCAAAAGAAGCAGACAGCTACCACGAGCATCCACTACTATGGTGGCTACGTAAACCGAGGCATTGCTAGTTAGGTGGTTCTCCAAAATATGAAGGGCACAGCCCGACTAGGGCTCAGATTCACTCATTGTTCCCTAGTGTTTGACTAAACTTAGATCACACTTCCCTATGCGTGCTACACTGTATTAGAGTTTATAATAAAATTTCCCGTCTTTTCTATACCCCATACCAAGGCCTGCTTCCTATTAACCTTTATTCTTCCTTGCTACGGTTTCCGGGGATCCCCTAGAACCAACAAGAAAAAGATTAACCAAGTTAATCATTGGAGGTAGTTTGAATCCAAGAAAACAGATATATACCGTGTAACCCATAGTACTTGATCTGTACACTGAGATCACAGACACAGAATTCCGAAAAATCATTAAATCTCAAAATATAAATTTATTCCCTGATACCCACATGTTGGATCTGATGAAAGTCTGATCTATATGCGTTGGATCTATATACCGAAATAGAAGATCTGTATTTGTAGGATCTATACCCTAGAAATTTCACATCTATACAACATAGAATCTATCAACCCTTTCCTCATACCCACACATACCAGATCTACAATTATAAACTCGCAGATCCATACTATGTGACTTGGAACCGAAGGATTTAAGATGATTCGATACCCACACATATCGAGTCTATACATTTGAAAACAATGATGCGATATCTATAAATTTCTACATCAGAACCTTGCCAGTGCCAAACGATTTGGGTATTTGTAATGCATTCAATGGTAAAACAAAAAAACAACCACTTACTATTCACAGAACTATGCCGCACCTGTACGCCCAAAATGGGTTTTGATACCTAGCTATGAAGAACGTGGATGTTTGTCAAATAAAATGCTCCACTCCGTCAGGTAAATCACTGATAAGCAGATATAGAATTGAGCGCTAGTCTAAGTGCTCTCCATGAAATCGAGATTAGCTACTTTCATAGTCAGTTTTCTCTTGTATTTTACCGAATTGCCAACCATAACAAAAATGCTGACCTCCCTCAAATGTAGGTAGCCCTTTTACTTTCGAGAGCGCAGAGCTTTTCCCCCTCCCTGCTAGTCCATAAACCCTAAATATATAAAAAAGGAAACCATGCCTCTACTAGTCGGAGGTCATAAATTATGGGTAACGCCTCTGTCAGGGCGACCGTGAGTCAAGGAGTTTAACGCCTCCTTGATCCATGCTCCTTAACAGAAACCTGAAGAGAATCATAAAGATTCCTTAATCTATGCTTTCAAAAAGTTAAGACGAGCACAGGGAATAATAACGCCTCTCTAGAGTGATGGCTGAACATCCGATAACGGTCTGATTTGATTAATAGTGTTCCACTAAATAAAAGTACTCTACTATTTCTCTTTTAGCTATGAAAGGTTTTTCTATTACCGTATAAGAAATCCTTTTCATAACTAGATACATAACCTTCTTACATATACGCATGTTTTCCCCAATCCGAGGCGAGTTGGAAGTAACGTTATAGGGCGAGCGTTACTAATACTTCTGTCCCTTCTTATTAAATACATACCCTTTGGTGTCAAGCCGTTCACCCTAACTTAATAAGGGTAACTTAATATATTTAAATTAAATACCTTATCTCTTATTAAGGCTTAGTTTGTCATTTTCCTTTTTCCGTATGACATACCTCATATCACATGATTTATATCTATCATTGATAGATCCCCAATTTAACAGTACTTGTCTTCTAATTTTTCTTTGTGCTTATGATATGATTTGTATCATAATATCTTTTGTCAAACCCTTGTTTTCCGATCCCTTAGCCTTAGTTTCTTTCCCACGGGGTGTTTGTCGGCTTTGGTGTTAATAACTTTTACCTAACTTTCAGGTTTTCTTCAGGTGGGGCCTTGGCACTTGAGCTCCTCACCCAGAAGCCTTCATACAATTAATATTTACAATCGCAGAACTCTTAGGGGCATAAAGGAGGGCATTACATGTTCGCACAATTTTTTTTTCCATGTGTCTATGGTGGCGCTAGAGCCATATTCAACAATTCCATTCATAAAGAAGACTATGCGAGGGAGTTTTTTTTGTCTCCTTTAACTATTGTTTCATAAGTCTTTTGAAATATGTTCAACGTTTTGAGTTCTCT
>LPNX010326224.1:3737-51935 GCA_001517045.1 Pseudotsuga menziesii
AGTTACATATAAAGTACATTTAAATTATCAATTCCAGATCTGATTGCGTAATTACGAGTTGTTCTTTTAAACATTAGATCTAGCCCTCTTCCCGCAAGTTTAAAGTAAAATTTCAAAGTACTTGGCTAAGAGGATTAAAGAGCTTTCATTCGATTTATCTAGCATTTTAGTGCTTGAAATTTGCTTGCCATTCTTTTCAAGAGGCAAGCAAAGATCCTAAGAAAGCAAGCTTTCAAGCTTGCCTTACTTAGTTGTTTCAATTTTTTTGTAATCAGTTTGCTACTTAGATTTTTTTTTGTAATTTTTGCACGTTGTCCAAAGACACTTCCAAAGTGTTTTTGGACATCTTTCACTGACATATGCTTGCTGGTTTTTAGCAGGCCCATCAAAAAAGAGAAGGAAACTATGCCCGAAGTTAGCTTTTTCGAGCATCCGGAGCTCCCAGGAGGCTTTCCCCTTAGCTGGGCCTATTTCCTTTGCATGTTGTAAGCCTTTGGATCCCAGATAACAAGGACCAAAGAGCATTCTCTGCTGAAGCATTGTAACCGAATAATAATAAAAACAAACAAGTTTGAGTAGGCTCAGTAGAGCCCGGTCCCCATCCCCCTTGGGGGATTTGTGTCGGTGTCATTTTCTGTTTTCTTATATGCTGGTAGCGTAGTTGTCCTTGTTTTTTTATCATTTTATGCTGTGTTTAAGTTGTGCAAAAGTAACCTGAATACTTACCCACTGCGCTATACCGAAGTACCATAAGGGAAAAGATTTGAGCAGTGTAGTAATTAAAAAACAAAAAAACAATTTTGTTATACATTGCTAAGTGAAAATAAACCCCCTCGCTTTCCCGAGTACTGGTTCGTGGATAAGGGCTTGCCTGAGTACTGAATTTGGAAAGAGACTGTAGGGTTTTATCTTTTTCTAAATCAGAAAATTTGTTCTAATTAAAATAAACCAAGACTCCTTCCCCGTATGCTCTACACCACTGCAGCTTGTCTGATCAATTGGCTGTATCAGAAAGGGATACGAGTTACTAGATCTAATAGGAAAATCCACACAAGTAATTTTCTTAAGAACTCGGGAGGTTGCAGAGAGTAATCACTACAGAGTCAGGGGGCTACTCTAAGCAGGTCTATCCTCGCCCTGTTGGACACTTGGTATTACTGCTTTAGCACTCAGTTCGAAGGGACTTGACTTGTTGGGCCAAACCCATAATTTACCCATTCCTTAATCAATTCATTTAATAATTTAAAATTTACCAACCGAGACACTGCAATACTTTCACTGAGACTACACTAGCAACCCTCTTTTGCAAGCACACTTTTCACTTTGGCACTGGTCTTTTCTATTCCTTTTTTGCATAAGTTAATCACGCAATGTGTCATTGAATTTTGTGTATCCAATTTGAGCTAAGGTGTTGCTAAGGTTAAGTTTTGTTTGCAGTAAATGGTAATTTCTTAAATTCATTCATTCCATAATAAAACTCCTAGAATTAGTTATTTCTCTCGTAGAGTAAAAACCTTAGATTTTACTTTTCATTAGGGTCCACCCCCCTTGGCTTCGCTAGGAGTTGGCCTAGACGGAGGAGCTGAGTATCAGGTGACAGCACTTGGCTCGAGCTTGCCCCCAAGGTCGCACCCAGTGGCTTGAAGATTTCTGCCACGTTACTCGAGGTGCGAATTAGGCGGCAACAGGGAGAATCCCTAACTGTTGTTACCTGCGATTTTCCAGGCCTCAACACATCCAAGAAGAGGATAGACACAAAACCACTTTCACAACTCCTTGGGGCACTTTTGAATATCTGAGAACACCCTCTAGCCTTTTAAATGTTGGAGCTACCTTTCAAAGGGCCATGGATTATGCCTTCAAGGAGTTGATTGGCAAAATCATTGAGATCTACCAAGATGATCTCATTGTATTTTCGAAAGAAAGATCCAGCCATGTTGGTCATCTCAGGCAGGTTTTTGAAAGATGTAGGAAATATGGCATTTCCTTGAATCCAGCTAAGTCAGTCTTGGGTTTTGAAGATGGAAAGCTTTTAGGTCACATTATCAACAAAGACGGGGTCAAAATTGACCCTGAGAGGATAGAAGCTATACAGAAGATTCCCCTTCCCAAAAATGTTATGGGTCTCCAATCTTTCAATGGTCACATTAACTTCATAAGGAGATTCATTCCTAACATAGTTGAACTCATGAAACCTATGTAGGCTCTCCTAAAGAAAAATGTTAAATTCATGTGGACAGATGAAGGAAGGAATGCTTTTGACACTATTAAAGATGCCATCACTAGGTCTCCTGTTTTAGTCAACCCAGATTACACGAAAGATTTTATGATCTTTTCTTTTGCTTCAAAAGACACTATTGCCAGTGTGTTGCTCCAGAAGAACTTCGAAGGGTTCGAGCAACCTATAGCCTTCATGAGTAGAGCCTTACAAAATTATGAGTTAAAATATACCATTATGGAAAAGCAGGCTTATGCCTTGGTCAAATCTTTGAAACATTTCAGAACGTATATTGGATATTCTGAAGTCATTGGATACGTTCCCCATACTGTAGTGAAAGACATCCTGTCTCAACAGGATTGTTTAGGAAAAAGGGGCACATGGGTGTCCAAAATCCAGGAGTAAGACCTTGAAATAAAGCCTACCAAATTAATCAAGGGACAAGGCCTTGCTAGAATGCTTACTCAGAAAAATGAAGAAGTCATTGAAATGATTGCTGAAAATAATATCCCTCAGCCAACCATGACACCTGCGCTTCAAGAGCTTGAAAATCATTGGTATTCCCATATCATTTTCTTCCTGCTCCACCTCACTTGCCCTGATCACCTCAAAGGTCATAAAAGAAGGACTTTGAGACTCAAGATTGCTAGATATTGCCTTACCCAAGAGGGTCTGGGTTGGAGGAACCCAGATGGCATTATACTCGGATGCATCAATGAACAAGATTCCAAGAAAATCTTGACTGAATTTCACTCAGGATTTTGTGGAGACCATTATGCAGCAAATACAACTACCCACAAAATCTTGAGAGCTGGATACTATTGGCCCACGATATTTGCAGATGTTCATAAACATGTCAAGTGTTGCCAAGAGTGTCAGCTTTTCACGGGAAAGTAGAAGTTGGTTGCTCTTCCTCTTACTCCGGTTGTGGTCCTTGCCCCTTTTCAGCAGTGGGGGCTTGATTTTATTGGCAAATTTAAGGATAACTCTAGCAATGGTTTTTGTTGGATTCTCACAGCAACTGATTATTTCACTAAGTGGGTAGAGGCCATACCTACTAAGAATGCCATTGAGAGGGTTGTTATAGACTTCATTGAGGAAAGAATCATCACCAGGTTTGGAATTCCCCTTAAAATAACAACCGATAATGCCAAAGCTTTCAGTTCGAGAGAAGTAAATGACTTCTGTTTCAAATATGGCATTATCCTATCCCATTCATCAGATTATTATCCATAGGGCAATGGACTTGCTGAGTCTACTAACAAAAATTTGATGACTATTCTTAAAAAGACTATGGGTGACAATAAAAGAGCATGGGATAGCAAGATTAAGTATGCAGTGCGGGCAGATAGGATTACTAAGAAGAACTCAACTGGAAAATCACCTTTTGATTTAGTATATGGACTCAAGGCCACCCTCCTTGTCAACATGTAGATTCTAATTTTCAGACTTTTGAGTGAGTATGGCACAGAAAGATTGGAAATGGAACAGAGGATCCATCATATCATAGAGTTGGATGAAGCTAGAAGAGCTGCCCTTGATCAATCACTCAGACATCAAGAGAGTATGAAGGGCACCTTTGATAAGTCAACTAAACCAAGATCCTTCCAAGTGGGAGACATTGTTCTCTTATGGGATAAGAGAAGGGAGAAGCCTAGGAAGCATGGGAAGTTCGACAGCGTTTGGAAAGGCCCATTTATCATCCATGCTATTGCTGACACCAATTCTTTTCTGCTTAACACCATGGATGGAGAGACATTAAGCCTGCCCATGAATGGGCAACACCTGAACCCTTTTTATCGAAACAACCTCCAAGATGACCAAAGGGTCATCCCAGGGCTTTTCTAAACCCATCCTTGTTTTATTTTTATGTAATTTATTTTTGTACCATATTTGATGTATCATATCCATGTAGAGTATATTGTATCATAGCTTTTGTATATTAGCATTTTTATCATATTTCATTTATATGCTGAAAAAGAAAAGATTTTATTTCATGCACTTTGATTTGAAAAAGCAAAAAATAATATTTTCTGGTACTTCATCATGGCATATTTTTTATATCATATACATGGGACTACGACACTTCTGTTTACGTGCAGGTACCAGAGATTCTTGGATTCTCGGGCACTCTATTTAATCAATAAATCAAGCGAGTACCCGTCCCACAGTTGGAGCCAGCTATTACCAACTATTTTGTACAATAGTTGAACTTCCTATTGAGCCGCCATTTATCGAGCATGATGAATGCTCATCTCCAGAGTTCAGAAGTTCAGTGTGTTCTAGAGTTAGCCAATTTTTTTATGAACTTTTTATTTTTTGTAAAGTACATGTTCATACCCCCTTGGGGAGAATGTAAAAAATGTCCTAGCATTTAAATTTTTATAAAAGGCTCGACTTCCCGGACTTGGGCATCAAGCCGACTAGCCCAGAGTGTTTTTTCCCTTGGTTATTATTGGCTGTTGAACAAACGACCAATAATTTCTGCGTTTTTCACTCGCTCCTCCAAAGCTGGGGTAGTTGTCTTGATGTTTCGGCCTTGGGAGGTTATTAGAGCCTTCGTGTCAGTATTTTTTGTCATGCTAGGCATTCCGATTGAGTCGTATGAACATGTATTACGTCCCCCTAGAGTTTTGTTGGATTCCGAGAAAAATAACTTTTTTCCATTTTTTAAGCCATTTTTTAATGGTTTAAATCGAAATTTTCAAAATGTAATACATGGATGATCCGAAGTTTGTTTTCAACACGGTTGGGCTCATTTTCAATCCCGGAACAGCATCTTCACCCCAGGGGTCACTTTCACCATCAATCAGCCGGCCGAAGCATCCCAAAAGTCATCAATTGGCTAATTGAGCACCAGAATAGCATTTAAATGCTAAAATTGGACAGAATGCACAAAAGTCAAATATTCAAAAGTCAAAATCAAAGTCAAAATTGATTTTTAATATGGTGGAGATGACATGGCATAGTCATGCGTTTCTTCTTTAAGGTGCATGGCATATAAACTTTGGTTTAATTTTTAAAACCACGAATTATTATGAAGGATGACGTGAATATAGAAGCTCACGTTAGCATCGAGTGCTAGAATGGTTGAGAGGTGGGGTGAGTGGGATTGATGGACCCTTCACTTAATAAAACATTGTAACTTAAAACCATATCGCATCACTTACCAATGCATGGGAACGGTTACTAGTTATTTCATGGAGTGACGTCAAAACAAAAGATTGGAGCTTGCGCTATTGTATTAAACCATGGTGTATTTTTACATGCATGCGAGTAAGGATTTGGTTAGGTGGAATCGTGGCTTGCCAAGTTGGGCTCTTTCCTTGATTTATGGCCACCAATGGCTCGGCTCCCTTCAATCCCAGTGTTAAGAAATCAATCAAATCCAATCAACTAAATGATTAGCAAATCGCAACTCCAAGACCGTATCTCTTTCAAAAGCTCACGCAGTTTCTTTCTGATCACGTGGATACACATGGAGTATTCATGTTTGATGGGTGATTCCTCCGTGAGAGGGATGGGGAGCGCCTTGCCAAGGTGGAGGCCACCTCTCCATCCGTTTTAAATGCAACTCGAGTCTATTGAAGAAATGTGCACTCCAAGCTGGTTGTAACAGTGTTGTAATCGAGAGTTCGATTAGATGACTCATGCTTTTGGCTCCCTCTTGGGCCATTTCGTTTTTAGGGTTTAGGTTGTTGGTTTTTGTTATATAAGACTCAAGAGAGTCATTTTGCCTCTCTTGAGATGGGAATTTTTGGCATAGAAGCTCTGGAGAATTTTCATTGTAACATTTTGCTTAAGATTTAATAAAGTTGATGACTTTGGAGGTCAATGCGGAAGCTCTTTGTTTGTCATGATTCACCTTGTGAGGTGATACCTTTCTTTGCTCCCTTCTCTCTTGATTCTTAAGCATTTGATTGTATAATTGTTGAAGGCTAACAATCTAGCACTATATTGTATAATCCGAAACCCCCGCTATCTAGATTCTCAGCTAGCTGGTCAATCTTCGTGATACCAACCTGAGATACTGGGCGGGCCGTCATGTCCCGAACGGAGTAACTCGAAAGATTTTCTCGGTCAATCTCTGATACCTTCTTCGTTTCAAAGCCATAATAAACAAGACCACCAAAATCTTTAAAACGTACCAAGAGCACTCGCATAACATTCACTAGCTTTATTTCAAGACTTGTTGTTAATTTCTTTAAGCATTGCAGTACTTTGACTCCATAAGGCACTGGTCTATTATTTTATGCATG
Organism: Pseudotsuga menziesii; assembly: GCA_001517045.1. NCBI lineage: Eukaryota > Viridiplantae > Streptophyta > Pinopsida > Pinales > Pinaceae > Pseudotsuga > Pseudotsuga menziesii. The sequence goes on from LPNX010326224.1 coordinate 10,215, forward strand.
ATTATTAATCTAGATCATTTTGTCTTTGGCTTATAAAAATCTTTATCTGTGAATGCATTTTTTACAAGTTCTTGATATACTGTTCATCTATTAATCTAGTACAGCAACGTGGATTGCTATTTTATGTCTTGTGTTAGAAATTCATAATAATAAAACATCCTTCATCACAATAACTCCTAAACAGCATCCATCCACATCATTCACACATTAGAACTTAACTTAAACACATTGAGCCATAGAAAACTCTTTGTTAGGGACTACCCCCCTTGGCTTCATTAGTAGTTAGCCTAAACGAAGGAGCTAAGAGTAGGTGACAGTACCTGGCTCTATGCTTGCCCCCAAGGTCACACCTCTCCCACTTTCTCAAGTGAGGAGACAGCTTTCGGAAGATTTCTACTGCTGGTGTGCAATCGGCGAACAACAGGGTGGTTACCACATATTCAGGGGGCAACTCCAAGCAGGTTATGCCTCGCCCTGTTGGACACTTGGTGAAACTGCATTAGCGCTCATTTCGAAAGAGCCCACCTTATTGGGCCAAACCCACAATTAACCCACTCCATTAATCACTCGTCTAATAATCTAAAATTTACCAACTGAGAGACTACAATACTTTCACCGAGACTACACTAGCAACCTTCATATGCAAAGCACTTTCTTTCTTCATCTAGCACTAATCTATCCCATTCCTTTTTAGCATAAGTTAATTTTGCAATGTGTTTTGAATGATGTGTCTATTTCTCTAAAGGTTGCTAACAATAAGTTATTTGTTGTAATTCGTAGGTGACATTTTATTTCATTACATCTTGAAAACTCCTAGAATATCTATTGGTTCATACTTTCATAGTTAGAAATCACCGTAGATTATTTTTCATAGAGTCCACACCCCTTGGCTTCGCTAGGAGTTGGCCTAAATGAAGGAGCCGAGTACGGCAAAAATCTTCAAGCCATTGGGTGCGACCTTGAGGGAAAGCTCGAGCCAAGTGTTGTCACCTGAGGTGTGTATTAGGCGACAACACCCCTATCTTGTTCCAAAAATTTATTATTTTTTCATCAATTTACTTGTCTTTATTTACATGCATTTTTATATATTAAAACCCTAAAAATCTGAAAATCTCTAAAAACCCTAAAAATCAAAAAAAATCAAAACTCCAAAAATGTTCAAAAACTTGCAAATCTATTCCATCCAAGAGGTTCACCATAGTGGATTTATCCACTAGTCCTTGCAGGCGTCTTAATCTGCCTTAGTGGGCCATGTGCATGTGCTAAATCGTCTTGTTGACTGTCAAAACACAGATCTAGGAAAGACCTTATTTACAGACTTGGTCGGTTTAATAAATTCGCCCTATCCATGTGATTATCTCTCCCATAAGGCCGAGTTCTTTTTTACTGTTAAAAGCATTTTTAGGTGTTGATACTTACAATATTAAGTGGCATAAAGTCAGTTATAGTGGATATTTATCTTTGTCCTTTGCAAATTTGCCCTATTTTCAGAATTGTCCCTTAACTCGCTCGCCTTGTACATTTTACTTCTTTCTTTCTATTTCACTGCTTATATTGTATTTCCTTTAGGGAGATCGTTTGATCCTCCCACATGCACAAAATATCATTGTAACCGAGAGTCTCATTGACCTACTTTGTGGTCATTAGTGGACATTAATAAAATTATCGTATCTTATCTTATCTTAACAATAAATATTCTGTTGATCATAACCTATAGGGCTAAGTTAACTCCTGTTTAATTTCTGTGTATATTTAGTGACCTGTGAAACATCTTTAAGTTATGGTATTGTGTTTAAGCAGCGACATCCAATTACCAATGGCGGCCTAATTTCAGTAACTTCACTATCAGTTAAACATTTTCATATAGGGTTGATTTGTCTTGGATTTTAAACTCCATTATAGTGCCGATAACAATCTAAGGTGTTGAATTAACTCCTCTATTAGATATAATTGTCTTACTCATACATTGTTTGACTCCATATAAGGCACCGATCTGGTTACAAGGTTGTGAAAGGGTATGAGCATGTTTTGGTGTTTGCGGCTATCTTTAAAGGCCCTCCCTTTGGTTTAGGAGTTACCCAAAGGAGTTGAGAGGCTAGACTGTGTTGACATTTCTTCATGGTTCCAGCATCAGGCAAACATTTTGCAGACATTCTCCAAGAGGGGTCATGTGTGTTGACCAATGGCTAGAGGAGGATGGCCTTTGCGTAGCCCTGATTAGTCATGTGTGTTGACTAAGAGTGTATGAGGCTTGAGATGCTTAGCCATGATTAGTCATGTGTGTTGACTACGAGTGTATGAGGTTAGAGGTCACATTGCATACTCTATGAGGGAGTGCTCCGTCATAGAGTGATCTATTCTGATTAGAGTGAGTTGTGACTTGTTTATTTGATAGGGGATTTCATCCCCTTGTGGAATATACAAAGTCTAATCTAATGTCGGATTTGACATGGGCTCTAAGAAGTGTCTAGAACTTCTTAGAGTATAGTCAAATCAACATTAGAGCTCTATGTGGGGATAGACGTGCATGTGAAGAGAACAAGGACAATTTTTCTATGATGAAGAAATAACCAAGAAGTCAAGTCAACCATTGAAAAAGTCCCAAAAGAAAATGAGCACAAAAAGACAAGTCGACCTAAAGATAAAATTAAAGATGAATACCAAAAGAACAAGTCGGCCACAATGAAAGAAGACAAGTCGGCCCCTTTAAAGAAAAAGTCAAGTGAACAGAGGAATATAAATAAAGTGCTCACACACTTCATTTTCACTCACACATCATCATCACTTCTTCTTCGCTTGTGTGCACTTTTCAAGGAAGGCCTAGCAAAGGCAAGGAGAAAATAATTTTGGGGCTCTTATCTCTTCTTAGAGGTTCACTATATCTCCCTAGAGATTCGCTAGGGTTTCTTTGGAAGAAGGGCACACTATTATGTGCTAGGGTTTCTCTCTTCACAATTGGTATTGTACTTGAATTGGATTGATTTCTTCAAGGAAAAGTTTGTTGGGTTTTCTCCCTATTGAAGTTTCCTGGGTAAAATTCTTGTGTCTATAGTGCATTGTTGTGTTTCTATGATCCTTTGTTTCTGCTGCAATTTAAGTTGAAATTTTTAGTGTGCAATTATTCAATAAAAACTATGGGATGAAATGAATGCTTGAAAATCATTGTCAAATAATTGTCAAGATCTTGAAATAGAATAAAATTCAACAGGTTGTGGTAACATTTGGGCCTAGACCTCTCCCACATGCTTACCAATCACTAGCATTCCGTCTACATTGCGTTGCTTATTTAAGACTGCTAATTTGAAGGGTAACACGTTCCATGGTCTCTATATTATTCATATCTAAGTTGCACGAAATGGGGAAACGGGGACAAAATGAGGAAACGGGGAAACGATGGAAACGCAACCCCCCAAAATTTTGGAAACAGGGAAACGTGATATATATATGAGAGCACGGACAGAATTATTATAAAACATAAACCATAAATTATTAATTACATTTAGCTGCAAGCAACATTGCCAATGATAAATGATAAATGCTACATATAAAATTTAAATCATACATGTAACATTACACTTTGCTCATGGACCCAAGTCTATATCATTTCATTCATGCAAGTAGTAATATCCAAAACAACCTTTGTAAACGAAGCTATATAGTATATATCCAAAATTAGCCTTTACGTATGAGGCTACAAGTACAATGTATCAAACTATTAACAATGAAAATACCAACATAGAAATAAAAGTAAAACATGAGCTCAGACTACTTGTCATTCTCATCTTCATAGTCTTCCTTAAAAGTAGAACAAAAAGCACGCTCAACAACAAAATGTAAAGTGGAAGAAGTTTTTCAATTCCACTTCTAGGTTCCTCAATACTTAGTGCAACAAGAGAGAGGCCCAAGTCGATAAATTCTAGCTCAACATCCCAATCTACACAAGGCCCACTACTATATTTTGGGCCTTGAGTGCTCAAGTCGCTTGTGTGAGGGGAGAATGAAGTGGCGTTCTCCTTTAAAACTTTATTCAATCTAATTAAGAATATCTAGAATTAAATTTTATTTTAAAAGTTAATGTATTAACCGTTAATTATTGAAATTCGTGGGCAGAAAGAGACTTTATTGGCCAGTTTTTTAAGTGACATGTTTTTATTTGATGGGAAGCGCCTCGTACATGAGAGGAAATGCGATGGAAACGCGTTTCCGTCTGTACGGACAAGTTTCTCGTACAGGAAACGCATTTTGTACAGATGGAAACGAGTTTTCATCAAGTACCATACGTGTTTCAGAGCTTCCACAAGTTTTTGAGGGAGAAACAGGTGCCAGACCCAAGTTTCCTACAACTTAGATTCATATGTATGATGCCTAAGTCAAAGTATTCTAAGGGAAATGGAGTAGAATGATAAATGTGAGTAATGCCCCCTTGCAAAAGCTGTGATTCCTATGTCCCAAGTTATCAGAGACAAATCTGAAGCAAAGGGACTTATGTTATTAATAATAATAATAATAATAATAAAAGGATCACAAAAAAGGCACAAGGCAAGGATAACTCAAGAAGAAAATTATTCCTTTCCAAAGCACACATGGAAGAATGGTCATTAACCCCTCTAGCTCCTGAAAGCTAAAAGATAGACCTAGCACTCAGTCACATTCTTATGATAGTCAATTCGCAAACACTTTCCCCCTAATACCACAGCACGCTTCATCACCCTCACTCTACCTAGAAATTTAGGAAATGCGCTTAGTCTTACGGGTGCAACATGAAAAGTTGGATCAATTATAGTGACATAGTCACACCATGGTCATTCTATGGTTATTGGGATAATTAATCAAAGTGAATGAGTTAATTAGAAAAGTGCACTTGAAAACTTTTTGTGTTTGCATATAGGTATTTTTCCTAAGTCATATCTTACATTGGTTAACACTTGGTTGATTCTCTATAGTTAACTTGATGTCCCCTCCTAGATGATGTGCCCCCTATCATGTCCCCAATTAAATAATTTCCAAATAAGACTATTTGCAAATAATGTTTCACCAACCTACTAGTTCCCTGGGTTGAGATGGAGACATAAATTTTGTAATAAGGGGCTATGGGACCCAAAAGAACTTTAGTTTACCATATTCACATTTACATGGGTCATATACATGATAAATGCTAAGAAAATAAGGTGGCATGGGTTCATGAATACACTGGAAGCTTGTGGAGCCTTTGGGTGACTAGATTCCCCGCACACTTGGCATGATATTCATCCAAATTCGAACACATGGATAATGTAACATTATTGGATGGTTATGTGATGTCAAATATCATATAATGAGACAAGGAATTCGAATTGGTAAAGGAGGGTAACTCCCATGGAAAAGGAAGAGAGTAGAAGACAAGGTGTGCCACTTGGAAGGAGATTCTATGCACTCTATGACAACAAATGATGGAAGATTCTATGACAAGTATGACAAATTCAGACCTGATTGCTAACATATGACAAATCTGACATGACAGGGTTAAAAATAGCCACCAAGAGGTCGAATTTGGGAGTTAGAGGCAACCATTCAAATTGGGGAAAGAATTGGAGCATGAAGAGGAAGACAAGTGTCATGATAGTTACTAAACCACTAAGATGAGTTGGAGGAATCTCATGGAGGGAAATTCGACCTTAGGAGGCCTCATAAAGTTAATAAAAGGATGTCATGAGGAAAGAAAATTGCTTTTGATCATTTGTGAATTGGCCTTTGGCATTTTGGAGAGCTTTTGCTTGTCCATTGCACGGTGAGTGTTCACTCTCCCTGCTTGTAAACCAATTTCAAGGGAGTTGGATTCCTTTCCAAGTTGGTTGATGGAGAGGCCATTTAGACCTCTCATGGGAGCTTAATGAAGGAGTTTTATTTACAGGTTGAAGGACTATACAGTCGAATTCTCCTCTATCTCCCCATTATCTCATTCCTTCTTCTCCATCCCCCCACACTCCCAATTGATGGCACACTTGTTGGAGTGAATCGTGCGCCTTGCTGAGGATGGTTGATGCCCAAGCTTTGATTTATGATGTATGGCTCTGTAATATCATCTCCATATTCTCTGTAAGTCGAAATATCATAAATACATGTATGAAAGGCTCACATTCCCCATGTTCTTGAATAAATAGTTTTCATGGATTTGGCTTCAATATTGAAGTAGCTTTATATCAGATTTGTATGAGGACATTTATATGAGTTTTATGATGATGGGGAAGCAATATAAGATGTATGGCTCTGTAATATTATGTCCACATGCTCTGTAAGTCGAAATATCAAAAATACATGTATGAAAAGCTTGCATACTCATGCCCTTGTATCACTAGTCTTCATGGATTTTGGCTTCAATCTTGAAGTAGTTTTATACCAGATTTGTATGAGAGATATTCTATGAGTTTGAGGATGTTGTGACAACCATATATGATGTATTACTCTATAATTTAGTGTCCATATCCTTGGTGGGCCGAAATCCAAGAAACTCATGTGTGAAAAGCTTGCATTCCCATGCCATTGAATCACTAGTTTCCATGACTTTGGCTTCAATCTTGAAGGAGTCTTGTATCATAATTGTATGAGGGATGTTCTCCGAGTTTTATGATGTTTTGAAAGCCATATATGATGTGTTACTCTGTAATTTCATGTCCCTATGCTCTCAGGGTCGAAATCCAAGAAATTCATAAGTGAAACTCTTGCAATTCCATGCTACTAATTCACTAGTTTTCATGTATTTGACTCCCATACTGAATGAGTTGTATACTAGACTTGTATGAAGAGATTTCTATGGTGTTTAATACTATTGGGAAATCAATTTGTATTATGTATATGGTCCCTATATGTCACATCCTTATCTAAACCTTTAACTCTATCTTTCATATGTCAAAATCGAGCTAGTTATGCAATTTCCCATAAGCAATTTCACTGGAAGTTATCAAACGAATGTGGAACTCTATAACCAGTTTGTAGAACTAATAACCATGTGTAATGACATTCCATGAGCTCTTATATCAGTCTTCATACTCTGCTTACAAATTTGGGAGGTTCGTACATGAGTTGGGAAGCCCAGCTGGCCTACACCCTAGGGGGGGATTTCATCACAATTTCCTAGTAATTTTTTGCCTTCTTGTCATCAGCCCCAAACAAGGTTGCATAGGTCTAAAGTATGATACAAAGTATCCATAAACCACCTTGGGATGTTTTAAGACTCACCATACCATCTCCTTTCAAATTCTGAACCATTTGGTGAAAGTTGGAACCCTCTAGAGTCATGACTAGTTAAGCTCGAATTTTGCCCAAATTGCACTTTTCTCCAAAATTCCCAAAAAGGGACATTACACCCCCCCTTCTTCATGCACACATGGGAGTCTTGAGGCACACATTTCTTCATCATGTAGGGACATGTGAAAGAGGACAACCCTTTTTCATAGTATTTAGATTAGTTGGCATGAGCTTTGACCATTGAGGAGTTCATTATACACTTGGACATGCTTCTTTACTCTTGATGGGACATTCTACACATGGAACAGATTTTCAAGGGTTTGTTGCATCTTTCTAAAGGAGCCTTGTAAAGTTCTAGACTTTTATTGGACTCTTGAGACACTCGACATCATTATCTACAAGAGCACTCCATCATTTGAGGCATTCTTCATCATGGTTTGACTTGTCTATGTGATATGTTGCACCTTAGAGGACCCTTTCTTGCCACACGCACCACCTTTTCTTGGAGCAATCATCATTTTGACTTGGTTTTGATCAAGCGCCCCTATTGTGAGGGGTTTTGTACCCTTATTCATGGATATTGATGAGGGCACCAGCTTTAGTGAGTATTTGATTGGTCAATCCCTAGGGTTGTAGTCTTTCACTTACTCATTTGAGCATACCTATCGGATCACTCCTCTTTTCGTCCACTTAGCACATCTATTCATGTATTTGGATGAGGTTGTTACATCTATTTAGTGGTTGATTGGTCAAAACCCTAGGGCTTTATGATTTTGACTACATCCTCTAAAATGCTCCACTCATTGGAGATGTATTTCACTTCATGTATTATTTCTCTCATTCTAGTGGTGCACCCCCCTCCCACTGACAAAACAATTAAGGATTTCGAGTTTAGTCTTTTGATATTTTAATTTTTGACCATGTCATGAGGATATTTTATTATTTCCTCATGATGAGTTAGTTAGTCTCTCACCCTATATAAGAGACACTCCTCTCCTCTCATTGTATTTTTTTGCTAAAACTTGAAGAATAAAGTATTCCTGCTACTCTTGTCTATTTTCTTTTGTGTTAGTATACTTGGGGAATATTGTAGAAGTAGGTTGAAGATATAAGTGTTTAATGTTTAGGTGTGGATTGTTTATTCGAATGGTGAACTAAGCATGTCAAGGTTAAGGTAATCTCATCCCAAAGTTTAGTTTGTTTTACTTACTAAGTTGTTTTAATTTCATTTCTTGACATATTGCTTCTTGTAGTAGAATTTCTAGACTTTGCATGCAAGTTTATTTGGAGAATTTTAGCTCGAGTTCTCACTAAGTTTTGAAGATAAATCATATTTGGCTATCAAATACTAGAACAAGGTCTTGAACCTTCTACTCTCTCCTACTTTTTATTACCAAGAATCTTTTCTTGCTTCCCTTATGACCCCATGCCTTTTCCTTAAACAACTAGGCACTAGTCAAGAGGTTTCATTCTTTCTTGTCGCCAAAGCACTCTTAGAATTTTTGGTTAAATATGGAAATTAATCTTCACTTAGTTTATAATATTTGAGCAAAGTTTATGGAAATAACCCATTAAAACTCTCTTCTAGAGGGTTGCACTTCAGTTTTACTTTGTTGTACCATCCATGCTAGTTTTTCATCATAAAATCAATCTTTAGGACAGCATTTGATATGTGTTTTAATTTACACAAGTTCTTGAGGTGAAAATTTTGGATTTAATTTTATTTAAATCTCTTTGAACTCATTAAATAGTTAATTGTTTTCTATGTTGTTTATGCTTCAAGTTACATCAATTTACAGTTACAGTGTTCTTCATGAAATTTCAGATCTAATTTATCTTCAAAAGTTTCATGGCATGGATTCACAACTTACACACTAAATTGAAGGCCTAAATAAATCTGGAATTCCTCTTAACTATCAACTAATCCAAGCTCAATTCCTCTTATGTTGATGGTTTATGCAAGTAACTAACTCCATTTAAGATCATTTGTAGATAGTTACTTGTCATTTTTTCTAGCTGTCTTGCACTAAACTTCATCAATTCAAGTTGTCGGAATTCCTTTTCATTGTTATTAACCACAGTGTCATAAGCTCCATCATTAAGGGTAATTAACACTTTTAGTTTGTTGTAAGTTATTTCTGAATATGGTGTAACTCTATTCTATTGGCAATCCCAATAATAGAATTAGAGAACAAAGCTTCAATGTCTTTTGTCTTCTGCAGATCAATTATTACTACTGGTTCTAATGATACGTTTGCTTGAAAAACAATGCATTTTGGTCCAGTTAAAAATGGGCATTCTATTTCTGAATATGGTGTAACTCTTTTCTATTGGCAATGCCAATAATAGAATTAGAGATGTGGTTTATTGAGTTACATTAATTCATGTTATATTTTGAATCTACTTGCAAACTACCTTGATATTTTAAATGCTTGCGCTCATTGCTTACAAAATTTCATAATTGATTTAAAGTTTTCATTTCAATTGTTGGTTATTCACCACTTATTACAACAGAAATCTTAACTGGATCATCAATGATTAATGGGATATGCTTAAATGGTTATGTTTATTTTCTCAATTTGATCTAGTATTTTGCAACAAGTTCATCAATCTTCATTTGGCAAAGCACTTAAAGATTTTGGGTTGCTCATTTTACTTGCTTTATTTCAATTGCTAGCAACTTAATGGATTCATGGATGTTGTTTTGAATTATTTCTTTCAGCATTTTTTAGTTTATCTCGTGCATCTTCTATAATCTATCCTTAATCCTAAGTCACGTGCGATACCTCTTGACACTAAGTTGTTATAGGGATTCCCCTCTTGTCTTGATATTCGTTTAGGAAATAAAGAGAAGGGAAGTAATTGTAGAGGTGACAATAGCATTACTTCCATAGCTGCACTTGGATAGAACCTTTTGAGTCCTTGCGTTTAGGGTGCTAGTTTTCTGTGGCAATGCACAAAGTAAATATTAGCGCCAAACTTAAGTCAAAGTGACTTTATTACATAATAAGTCTTATATTTTAACAACTTTGATAAATCCATTATTACACATTGAATAGTATCCACTCTCTCCCCCTCTCTATCTCCTGTTGCAACTCCATACTGTGTACGTGTATAATTTAATAATTCTATGAGCTATCACAACTTAGTTATTCATGCTTCATTACTCTGTAACTCTGCACTCTGCAATTGACTGTAGTCATTGTGCAATGTATGAATTGTTGTACAGAAACAATGTAGAACAAGCTTTTTTAATGCACTTAATGTTCATTCTTTAAGAATTCAAATCCATAACTGCATTTATAGCATTAACTGGAGTATACCAATATATGCAATACAGCATTATATACTTGTTTAACTGACTCAAATTGACATTAGTTCTTGCCATGAGTTTTAATATCTAGAAATTATTTCTCACTACTTTACCATGAGTAAGATCCAAGCAAAAAGATTCTATGGCAATTAAAAAGGAATTAAGTTCCAAGCATCAGCAAACAAAGCTTCAATGTCTTTTGTCTTCTGCAGATCAATTATTACTACTGGTTCTAATGATACGTTTGCTTGAAAAACAATGCATTTTGGTCCAGTTAAAAATGGGCATTCTATGTCAGACCTGAGAAGCTCCTTTCCAAGCCATAACAAGAAGGGATCTGTGTCATTATCATTATCAACTGATAAATATGATCTGTCTGCTCTAGTTGCCATGATTCTGGAAGATCCTTGTTGGCTTTGAATCTTCGAGGACGAATATTTACACTATTTCATTGAACACCAACAGAATTGAGAAGCCATTAGTTGTATGTTTAACAAACAAAATACAAGAGAAAAGAATATCATATGTGAGGTTGCCAGAAAGAGAAAAATGATTGCTACTCTAGCTGGTATAAATTGCATCAAGAGAAATATCACCATTAACATGCACCAATCATATAAAAAGAAACATTGTTTACAAATCCACTAATACCAAAAACTTTAAGGTAATAGACTAATAGTAAATACTTTCAATTTCAAGTTGGATGAAGGTGGCACCCATACTTCTGAAGTCAACCGATATCGCAGGTTTGTACTTAAGCTCTTTGTATGACTAATGTTCATTCCAAACTTCAGCTTGTTACCAAATGATTGTTGAATAAAACCTGCAAAGAAATGCATCATGTTGGTAAGAAGATGAATTAATATTCCCAATAATGCATTTGCAAAGATATATCAAATTTGATAAAGGTGTTAAAAGTAAAACAACAACAATTAAGTCCACTACTGTGCCAAATGCTTTTAACACGGACATTAACTACTACAGAGACTTGATGGGATTATTTTACACCTCATCAAGATTCCCACCAATTGTAATTTAGACAAAGCCTTAAGCAAGAAGATCTATCTTAATCTTCAGCCTATAAGAATGGATTCGTGACCCGAGGAAATCAGGAGCAAGAGACTCAGAGAGCTGGAAAGGCCTCATGACAGCTTATCCATTTGATTGCAGACAAGCTGGCGTGGTTGATTGGAAATGAACTAAAGGTCAGAATAGTAAGGGACCCTTAGAATGGGGGAGTAGACCTGCCTGTAGAATTTTCAGCACTCTCCCAACCCAGTTTTCAACTCCATTTATAACATTGTTTAATGCCCAACCCAATTTGTATTTGTGCTGCAAATTAGACTTTTCTCATAAACAATAAGGACTGAAACACAAGAAGAGTTTCTACAACATTTTCATGAACAACAAATAAAACACATTCACACATAAATTTCAGACAGTATTTTGGTCCAATGACCCAGGAAAAACCCCAACCTCCGGGGAAAACCTGTGAGAGAGAGAAATTTTATTTATCTTGAAAAATTACAGCAGTAGATAAAAAATATCAGTCCAACTTATCTCAACCGAAAGAGAAAAATTCTACCTCGAAATTTGTGCCAAACCCTAAAATCGCAAACTCAGAATTTCTTCCTGTTACCCTCCTCGATTTCCATGCAGCAGTACAGACTCTACGGCTGCTGTACAGACAAGCCGCACGTTCTGTTCTGTATGGAACAGCCTCGAAAAATATGCCCAGCTGAACTGCCTCAGGATTCATGCCCAGAAACCTGCCTCGAAAACTGTGCCCAAATTCTACCTCGATTTTTGTGCCTGAATTTCCTCCTCAAAAAACATGCCCCTGTACGGAACAGCAATAAATGCTCCTGCTGTTACCTCGAAAACCGTGCCCTGCTGCTGTACTTTCCTTCCTCGATTTGCATGCCCAAAGAAAAAAAAACTCCTGCTACTATTTTCTCCTCTTTCTCAGAAATGGCTCTCTTCTTTCTCAAAAATGCATAAGTGCCTCTTCACTTGGAAAACTTTCCTTTTAGGTAAAAAGTTAGGGCGAATGAAAAGCCATCTAATCCTATGGCTCAGATTAGACTAGATGAGTGGTTGCAATTAAAATCACTTTTCTCCACAAAATAATTAATTTCACTCACTTTTTAAATTTTTCACTTAAGTGCACTTTATTCTCTAAACTGCAATTAATGCTCATCTCAAGTCATTAATATAAAGTCCAAGTGACTCAACCCCTTTTCCTAGTCACTTAGCAAATGTCACTTAGGGGAACAACTCCTAGGTATAAAAATCAACACTCCCTCTTACCGAGGAAGTTGTTCTTCACCACACCCAACTTGTCTTTGAAATGAATAAACTTTCCTCTTCCAATATACTTCATCAAGATATCTGCAACCTGCTCATCAGTGGAAATGTACTGCAATGTCATTGCTCCTCTCTGAACATAATCACGAATAAAATGATATCTGATCTCAAAATGCTTTGACCTGTCGTGAAATACAGGGTTCTCAAAGAGTTGGATGCAACTCTGATTGTCACAGTAAATCACCATAGGCCTCAGCTCCTGATCAAATAAATCCACGAACAACTTGCAAAGCCACAACGCCTCGCAACTGGCCTGACTGACTACCATATACTCGGCCTCTGCAGAACTCAAAGCAATAGACTTTTGCTTCCGACTGAACCACGATACTGCTCTTGAGCCCAAACTGAAACAACATCCAGAAGTGCTCTTTCGATCTGCCACATTGCCTGCCCAATCTGAATTTGCGAAGCCAATCAATCTAATCCCATCCAATCTCCTGTAGTCTAGACCATACCCAACTATCCCTGCAAAGGTATCTCGACACATGTTTTGCAGCTATCCAGTGCACCCTCCTAGGCTCCACCATGAACTGACTGAGAGTGTTCACCGCAAAACACAAATCTGGCCTAGAGTTGACCAAATACATCAAAGAACCAATGAGCTGACGATATAATGTAGGATCCACCAACTATCCCTCAGAAGCATGAAGTTTCTTCCAGTTGGTGACCATAGGCGTAGACATCGGCCTGCAATCCTGTAATATCCCAAATACCGATATTCTACTGTTTCACTATTCTAGGGCTTATTTGTACTCTCCAAATGTGCAAAAATACTGAAATAAAATTTGCATGCAAGGTGTCGGACCAATGGCCCTAAATTATAGCTTAACCAGGGAAAAGATTTTACAGGAAGAAGGTCAACACTTACCACTGATAATTGTTGATGAAATTGTCATTGATGCCAACATGGACTTGTAGTGGCCTCACGGGATGTCATCGATGCCACCAAGTCCCACCTGCAGTGCCTTGACCCCTTACAAAGCGGTCTTGCACCTTGTAGTGCTTTGGATCCCTTACAACGTGGGTTTGTGCCTTGAAGCACCTTGTACCCAGTTGACAAGGTCCCTGTACCCACAAGGCTTGATCTTGAAGCCACCACTTTGCTGAAGATGTTGAAGACCCTCCTGATGATGCTGAAGACCCTAGAGATGGTCCTGAAGACCCTAGAAATGGTCCTGAAGCCTTGGTGGATGTTGGAGAAACCCTAGATGGGTTAGAGAAGCATTAATGACCCATTTTGTGGTCATTCATGCTATGATGATGTCATGGTACCCCAGAAGAAGACCTAGCATCCCCACAGAAGATATCTTGACCCTTGGAGGTCCTCGTGTGTGGTTCAGGTGGTTGAAGAAGCCCATGAATCCCCTTGGCATGATAAATAAGCCTTTGGAACACCAAATGGGCCAAATGACCCATTCTGTGGTCATTTGTGGCTTGCATGGTTATTGATGGTTTGATGGAGTCTTGAAACCCTTGGAGAAGTCTTGGTTGACATGTTGAAGCCTTTGGAACCTTGAAGATGTCCTTATGATAATGAATACTTGTTGATGTGGAGACCTTGATTGATGAAGCCTCTTGCATGGTGAAGAAGACTTTGAAAAGGCCTTTGGACCCACACACTTGGTGGTTTAATGGTATTGAAGGAATGTTGAAGATGATGTGTTGGTTGGAGATGGTATCATGGTGATGGGGTCCTTGATGAAGCCCTTGTGACAACTCTTGGTGACCTTGATGGCTTGAAGACAAACCTTAAAACCCTATCAAATGCTGACTTGTGATGATGTGATGAATTAAACTCACTTGAAGGTCGGCCCCAAATTAATATTCGAATTCAAATTACAAAATAAAAATAATTCAAATAAAAAATATATATAAGACAAGTCGGCCCTAATTTGAGGAGATAAACATATTGAAGGAGTATTTAAATACAAAGCAACCAACGAATGAGCAACCAATTGACTAAGGTAAATTCAGAGGTCTGTGGCAGCCGCAATTCTGATTTTTTGGTGGCCAAATGACTGAGGCAGAATTGACTGAGGAATTTCGGAGGTGACAAAAAGCAGTGGCAGCAGTCAACTTTTGATGGGAGTAGCAGACACAAGGCATGACTGTGGATTTTCGGATGAGAAATATAGCTCTGATTTTCGGTGGAGATTGGACTGAGGAATTTCGGCAGCAGCAACCTCAGTCCCAAATTTTGAAGGATAATTTCTTTTCGTTTTTTATCTTTTGCTGCCCTAGACACACAGTCTGATTTTTGGACTTTTATACACAGGTTGAAGTCAGCAAGGTTGAAAACACAATCCAATTTCAAGTTTGAAGTTTGCAAGTACAAACCCAAGTTTGACACAGTCCCGAACCTTCTCAGCAATAATACACAGTCCACATTGATGCTATTCCACAGATCCGAGGTGTATACACAGTCTGAATTGTGACTAAGTTCGAGGTTTGACATGTGGTTAGGTTTCTTCCTAAACCTCATACACACTTTGATCTTTCAGATGCACACTCAGCCCAAACTTGATTGGTTTTAGGGCTCATACACCGTCTATGAGAAGTCTGAGTTTGACAATGTTTTGTAAGAGTTTGGCAGTCTATCTTGAGGAGAGTTTGGGAGCTCTAGAGCTTTGAAGACTAAGCCTAGGTGTATGATATATGACAGTCCTTTGAAGAATGGACAGCCCTAGAAATTGACACATAAGGCTTCCTAAGGCAATGAAGGAAGTAAACATCTGATCTTATTCTCTGATGAAGACATTCTTTCAGGCATTCAACTCTAGAAATTTCTCATGACTACCCCAAAGTTTGAGAAAGTTATGTTCAAACATCTGGGCGCTAGTTGAGAAAGTCTGAGTCTGATTTTTAATCATTAGAAGAACCTACAGCCAAGTTTTGAAAGGAAGAGTCTGTTCCTTGTACTTATTCACTGCTGCTACTATTTTCCAGTTGAATGAGACATCTACAAAGTTGTTAGTAAAGGGAATACATTGATGATCAGTTTGCTACAGGACTTATGCAGTGATGATGGTTGAAGTTCTGAGTTGTGACCTGTATGCACAGTTCAAGAGTAAGTTGACGGTTCAGTGGCATAGACGAAGTAATGATGATGTATGTACAGCAGGTGTAGTTAATTAATGATGCAGTGCATACAAGTGGTAGCATATAAACAGTGACATAGGTGCTTGAGAACATACAGCGGTGTATTAATGAAGATGATGATGCCTTATATTTTATGATGCAAATTCTGTGATGAAAATGCAAGTGACACTCTAAGGATGATAATAGATGAAGTACAGTTGTATAAACAAGTGAAGCATGCAGGCGCTTACCCTTTTATTGTGATTGATACCTTGATGACATGTTGTATTGTAGAGGCAGAGTGGTACACCTACAGCTATAAAGACATTGAAGATTGATGACTTGATAAGCAGTGAGCAGACCATACAGAGTTGTAGCAGTAAAGAATGAAGAGGATGAGCAACAGAGATTGACGAGAGGTTCATGAGCAGCGGTATTGATGAGCAATGTTGATGAGCAGTTGACCAGCAACAGCAGAGATGAGCAAACCTTGGTGATTGATGACTAGATGAGCAATGTTGATGACAGTAGTTGCCCATGTTTACACAGTGAATGCTTGACTGTGTTACCTTGACAATGATATGCTTGAGTATGACAGTGAAGAATGATGATCAGAGAAAAGAATGAGCAGCAGCAGAACAGATTGAAGAGATAGGTGATGTTGATGTGATTCATGAAATGATGTGACAGTGAGCTTTAATTGTAAAAGCAAGCTTGTCTTGCTTTTGAGGTTATGATACCTCAAACCCTTCTTAGAAGGGTCTAAGAAAACCAGGCAGGGTCCTGGATGAAGAGTAGGTGCTCTTTGTATCAGTAGGTGTTGATTTTACCTCACGGTTGTAGCCGGTCCAAAACTAATACAAAAAGATTACAAAATTATATGGTGTTGTGTTCTTTTGTGTTATGGCTCTTGATGATTCAAATGCTTATGATATGTGAATGATGAAGTGAATGATGTTTATGAAATGATAGTGGAATGATGAATTGGTAGTTAATTGTGACAAGTTAAGAAAAGTTGTAAAATTGGCTTTACACTGATTCACCCCCTCTCTCAGTGTCTAACAATTGGTATCAAAGCCCGACCTTCGTCACAAGCCTAGCAAGCTTGAAGGAGATCCTTAGACACAATGGAGGAAAAGAAAGAGTCATCAAGCAATGACGTGCCTATACTTGATATTACAGATTATTTCAGTTGGAGGAGCAAAATGAAGGCTTATCTGAAGAAGTTTGGTATTTGAGAAATTGTTATCAATCCACCCGCTCCATCAAACAAGAAAGGAAAATCAGCTGCACAGAAGGAAGCAAAGAAGGACAACACTACAGCCTTGAAGTTCCTCTTGGATGGACTTCCCAGCTCAGTGAAGGAAAGTGTAGGAGAGAACACTTCAGCAAAAGACCTATGGTTCAAGTTGGAGAGTGAGTATCAGAAGGCAAGACCAGAACACGAAGAGAAAGATCAGGAACCAGAAGACAAGCCCACGGAAGAGATCAATCAAGAAGAGGACTCCAGTAAAGGTATGAACTCTTGTGATTATAATGATAGCTTGTGTGATGAAATTAAGAAGGTTGTTGCAGATGATGATGAAGCAATGTTGAAAGCTAAATAGAGAATTATAAACTATGTATGCAACATAGATCTCAGAGCTAATCAGTACTTGAACAAAGTTGATCTTAATCAATCTAATTACAAGATGTTTAGGATGACAACCTTTGATTATATGGATAATCTCCAAAAGAAGAATGTTGAACTAAAGGAGTTGCTTAAGAAACTTAAGCATGAAGGAGTAGGTTGGCTAAAATTGTTGAAGGAAAAGGAAGAAGAAAAAGAAAAGCTAAAGATTGATTTGATCGATCTAACCCTAGAACAAAAGAACCATGTTAAAGATTCAAAAATACTTGAAGAAGCAAGAGAGGCAAATCTTGATCTGAAAACTCAGCTAGAAGAAGCCAAGAGAATAGAAGAAGCATTAAGAGATCAATTGGAAGAAAAAGAAGTGACAGACCAGAAGCATGAGTTTGAGATTGTCAATCTCAGAAAGAAGATTGAAAAATCAAAGCATCTTGAGAAGTTCAACAGTAGCTCTGTCAAGTTGGATAAATTATTGGATTGCCAAAGGTCTCTCTTTGACAAATCTGGTCTTGGATTTAGAAAGGTAGAAGACAATCTAGAAGAAGACAAGTGGTCTCCAAAGACCCCAAATGCTGGTCCATCAATGACCGAGGATGCATCCTATGTACCTGCACATGATAACAAGGATGGTGAATGTTCAAGAACACATCAAGAAGCTGACCTCATTCCTCAAAGCAAAGATTCAACTCCAAGAAGGAAACAAGGTCCAAGGTATGAATATGAATTCAATGGTTATTGTTATTTTTGTTCTAACTTTGGTCATAAGGCTATGGATTGTAGATTCTATGGAAGAAGAAGGGCTAGAAGCCCTAATGACTCAATTAGATGTTGGACATGTAATCAAGTCGGGCATGTTGCTGCCACATGTCACACATTGAGATGCTACTCCTGCAGTGGGTTTGGCCACAAAGCCCAAGAATGTGCAAGTCAAAGAAGTTAACCAAGAAGGAGTACTTCATATACATCAGCAAGAAGATTTGAAGATCAGAAATCAAATGCCTACAGTCAGGGACACTCTCAAGCATGGAGAAATGAAGTTGATCAAAGAAGTGTTGGAAATTCCAACAGCTTAGTCAGGAAGTTCCATACTACATAGTTTCTTAGATACTCCTCAATCCACTTGTTGACAATCTTCGTTTGCCCGTCGCTCTGGGGATGATAACTTTTGTTTGTAGCAAGTTCTGTCCCTACCAATCTGAATAGCTCTTGCCAGAAAGCAGTAGTGAATTTACTGTCACGATCACAAACAATGGTTTTGAGAAGCCCATGGAGTCTGAAAACCTCTCTGAAAAATAACTCGACTACTTGCGATGTTGAATAGTCGGAAGAGGTAGCAAAAAAGTGAGTAAATTTGGTCAATCGATCTACCACTACATATAAGTAGTCTCGTCCTTGTACCTTGAGTAACCCTGTAATGAAGTCCATCGAGATGCTTTCCCATTTCTGCTTCGGAATCGGTAATGGCTGAAGTAACCCTGCCGGATGAGTGTGTTCAATCTTATTCTGCTGGCAGATACTGCATTCCCCGATGTGCTGTATTACCTCCCCCTTGAGGCCCTTCCATGAGAACCTCTCTCGAATCTGCCTGTAGGTTTTCAAGAACCCCCGATGCCCTGATAATGGTGAGTCATGTGATGCCTGTATGATCTTCCTCTTTAAAGTTGATTCTGGGACGAGGTGTATCCTACCTTTGTAATAGATGTGGTCATCAATGATTATGTACCTTTCATCCTGGATCTGTCCATCTAATAACTCACAAGCAAATTTGTTTTTGGAATATTCTACTAAGAGAAGAGACCTCCAGTCCGTGGATATACTCATGACAGATAATGAAGCTGGTCGTCTGGACAAGGCATCATATTATGGGAAAATTTCAATTTAAAATGGGCCTTCCAAATATAATACAAATTCCATGTCATCATGTATTAGCCAATCAAAATTCTTTAAAATTCAAAAAGGGAGCACCTCTTAAACAATTTTTTAATATAAATTTGGGGATAGGTATCATAAAAAAACTACTTTTTTTGTTCGTATTTTTGACATATCTCCCTGTATATTTACTCAAATTTCGATAGGGAGAACTCGTTGGATGCGGAATTAAATTCCACATCCAACGAATACACACTCGGCATACTTTTGACGGGCCCCGCTACCCCAAAAACAAGAAATGCCTGAAAAAACGTGATGATGATACCCCAAAAACAAGAAATACCTGAAAAAACGTCATCTCACGTTTTTTCAAGTATTTCTTGTTTTTGGGGTAGCGGAGCCCGTCAAAAGTATGCCGAGTGGGTACTCGTTGGATGCAGAATTTAATTATGCATCCAACAAACTCTCCCAATCGAAATTTGAGTAAAAACACAAGGAGATATGTCAAAAATACGAACAAAGAAGTAATTTTTTCTTTTCTTCCTCCAAAATTAATAAATATTATTTTATTATTTTAACTATTATTTTATTAATTTTCCTTAGGAGGCCCATTTTGAGTTGAAATTTCCTCTAATGGCTACTACATTGTTCTTACCCTTCACATACTTTATTTCAAAATCATAAGCCTATACCTTGCTGACCCATTTCTGTTAGCGCTCATTTAATTCTTTCTGCTCCAAGAAGTATTTAAGGCTGTTATGGTCTGTCTTGATTTTGAATTTGCTTCCCACCAAACTGTCTGAATTTAGTTAGGGCATGTAAGATGGCTAACATCTCTTTGTCATATATGGAGTAGTGGCGCTCATAGTCTTTTAGTTTCCAGCTTTCAAATCCAATCGGGTGATGGTTTTGCTTCAGTACTTCCCCTAGTCCTTCTCCTGAAGCATCACATTCTACTATGAATGGTTGTCAGAAATCCGATAGTGCCAAAACTAGGCAAGAACTCATGATGGTTTTCATTTCCTCAAAGGTTTGTTGTGCCAATTCTGTCCATGTGAATGCCCCTTTCTTTGTGAGATTGGTGAGTGGTGCGGCGAATTGAGAGAATCCCTTAACGTACCTCCTGTAATATGTGCAAAGGCCTAAAAAGCCCTTCAGTTCAGTTACTGTCTTTGGCGTAGGCCAATCCTGGATAGCTCTAATCTTCTCCATATGAACCTGTACCCCTTCTGCATTCATTATGTGTTCTAGATACAACATCTCCTTCATGCCAAACTCACACTTAGACATCTTCGCGTAAAGCAAGTGATCTTCTAGAATTCGCAATACCTCATCTAAGTGTTGCAGATGTTCCTCCCAAGTTTTGTTATAAATTAAAATATCATCAAAGAATACTAGCAAATAATTTCGTAACTGAGCCCTGAAAGTGTGGTTCATGCAAGACTGAAAGGTGGCTGGAGCATTGGTGAGTCCAAAAGGCATGACTAAGAACTCATAGTGACCATAGTGGCAACGGAAAGTTGTCTTGGAAATGTCTTGATCCCTTACTCAGATCTGATGGTACCCTAATCGAAGATCGATCTTTGAAAAGTATTTGGCACCTCATAGCTCGTCCATTAGTTCATCAATACTGGGGATGGGACATCTGTTTTTTATGGTCTTTTTGTTGAGTTCTCTATAATCAATACAAATTCGTAATGTGCCATCCTTCTTTTTAACTAAGATCACTGATGATGCAAAGGGATTAGAACTCGGCCGAATATATCCTAGTTCTAGTAATTCCTTGATCTCCTTCTCGATATCATCCTTGTATCTTTTGGGATGTCCGTATGGAGTGGTTATGACTACCTGTGTCCCCTCCTCCAACTCAATAATATGCTCAAATCCCCTATCTGGTGGTCTACCTGCTGGAAGATCCTGAAATACCTTCTCATGTTTCTGCAATAGTGCTTGAATATCTGTTGGATGTTGGGTGTTGTTCTCTAGAGGTTTTCTAAAATTAACCAAGCACTCTGTTGACCATTCTATGTTACCCTGTCTGAGTACGGCCTCCATTCTCTGTGATGATAGTGGTTTGGGGGGATAAGTATTCATGCCCCTCAAAACTACCTGTTTTCCATCCAGTCCCTGGAATTCCATTTCCATTGCCCTATAATATGTAGTATATTTTCCTATTGAATAAAGCCATTGGACACCTAATACTACATTTGTATCAGCCACATTCACCACATAAAATGAGTCTGTCATATGGTAGTTTCCTAATATGACATTCAGTTTAGGAATCCAATCGTTGCATTCCATGCTAGTATTTCCTCCTACCGCTACAGTGAATCCCTCAAACTTCTCTGTCGGAATACCCCTCTTAGCCGCCCATGTTGCATCAATGAAATTGTGGGTTGCTCCCCCATCAATCAATACTCCTACCCTATGGACCTGTACTACTCCTCTGACCTTGAGAGTATAAAACCTATGTACTACGAATAATGTAGAAATAACTCCCTCTGGTGTATCTCCCTGGAGTGACTCCTCCTCTGTTGCCCGCAATTTCTCTGTTGTTTCCTACTCGGATTCTTCCCCTTCACTATCTAAATAGACCTCAATATAATGGGCCTTGGCCTTCCCTGATCACCTGTGGCCCGAAACCCATAGTTCCTGACAAGTGAAACATAACTTTTTCCTTCTCAAATCTTTCCTCGTGTCATCGTCCAACCAATTTTTCCTTGGCCCTTCCTGTTGAAAAGGTTTTCGATCCTTGTCTTTTACCAGGAAGTTTATCTTAAGTGGAAACCTGTTATTGGGAACTGAATCTTGTAAATCTCTAGCTCGGTTGATTGCATCCTGTAGAGTAGATGGTTAGTAGGCTTTCACCCACCCCTATAAAGGTTCTGTCAAGGCCTCTAAAAACAGCATAATCAACCTGCTCTCCAACACATCTGTCACCATAACAACGACTCTCTGAAACTCTGAAATGAAGGCCTTGGCACTACCTGTCTGCTTGAGTTGAGCCAACTCTCTAAAGTGTATCTCTGAGTCCTTCTTGTCAAATCGCTCCATGAGCTTCTATGTGAACTCACTGTAGGAACTGATGGTGTTGTGACCCAATATCACTAGCCCGTGGTACCACCACTCATGAGCCTCTTCATCCAGGTGTAGTGTAGCCAATTTAATGGCATCTGCCTCTATCATGTGGTTGAGTTGGAAGTAAGTATCCAACTTCTGAACCCATATTCTCGCTGAAGCAAGCCCCGTCAAAGTTTGGTATGGTCAATCTACCCAAGGTTTTCTACAACTCATAATTCTAGTTAAACCCTCTGTTTGAAATTCCTGGGTCGATTCCTACTTTTCATATTCCAGAAGTCTGAGAAAGACATGGTTGCATGGAACTCATCTCCCAAATCCTTGTATTCCTGTAAATAGGCTCCAAATGGTTCACTAGGTTCTACTGGCATGACTAGTCCTGCTACTGCATCTGCTAGGAAGTGAGGCATAGTAGGTCTGCTGGAAGGTCTGTTATATGTGGGGTGCGTTTTGCATATTAGTGTATGCATGCTTCCCACTACTGCTTGTAGACCCTCTATCTACTGGTGAGAGGTATACTGCTATGACCTGGTTCTAGTTTTGAAGCCAATATGTTTATTGCATGCAATACTTCCTTTTGCCCTTCGGCTAGGTCATGCAGTGCGTTTACTAAGCTATGAAATGCCATCTTGTCCTCCTCTTCCCCTGTGCCTTTCCCTCTGTCAGAGTGTATACCTGTTGGGTCCATATCAGAGTTGGTATCTTCTAAATGGATGTCCTCAAATTCCTGCTCCTCAGTGTACCTACTCTTCCTTCTCCTATAGGTTACAAAAGTGTCTTCTTCTATATTCATTTACTTCTCATGTTCAAGCCCACAACTGGCAAGGAACATGCTCTAATACCACTGAAATATCCCAAATACTGATATTCTACTATTTCACTATTCTAGGGCTTATTTGTACTCTCCAAATGTGCAAGAATACTGAAATGAAATTTGCATGCAAGGTGCCGGAACATTGGCCCTAAATTATAGCTAAACTAGGGCAAAAATTTTACAGGAAGAAGGTCAACACTTACCATTAATAATCAAGTTGATGATACTCTAGAGATAAGATGCATGCATAAAGAGCTGGACTGGTGAAGTAATGATGCTTCCTTTCCGATGTTACCGCCCGACAGCAAAAAACCCTCTCCTCAGCTAAAGGTGACGTTTTTGGTGAAGGAGGTGCCTGATGGGGCTGAGAATTTGTCGGGATGTAGATCTTCCCGTGCCGGATAGAATGACTGGAGTATGCAGAGATTCTGACCTCTCCAAGAGACCTAGCGAATTGGTTTACCAGTCTAGTGCTCACACCCTCAACCTCCTGGAACTGCTGATAACTGCTCTAGATGACAAACCGGTGCCTGATAGTCACTCAAGGCAGTAGAGTGACCCTGCTGACGAAGATGAAGCTGACATGCGGAAGAAAGACTGGGATTTAGAGACCCAGTGAAAACCTTGGGGTTTTCCATCTAAATCCCCAACTGCACACGTGAACCTGCAAATAATCTTCCAGTGGATACTACATCGCTGGATATGGATGAATACGATGAATGTCGTTGATAAACCTAGACGGTCTATCTTGAAAGAGACTAGGGCAGATAGTTGCATTGTCGAACCCTCGTTAGTTGAAGACATCGTCTTCAACCCCAACTGTCGCGGTTGCACGTTGTGTTGCTGCTCAAAAACTCCAAATCAATAATAATAATAATAGATAGATAAATCCTTTAGTCCAATAACCCTTCTTAAATAGAGCCTCATGCGCTTTTAGGGTTTGCATGTCACTTTTAGGGTTTATGCTTCACTTTTGCATGCATGCAATTCTAATTTGATGTTGACTTTTAGGCCTAAAGAAATAAGGCTTCTTTTATCTTACTAGTGACTTTAATACTAAATGAATGTCCCGATCTATTCTAAGTACCAAATGTCCTCAGTCAATTCCCTCTTATGCAGTACCTGCTCGAACCTATGGGAATTAAGTAGGTTAGCGGGTGTTTTGGTGCTTAATTAGAGGGGGGCATTACAAATCCTCCATCTGAAATCTCCTCGGAATATCAACTGCATACTTTCCCTGTCCCAGGAAAATATGACCAGGCTCCTATCAAACATTCAATCCCAAAAAATAGTGCATCAACCCAATGTACGTCATCTGATACTCTGAAGCAAGATCTTTCTTGCAAGCTGCAATAAGTCTCTCTCCTCCTGTGATAAATAAGTCCTCCACATACAATAGAAGAATGAGCGGATTATCTCCAACCATGATGAAATAGAGATTCGAATCTGCCTCACTCTTCTGAAAACCCATCCGCTGCAAGTAAGAGTCAATCCTGGAATACCAAGCTCGAGGAGCTTGCTTCAACACATACAAGGCTTTCTTCAGCCTGCAAACATGAGACTATCTCCCATGAATCTCAAAGCCCTGTGGTTGCTCCACATAAACCTCCTCATGTATGATTCCATTGAGAAATGCAGCCCTCACATCCATTTGATGGATATTCCAACCCATTTCTGCAGCAATGGAAATCAATGCCCTTATAGAAGTATAACGAGCAACCGATGCAAAGCTCTCATCATAATCAACTCCCTCAACCTCTGAGAACCCCCATGCCACAAACCGAGCTTTGTACTTCTCCACACTACCATCTACAACATGTTTTAGCTTGTAAAGCTAACGAGAAGTCACCACTAACTTCCCCTCGGGTCTCGGAACAATCTCCCAAATATCTTTCTTCGTGACAGAATAGTACTCTTTCATCATGGCATCTCTCCAAACATGATGTTGAAAGGCCTCCTCAAACATAGATGGCTCAGAATCACAAAGACTAGCAACCAATGCCATACCCAATCTGTCTGCCATCTGAATAGCCCTCACTGGTTCCTTGGGTGTTCCAACCTCCTTTTCTTACTTCAAGGTGACCCGAAGCCACTTAGGCTTCTTCTTCCCTGAAGACTGCTCCCACATTAGTCAGTCCTCATCTGATGAACTCCTAGAGGTAGAAAACCCAATAACTTGTGAACCAGAAGCTGGTGTACCAACAACTGGTGAACCCTATGATCCTGAAGCTCTATACGGTGAACCTGTGACCTGAGACCCAAAACATGTCCCTAAAGATCTTGTTCGCTGAACCACTGAAAATGGAGATCTTGTGCCTATACTCTGTGGTCCAGTATCCCCGAAAACCTGTGAGCCTGTCAACTGCACTGAAGGTACCTGTGAAGCTACCTGAGGTGTGGGAACCTGCTGCTCTCCCTGCTCTGACTCTCTAGACTTCCTGAAGGCCCTCTCCTCCTCAAATCTCACTTCCCTCCTCACAACCACCTTCCTCTGAGAAGGAAGATAAATGCGAAAGGCCTTCGAAGTCTCATCATACCCCACAAAGATGCCTCTCTCTATTGTGGGCTCAAACTTTGTCGTCTTCTCAGAAAGGACATGTGAATAAGTCAGGCAACCAAATATCCTAAAATGACTCACCTTATGCTTCTTACCTGTGAAACTCTGCTCAGGTCCCTTGTTCCCCACAGCACGATGGGGACTTATGTTCTGAAGGTAAACAATTGTACTACATGCCTCTGCCCAAAGGAAGAAAGGAAGTGATTGATCATGTAACATGGCTCTCGCAGCTCCAACTATAGATTTGTTCTTCCTCTCTGCCACTCCATTCTACTCAGGAGTGTATGGTACCGTCAACTATCTCCGAATGCCCTCAGGTCTACAATACTCATCGAACTCCTTGGAGGTATACTCACCCCGTTATCTGATCTAAGTGCTCCTATCTTCCTCCCAATCTGGTTCTCCACAAGAGCTTTGAGCTCTTGGAACCTCTGCAAGACCTCCTCAGATTTCTTGCTCTTCAAGAAGTAGATCCAGGTCTTCTTGGAATGGTCATTGATGAATGTCACATAATACTCGGACCCTCTCAGAGAAACAACTAACATAGGACCACACAAGTCGAAATGTATCAAATCAAGAACTCTTGCCGACCTGCTATCACTGCTCGTAAAAGCAGCCTTGGTGTACTTTCCCAAAGCACACCCCCTGCATACCTCACTGTGCTTTGTGTTGAACTCTGGCAAACATGTAACCATATACCTCAACATACGCAAAGTTGGATAATGTAGATGAGCCATCCTCCTGTGCCACAGCTCACAAAGCTTGTTGTTGTTGCTATGTGCCAAAGCATGCTGGGGCTGAAACAAGAGCTTGTACAGTTTCCCACATCTGACTCCAATGGTGTATGAAGCAGATGATCTTGCAGTCTTGGGAAAAACACGCACATGTCCATCCAGGAAGGACACCCCAAGACCCTGATCCTTGATCATGGAAACTAAGATCAAGTTCTTCTTCATCCCAGGTACATACAGTACATCTCTCAAAACCATGTGACTCATGGACTCTCTCTGAAAAGTAATGGTCCCACGCCCAACTGCTCTGAAAACAGTGTCATCCCCCAACACTACCTCCACATCAATCTCTACCTGTGAAAGCTCCGAGAACATCTCTCAAGCACCTGTCATGTGGCTCGAAGCTCCACAATCAATATACCACATGTTGGTGGTGGATGCACCCAAAGAATGACATGTCAACAAGGAATACTCCCTCTCAATATCAATATCTGCACTGGTGATGATGGATTCTCTCTCTCTGTATCAACATGCCCAATACAGAGAGAAAACTCTCTCTCAAATCTCGTTGTAAACTCCTCCATCTCTGTCGAAGATGTTATCTATTGCTGCTTCTTCTTTTTCTTCTGTGAACACTGCATAGTGCCCAAACTTCTGACAAGCGAAGCACTTCACAGAACTCAAATCCTTCTTATGCCCCTCTTGTTGCTTAGCCCCACCCCTCCTGGGGCCCTTTTTGAACTTCTTCCCCTTTGTAGTCAATGCCACATTCTCCTCATCCTCCCTACTAGTAGAAGAGTTGCCCTGCACAAGACCTCTCTGGGTCTCCTCCGGAACAAAATCATCACAAATCTTGTCCCATGTAGGCAAGTTCTCCTTGGCCACTATAGCCTCCACAAACACAGACCAAGGCTTTGAAACCCCATTCAAAGTTGTCCGCGCTAGCTCAGAACTAGGAACAACCTCCCCCACTGCTGCAAGAACAACCTCCCCCACTGCTGCAAGCTCATTTCTCCCTGAGAGATCCTAGTAAGGTAAGATATCACAACCTCAGCTTTGGCAATCTTGATACTTTTCAACTTCTCATTGAAAACCATCTTCATATTCTCATTTGAGCTTTGAAACAAGCCGGTCAAAGCATCTCACATCTGAAATGCACGGGTCTTACTCAAGATGTGTGGGATCACATGGTCTTTCACTACATCTAGGATAATTCTTCTAGCTTTTATGTCTTTCTTGTTGAAGAAAGAAAGTGTTGCTGCATCGGTGGAAGGGGGAACAACAATAGGATTTGTTGCAGTGTTGTGAACCAGCTCATCCCACAACTCATTTTCCTCCAATATCAGCACTAGCCTAGTTTTTCATGGAACAAAATTCCTAGCCCCATCAAGCCTATCCTCCAACCTAAGTTCTGTAGCCATTTTCTCTCAAAGTTCAAATTTCAACAAGGTGTTGCCCACTAACAAAAGAAATCACTGAAGTCTGAAATTTTTCACTATGTATAAATCTGCCATCTCTTTAACAAAGCTTTGATACCATGTAGAATTTTCAACTCTCCCAACCCGGTTTTCAACTCTGTTTATAACATTGTTTAATGCCCAACCCAATTTGTATTTGTGTTGCAAACTAGATTTTTCTCATAAACAACAGTGTTCCACCAAGTTTCCGGGATGCGGGAGCGTGGGAGTGGGGAAACGCACATTGGGGACGTGTAGAGACACCCCAAAATTTTGGGGTATTTTGGGGGGCGGGGGGGCATCGGGGTCCATAACATAGGGGGGTCAGTCTTTAAAATTATAAAAAATTAGAAAATTAATAAAAATATGAACTCCAACATATAAACATATCAAGTCCTCATCCCATCACCATTTAGTATGACCATTTAGTATAAAAGCCTAATATTTAAGATGAACAATTTTTTTTAAGTAAAAAAATTTTAAAAATCGAGGGAGATGGGGGCCTGTTGGAGCCCCCCATTTTTAGGAGGGGGCGTGTGGGAGCCTCCCAATCCGGGAAACTCCTAGACCTGTGTTTCCCCAAGTTTCGCAAAAAGGGGGGCGCTGGGAAACGTTTCCCATGGAGCCCCCGAGGCGTGGGAAGCACAGGGGGCGAGCCCCCGACCCTGGGAGGTGCGTCCCCGTGGAACACTAATAAACAATAAGAACTAAAACACAAGAAGAGTTTCTACAACATTTTCATGAACAGCAAATAAAACGCATTCACACATAGATTTCAGACACATTATTTTTGGTCCAATGACCCAGGAAAAACCCCAACCTCCAGGGAAAACCTGTGAGAGAGAAATTTTATTTATCTTGAAAAATTACAGCAGTAGATAAAAAATATTAGTCCAACTAATCTCAACCGGAAGGGAAAAATTCTGCCTCGAAGTTTGTGCCAAACCTCAAAATTGCAAACTCAAAAATTTCTGCCTTTTACCCTCCTCGATTTCCATGCAGCTCTATGGACTATACAGCTGCTGTACAGACAGCCCATATGGTCTGTTCTGTATGGAACAACCTCGAAAAACGTGCCCAGCTAAACTGCCTCGGGATTCCTGTTCAGAAACCTGCCTCAAAAACTGTGCCTAAATTCTGCCTCGATTTTCGTGCCCAAATTTCCTCCTCGATTTTCGTGCCCATGTACAGAATCTACACAGTACGGCCTGTACGAAACAGCAATTAATGCTCCTGCTGTTACCTCAAAAATTGTGCCTTGATGTTGTACTTTCCTTCCTCGATTTGCCTGCCCAAAGAAAAAAAAGCTCCTGCTGCTATTTTCTCCTCTCTCTCAAAAATGGCTCTCTTCTCTCTCAAAAATGCAAAAGTGCCTTTTCACTTGGAAAACTTTCATTTTAGGTAAACAGTTAGGGTGAATGAAAAGCCATCTAATCCTAGGGCTCAGATTAGACTAGATGAGTGGTTGTGATTAAAATCACTTTTCTCCACAAAATTAATTTCACTCACTTTTTAAATTTTTCACTTAAAGTGCACTTTATTCTCTAAAGTGCAATTAATGCTCATCTCAAGTCATTAATATAAAGTCCAAGTAACTCAACCCCTTTTCCTAGTGACTTAGGCAAATGTCACTTAGGGGAACAACTCCTAGGTATAAAAATCAACACTGCCCATACTGTCTAATCCATTGGTAAATTTTCTAAAAGACAGAAACATGCATTTTATAGCAGAGGTTTATGAGAGTCATCTAGAAACCTGGTGGAAGGCCAAGATGGAAGATGGCAATTGATTTACGAATTCCAAATCATATGGCACGTTAATGAAAACAATACATAAATGCAATAAATCGTGCCTCTATAAGACTCTAAGACAATCCTGACAGTATGGTTTCGGCTCTGAACAAAGGAGGAGGATCATATAAAGTCAAGATAGGATAATAAAAATCAATCGATACAAATGGAGATGGAATGTAATCTGGAAATTTCGAGCTCCTCTAAAGAATAGGAATTGCTATGGCTTATTCTGACGACCAGCATTTTAACTTGGGGCAATATGCAAAGAAGATCATGGCAGGGACCTAACTTATGCTATTTATGTATTCAGAAAGTAGAAAGTGTCAACCATCTCTTCCATAAATGCCACATTGTCAAAAGAGGTCTGGACAGATATAAGAAAATTAACAGGGGTAAAGGTAAGTGAGAAGGGGAGACTGTGGAGAAAGCCCTATCTCATGGGCTAGAATATGCAGACGTACGACAAAATCACAATTCTCTTGCTTGTTTTGTAATAAGGGCAGTTTGGCTTTCTCAAAACAGAGCACCATTCCAAGGTGCTGTAACAAATCCTCTCCATACATATTACAAAATCAAAGAAGCCTATGAAAACTTTGAGAAAACCAAAAAAGAGGCAAAGAAGAGGACAGTGGGGAATACGCCGAATAATCCAAGAGTGGCACGTAATTTCTTCAATGGTACTTCAAACAGGGACCCAAACATGTAGAGCTAGAGGAATTCTCGCAAAAGATGGTAATCATAAAATTCTGTTAAAGTATGGTCTTGGACAAGGATCCAACAATTTTGCTGAAACAAACGCTGTAACCATCCTAATGACCATAGCCAAGCAAGAAGGCGTCAATGAAATTAACATTTACGGTGATTCCAAGGGAACCTGGGTCTCCATAGCAGTTACAGCCAACAGAAGACCTGAAAATCAGCTTTGGGTCAATACATTTTCATCATATCTATCAAGAGCATAACCAAGAAGTGGATAAATGTTCTAAACGGACCTGCATCGGAGAACATGGTTAATTGGTAATGAAAATCTTATGTGATGGGGCAGAGGAAATGGGGTCCATTGACATATGAATGAAGCAGATTTCAGGTCTATGCAGTTTGCAGAGGATTGAATTGCAGTGAAGCATCTTGGTGGAATTTTGCTGAGTTTGGTGAGGGCAACGAATTCCTGATGATGATATCAGCATGTTAATGCTGTGTGGAATTTTTGTTCACTGTGATGTAAATGATGAGCAGGATTTGCTGCTTTCTGCTTTTCAATTCATCACCCTTGCAGTATACTGGGGAAAAAAATTGGTAAATTATTAAACAGGGCATGTGTCAACTAGTAAAGGGAATCACGGCATTGTGGAAAAAAATAGTCCTGTATACTTCCAATTATTAGATAACTGAAAATCAAACAAAAATCAGATCTCCATACAAGTTCCCTGTGTGTTTGCAATAACAGGCATGAAGTTCTCAATTTATGCTTGGGAAGCAAGCTTCCAAGGACTGTAAAAAAATATCTCTAGACTGGAACATTCTTAATGAAATATTTTTTATCGCAGTAATTATAACAAGTAGATGGAAGGAGATCAACTCAGTGAGATCCCTATGATGCCCTAGCATCCAAAGAACAATTTTATTTATAGGAACATTCAAAATACAGTGGATTTGTACAGGCTGATGGATTTCAAGACCAAAATAACATTTTCTACAAAGTTGAAACAACTTAAATCCCTTTCTAAGTGCATCTAGAGCCATGTAATAATAGTCAATTTAATTATATTAATTTGATTTACCTTAGTCCTTAACAGGATGAAGCAGAGGTGCAAATTAATTGAAAACTTGAACTATACTTGAACTTATTTACCAATTCAAAGTGGTCCTTATTCACATAACAAAAATGGACAGGCTACTAAATAAACATGAGCTGAGATCTACCTGAACACCTTCTTGGCCATCCAGAAATAATCATACTCAAAGATGAGATCATCTTCTACAAAAGGTCAGAGCAGAAACCCCACTTCGCAAACTTGGTGCAGAAACTTCACCCTGCAGAAAACTTGGAGCAGGAACCCCACTCTGCTAAACAAAACGCAATACCGAAGATGAATTTTTAATACAAAAAGCTGATGTATGAAAATAAACACTATAGATAATATCTTTTATGACACAAAATCAATAATTCTAGTGTTAGGAGTGGATAGTAGGTTTTCAAGATGGATGAAAAAATTAACAAGAGCTGCTAGCAGCATAGTCCCTGCCTTTAAAAAATAAGAGATAATAATAAACCATTTATTTAGAAAATAAAAAGTTTAATAAATTAATTATGAAATAAATTAATTAGTTAAATTAAATTAAATACAATATGTAGAATATTACAAATATGTAAATAAAATAGATTCGAGACATATAAGACAAGAGAGTAGTCTAAACATGCTAAGATTGTTAGACAACAAGTCCCTAGGCAATCACAAAGTCCTAGATCACCTCTCGAGTCTCATGTGAGTTGTTATTCTTATAATTGTCATACCTATCCACTTATAAGTTGTCAGTGAGATCTATATCTAGAGGTGACTATGACCATTATACTATATAATACTATCATTGGTATGAAGATCAATATTGAAGATGGCTGAAGCCTTTTGCACCATCCTATCTCTCTTGTTTGCTTGCTCTATAATTTAACATGGTATCAGAGCCATGGTCAGAGAATGTTGATAATATTAGAGCACCTTTGGTCTTAAGGGCCTTAATGCCTCCATGTTAGTCATCCATGAGAGGTTCATTGTGAAAAGTGTTGAGAATGTGAATCAATGGTAGTAATCCATGAGATTGATTGAGAAGAAGATGCGCCCACCTATGCTAATAGCAAGAGATCTACATCCAATTGAAGTTGCCACCACCACCAATGATCTACCGATTTGCATCCTCAAAGCTCAACGAAAACAGATCTGGAGTTTGAGTCACTGATAGCAAATGCCAGACATCAATCTCTAGTTCATCAATGACAGACCACTTCACAGAATTCAATCAGGCTTCTTCAAATTGATGGCCTTTCCTATCTTGGTGCACTAACAAGTATCTACTTCAGAATTGGAAGGACACCATAGGCTATCTCCCACATCCAACACAACGAATATTGGGGTTAAAAGGGTTTTCGTACATGCTTCAGATGGAATTTTACATTGTGGGTTTCGAACCTCAAACGCACATCCTCATGGTTCCTCCTTCCTAAGGCTTAGTCGATGTTTTGTTAGTTCATACCAAACCCTTGCAATGAAGATATTCCTTAGCCTCAATTAGACAGCGATCTATAGCCAGTGAGATGCCCTTAGTTGGACAGCAATCTACAACCAACAATCTTTGGGCCAAGCACCAGTAGTCCGCCCCAAAATCTGCAACCATCAGAGATCCACCCTACACCATGTGTTAGCTAGAATGAGGAAAAGAGACGTACAACTTGGGAGTATAGATCTTTATGTGTGGTAGATGCTCTCAATTGTTAACATATGTATTTCCTCCATCAAGTAGTCCATGTCAATGCTATCAAGACCGGACCGGTCATCGAACCTGCAAAGCCAAAAAATCTGAACCGCACCGAAATTGGAAAAAAAACGGATCGAAAAATTGGTAGACCAAAAAATACATAAAATATTATAATTTTGGAAGAAAACAAATATATTCACATGCATCCATATGAATCCAAACCATTATACACAAATATGCAAAGTTTATCATGTATATAGCAAGCACGGGTGCATATAGCCAAAATAGCACCGAGTGCAATACATATCTGAATCCAAAAATAAGCATAGTACTAACCAATAACTATAGTCTAGACTCTAGAATACTGCTAAGTACTAGGTAGAATCATTTGAATCCTCATCTAGATCCTCTTCATCCTCAACATGACTAGACTCAATAATGGGATTTTAAACCAATTTGATTCCTCTAGCCCTGAAGGTGGTGGAGGTGGTACAAATAGACCATTTTCCTGTGGAAGTGGATCCAAGTCCATCCAAGAAAGGTCTTCATTGTCAAATGTTGGTGCCTAACCCTCCACAACCAACTCTCATGAGGGATCAAAGTCTTCCAAGACTGTTGCCTGATGCAGGGGTCTTGTTCAATACCGAGTTACACCTCAACCTAAGATTGTAATGAACATAGACCATATCATTCAATTTTTTGTTCCCAAATGGTTTTCGCTTCTTCGTGTGTATATGCTAAAAAATGCTCCAATTGCGTTCGCAACCAAAACCACTGCATGTCTGGCTCAATATCCGAAATGCAAAAAATTTCAAATCAGGGCAATGGCCACCAAATTGCCCCCCCAATAGGCTGCAATAAGACACGAAATTACAAACAAGTTTCAACAAATGGCTTTGGAAATTTGACTCAACTTTTGCAATGCATAATATGTTGATGAAATTGTCATTGATGCCAACATGGACTTGCAATGGCCCCACGGGATGTCATTGATGCCACCAAGTCCCTCCTGCAGTGCCTTGATCCCTTACAGAGTGGGTTTGTGCCTTGAAGCACCTTGTACCCAGTTGACAAGGTCCATGTACCCACACGCTTGGATTTTGATGCTGCCACTTTGCTGAAGATATTGAAGACCCAGCTGATGATGCTGAAGACCCTAGAGATGGTCTTGAAGCCCCGGTAGACGTTGGAGAAGCCCATGAAGTCTCGGAATCCCTGATGAAGATCCTAGTGCTTGCACTTGATCCCCTTGTGTCATTCATGGAACCCTTGCATGTATTATGATGACCTTATATGGTCTCTGGCATGTGGTGGTTTCCCTTGGCTTGAAGTGGAAGCCCTTGTATTGATAGAATCAATGAAAGAGCCCTTGAAGATGCCTTGATGAAGAAACCTTGAAAATGCCTTCAAAGGTCGGCCCCTTTTAATATTAAAAACATCAAATGGTTATTTGGTGGTATGTCGGCCCAACAAAAAATTATAAGTCGGCTCAGTCAAAGTTTTATTAAAAATAAATAAAATATTTTTATAGTATGTCGGCCCCATTAAAAATAAAAATTAAATACAAGTCGGCTTAGTAAAATATGGAGGAGATTTAGTATAAATACCATCACAAATCTTCATTTTTGATGTGGAAATTTCGGTGGAGCTCTGTGATTTTTAACTGAGGCAGCCGCAGAATAGCAGGAAATTCGTGGGAGCAGTCTGAAATATTTTCTAAGGAAATTCATGGGAGCAGTCTAAATGAAGGAAATTCGTGGGAGCAGTCTAGGAAGAAGTTCGTGGGAGCAGCAACTGAGAAATTTCGATGGGAGCATCAATGACAGCCCTGAATTGGCAGTCCAAGGTTTTCATGCTTGACTGGTGTTGATGAAGATTATTGCTGCCTTCTTATTATGAATCCATGATGTTTAAAATTCCAATTGAGGTCATCAACATCAACAGCAGATTTGATGATACAGCACCTGAAAATTGACAAGGCTGCGTTTGTCGTTTTTTTTATTGCTCCTCCTCATCCGAGCCCTGCTAGGGTTTACCCCAGCTCACGGTAGAGCTTATCTCATGCCATCCGAGCTCTATTTAAAGTTTAACAGCCTGTTTGGGTTATATACATGCAGCATAGATATGCCCTAGAAGAAATTTGGTGGAGCTTTGAAGGTTTTTAAGGCAGCAAAACAAGTCTTACAGCAAAGAGTTTAAAGAGATGGGTGTTGTATGATGGTTAACAGCCCAAGTTTCGATGCAGCAATAGCCTGAGGTTGTCTTGGTGATGACTGAAGACACACGGTGGTCTTGCAGCAATGGAATGATGCCGTAACCTCCCACAGTTGGAGCAGCAACAATAAATGAAGTGTGTGCCCTAACAGTTCAAGCTTGTAACAAGCATTAGGCCTTTTCTACACATGAAACAGTCCAATTTTGGTGGTTGCACAGGATACATGTTTGAAGCACCAACAAGTCCAGTCTAGGACTTCTCCTGGGCACAAACAGTCCAAGTTCAAGAAACTTGAACAGTCCTGAATAATAGTGGCAGCAGTAGTAAATTCTTTTTGATGAACACCCTAATTTTTGAGGCAGCGGTAAGGTGATCTAGGAGCAGACCCAAACCTTTCAACAGAGCTTAACTATTGGGGTCTCCACAGTCATCCTCAGTCTCGATATGTTGCAACAGTCACAGTGGTTAGAATGCAATTCTTGATGACCTTTTTACCATCACATAGACAAGGTTAGTATGCAACCAAGGTATGTATGAATACAGTAGTATGAACAATGATGAATTGAATAAGTGATGTAATATGTCACTGTGTATTCTGCTGATGGAACCTTAGTAGAAATATGAGGGAGTCACAGTCAAAAAGAAGATCTTTTTGAGTTACCTTTCTGTAAACTTCGGATGACTGCTGCTTAAGTGGATGTTGATGATCTTAGAAGAAATGACCCAAAAATGATGTTGCTTTCAGATGTACAGAGATGGCATATTAGTTGATAATGATGACCTTGATTTGACAAAGATCAAATTGATTTGACAAACATGACTGGACAGAATGTGTGTGTTGTTAAAGAACATTGATATTGAACAGCATTTGGATTAAGCAGCTTGAGTTGATTATGGACAAGATGATGAGCAGAGATGACAGAGTGACATAAGTTTGTTAAACACAAGAAAATCAGAGCAGTAAGTTTTCTTTTAAAAGCTGATAGGCCAAGTCTGTACAAGTGCATATAAGCACAGGCATAGCAGAGAACAAAAGGCATCGCAGCCACAGGAGCTACAAGACTTATGCAGTGATGATGATATAAACACTAACAAAGGTATGATGATGATTAGGCTTTGGCTGATACATGAACTAAAGTTTGAAGAGTGTACAGTGAATATAGTAAACAGACAAGTACAGCACAGTTTTATGCAGTGATGATAGTATGTTAATGAATGCATGCATATATATGACAAAGATTGACTGTAAAAGGACTCTTCTTTGGACTGCTCATAAACTATTTGCTAAAGGCTACTTGAGTTCTAGTTTTATTGAAGGATTAATAGGGTCACTTGAACAAGAAAATTAAGGAATTGGGATTATACAAGGACTGTGTATTTGAAGCAGCTTGAGGACTATTTGAAACAGAAATTATTCATTATGCCATGGGACAGATTTGAACACTATAGTCAGGTACATTCAAGGGCAGAATTATAACACTTTGGTTGAGCAAATTTTTGATGTCAAGGATGTATTGATTTAACATGACAGGTATGTGCTCTTTGTTTAAGAAAATGGTGCATTGATTGTCTGAGATTTCAATACAAGTATCTAGCCACCACAGAGGAAGCTCGTTGGTTGTTTACTCCATGTAGAGATTCAGAAAATGCAAATGTGGTTCAATTCTGGAAGCCTGACACTCTAATGTTCAAGCATTTGAAGGTCAACTGAATGAAACAGTAACATATATAAAGCTACAGGAAGTCTGCATTGAAGTTGGTAGGTATAAGAAATGTTGTTACAACAATTGGGTGACTCAATGATTTGAGTACAAAGGCATTCAGCAGTACAGTGACAGGTCTTGACATGAAAGTGACATATGACATCAGTGAGCAAATTGATCAATCTCAGATTGACTTGATGATTTTGACAGTGAATTGAATTGACTGATAACAAACCGTGGCTTGGCAAGCAGTGACAAGCTGATGACAGTTTGGCAAGTGACATGACCAATGATAAATGATGATAGTGATGAGGTGGCTGTGATACCTCCAGCTGATGACATGAATGAAGATGTGCTCAGAAGATTGTGAAGTCAGGGACAGTTTGATAATAAATTGCTGATATCCTTTTTTGACAGAATGCTCTTGAACAGAAGAAGATGTTGATTGAAGAAATGCTAGAGATAAGTGCTAATGTGATGTGACAGTGATGACGTGGACAGAAAAAATGATGTTGGTGTGACAGTAAGCTTTAATTGTAAAAGTAAGCTTGTCTTGCTTTTGAGGTTAGGATACCTCAAACCCTTCTTAGCAGGGTCTAAGAAAACCAGGCAGGGTCCTGAATACAGAGTAGGTGCTCTATGTATCAGTAGGTGCTAATTTTACCTAACGATTGTAGCCGAGCCAAAACTAATACAAAAAGATTACAAAATTATATGATGTTGTGTTCTTTTGTGTTATGGTTCTTGATGAGTTAAATGCTATGATATGTGAATGATGAAGTTTATGAAATGATTATGAGATTGGTAGAATAATGAAATGATGAATTGGTAATTAAGTGTGACAGGTCAAGAAAAGTTGTAAAATTGCTTTACACTGATTCACCCCCCCCTCTCAGTGTCTACAATTGGTATCAGAGCCGGCCTTCGTCACAAGCCTAGCAAGCTTCAAGGAGATCCTTAGACACAATGGAGGAAAAGAAAGAGTCATCAAGCAATGACGTGCCTGTACTAGATATTACAGATTATTTCAGTTGGAGGAGCAAAATGAAGGCTTATCTGAAGAAGTTTGGTATTTGGGAAATTGTCATCAATCCACCCGCTCCGTCAAACAAGAAAGGAAAATCAGCTGCACAGAAGAAGCGAAGAAGGACAACACTACAGCCTTGAAGTTCCTCATGGATGGACTTCCCAGCTCAGTGAAGGAAAGTGTAGGAGAGTACACTTCAGCAAAAGACCTATGGTTCAAGCTGGAGAGTGAGTATCAGAAGGCAAGACCAGAACCCGAAAAGATAGATCAAAAATCAGAAGACAAGCCCCCAGAAGAGCTAAATCAAGAAGAAGATAAACAAGAAGAGGACTCTAGTAAAGGTATGGACTCTTGTGATTATAATGATAGCTTATGTGATGAAATTGAGAAGGTTCTTGCAGAAGATGATGAAAGGCTATCAAACACTGCACATCAGATACATCTCACATTGCTAAATATTGATCTTAAAGCCAATTGGTTCCTAAACACAATAAATCTGAACCAAAGTGATTTCACGAAGTTCAAGAAGGAAATCTTGGACTCCTTGAATGAATATCAGCAGAAGACCATGTCAATGAAAGTGTTGCTTCAAAAGCTTAAAGACAAGGACAAAGAGTTGCGAGATCAAATGAAAGACAAGGATGCTGAAGTTGAACAGTTAAAGACTGAATTGATCGGTCAAAAGGAAGAATCAGAAAAGCCTGCTCAAGAGCTTGAAGAAACTAGAGAGGTCAATCATGATCTGAAGACTCAGCTGGAGGAAGCCAAGAGGACAGAAAAAATCTTGAAAAGACAGCTAGAAGAAAAGGAGGAGACAGTCCAGAAGCTGGAATTGGAGGTAGTTGGTCTCAGGAAGAAAGTTAAGAAGAACGAAGCCTTGGTCAAGCTCCAGGACAGTTCAATTGTCCTAGATAAGATCTTAGATTGCCAAAGGTCTCCACTCGACAAAACTGGTCTTAGTTACAAGAAGAACAAAGAAAAATCTGAAGATGACACTTGGTCTCTGAAGACTCCAAAAGCAGGGCCATCAACGTCCAAAGCTGCTTCCCAGGCACTTGCACATGACAACAAGGAGTGTGGAAGTTCAAAGATGAGACAAGGAGTTAGGTCTATTCCTCAAAGCAACTTCATTAAAGAAACAACTCCAAGACCCAAGTATGACAGTGGCTTCAATGGTTATTGTTATTTTTGTTCTAACTTTGGTCATAAGGCTATGGATTGTAGGTTCTATGGAAGAAGAAGGACTGGAAACCCCAATGTCTCAGTTAGATGTTGGACATGTAAACAAGTCGGACATGTTGCTGCCACATGTCACACATTGAGATGCTACACCTGCAGTGGGTTTGGACACAAAGCCCATGAATGTGCCAGTCAAAGAAGTCAAGCAAGAGGGAGTACTCCATACACATCAGCAAGAAGATTTCAAGATCAAAAGACAAATATCTACAGTCAAGGGCACTCTCAAGCATGGAGAAATAAAGTTGATCAAAGAAGTGTTGGAAGTTCCAACAACTCAGTCAGATGTTGGTCATGCA
Organism: Pseudotsuga menziesii; assembly: GCA_001517045.1. Lineage (NCBI taxonomy): Eukaryota > Viridiplantae > Streptophyta > Pinopsida > Pinales > Pinaceae > Pseudotsuga > Pseudotsuga menziesii. The sequence continues at coordinate 50,077 of LPNX010326224.1, forward strand.
ACAATGTTGGTCACATTGCTGCACATTGTCGTACGATGAGGTGTTATAGCTGCAGTGGCCTTGGGCACAAAGCTCAAGATTGTTGGAGTACACGAAAACAATCCTTGAGAAGTTACCTAGACAACTCATCAAGGAAAGCCAGTACAAATGAAGGAACAAATGCTCAAAGGACAGATGCCAAGAAGCAAGTATGGATGAGGAAGACAGAGCAGTTGCAGATAGGAGAGGTTGATCAAAGCAGGGAGGATGGCTGCCATACGGCAAGCCACGTGTAAGGTCTCCTAAAGACCTTAACACGCCTTGAGTTCATGAGGCTGGAGAATGAACTCAAAGGAGAAAGGATGGTTACTCCAGGTATACAGACAGGTCCTAGGATCGTGCATATTGACAGGGGGAGCAGTCAGCAGTGATCAGAGATCTCAGACTCAGGTATGTGGACACCCTTTGCCATTGATGCCAAAGGGGGAGAGATGAAGACAAAAGGGGAGCATGCTCATAGGGGGAGCATGAGTTGTTGTCATCAATGACAAAGGGGGAGATTGTTGATGAAATTGTCATTGATGCCAACATGGACTTGCAGTGGCCCCACGGGATGTCATTGATGCCACCAAGTCCCTCCTGCAGTGCCTTGATCCCTTACAGAGTGGGTTTGTGCCTTGAAGCACCTTGTACCCAGTTGACAAAGTCCCTGTACCCACACGTTTGGATTTTGATGCTGCCACTTTGCTGAAGATATTGAAGACCCAGCTGATGACGCTGAAGACCCTAGAGATGGTCTTGAAGCCCTGGTAGACGTTGGAGAAGCCCATGAAGTCTTGGAATCCCTGATGAAGATCCTAGTGCTTACACTTGAGCCCCTTGTGTCATTCATGGAACCCTTGCATGTATTATGATGACCTTATATGGTCTCTGGCATGTGGTGGTTGCCCTTGGCTTGAAGTGGAAGCCCTTGTATTGATAGAATCAATGAAAGAGCCCTTGAAGATGCCTTGATGAAGAAACCTTGAAAATGCCTTCAAAGGTCGGCCCCTTTTAATATTAAAAACATCAAATGGTTATTTGGTGGTATGTCGGCCCAACAAAAAATTATAAGTCGGCTCAGTCAAAGTTCTATTAAAAAAATATATATATATTTTTATAGTATGTCGGCCCCATTAAAAATAAAAATAAAATACAAGTCGGCTCAATAAAATATGCAGGAGATTTAGTATAAATACCATCACAAATCTTCATTTTTGATGTGGAAATTTCGATGGAGCTCTGTGATTTTTAACTGAGGCAGCCGCAGAATAGCAGGAAATTCGTGGGAGCAGTCTGAAATATTTTCTAAGGAAATTCGTGGGAGCAGTCTGAATGAAGGAAATTCGTGGGAGCAGTCTGAAATATTTTTCTAGGAAGAAGTTCGTGGGAGCAGCAACTGAGAAATTTCGTTGGGAGGAAGAAGTTCATCATCTTGTTGGTCACAAGAGAAGAGCCTTAAGGCTCAAAGCATCCAAATATATCTTAATTAAAGATGGTTTAGGATGGAGGAATCCAGATGGGGTTATCCTTAGATGTGTGGATGAGAATGAGTCTAAAAAACTAATGGATGACTTTCATAATGGTTTCTGTGGTGGTCACTTTGCTGCTAGAACCACCACCCATAAGATTCTTAGAGCTGGATATTATTGGCCCACCATATTTTCAGATGTGCATCATTTTGTGAGGAAGTGCGAGCCTTGTCAGTTGTTCACTCGGAAACAAAAGTTAGCTGCCCATCCCCTTCAGCCAGTTGTTGTTGAAGCACCTTTTCAGCAGTGGGGTTTAGACTTCATAGGGAAGTTTAAAGATAATTCAAGTAATGGGTTTTCATGGATTAT
>LPNX010326227.1:0-10815 GCA_001517045.1 Pseudotsuga menziesii
GACTTAAACGATACAAAAATTGAAAAAAAAAAAAAAAAAAACCATATAACGGTCTTAACTGACACCAAAAACCTATAAGAAGATACAAAAATTCCAAAAATCAAAAAGCGTACACTCCGAAACCACCATCATGACAGCCACTCACCCATTCGACAACCGACTTCATTTCTATCGACCATCTTCATCGACCGACCATGTCGGCCGTTCTCACCATCGACACCGACCGCCGACCTGGAGCGTCCCATCCCGCATTAATGGCCTCGAGCCCCGCCCCAGATTCACGAAATCGCACTCGAGTGTTGCAGTTGGCCTGTCAAGTCCACCATTAATTCACCCAGTTTGACACTCCACCCCACCCGCGCCTATAAATCATGGACACCCCACAGTTCATTTACCACACCACGTACCTACTGAGCATTCAAACTCCCAGTCGACTGAAATTTGTGAACCTTGTAAGAATTCCGACCAGTTTGTTCAGTCCGACACCATGGCACCCAAACGCACCAGAGCTTCGGCTAAGGCTCAAGAACTTTAGGCAGCAGACTCACCCTTACTCCAGCGACTAAAGCGAATCCAAAACGCGAAAGTCCAGGAGGGTCCGTTTCAAAAGCTATGGACGGATATTCAAGAATGGGCGTTTGAAGACCGACGAATGACCCAGGAGGCTGAGAAAGTTAGGCGTAGCACCATATATGCCTATGCAAACGCACCTCTCATGGCCAGCTTCACTGGTACGAAGGAAGCCGCGGTCAAATTCATTATCAGTCGTTACCACAACGGCCGATTTTACTTTGACCGACCGGTCGACATCAATGGCGATGTTATCTCCCGACTTACTGGTTTGTCAAACCAGGGTGACCCGGTCCCCGTTGGGATCAAGGAAGGGCTAGTCGAACACTTTACAGGTTCGATGTCGGGTAAGAACTCCAAGGGCCTAATGATCAGTCAGATCGAGGCACGAACACCACAGATTGTGGCGAAAATCATCGCCATTACTCTCACCTTGGCTGGTCGCAGCAGTGACCTCAAGCTGGAAATGCTGGACGCCATCGACAAAATTACAACCGACGGACGCATCTTCAGATGGGCAGACTACCTCGCAGACTTGGTCAAAACCATATGCGAGCGTTGTCAGGAAACAGGAGGTATTATCAAATTCCCCTCCTTAATTATTTGGATTGCTATGTATTATATATGCCCGGAAGGCAGTCCCGTCTTCCGAGAGCCGACTAGGTTTGAGATGCACAGGTTCAAACCCTTTTCCCAAAAAGGAACTGTGCATGAACTGAACCAAGGCAAGGTATTTCTGGAAAACTGGTTCCAGCAGCTTAAGCTGCGCACGACAAGGTGGAGGGTGCCCCAGAACATCAGACAACACCTCCCAGCCGACTCACACATCCAGCTGGAGCTCGACCATACATCAGTATGGTCATCAAACACTCAGGATTCAAATGCCAGGGACCTCGACTACTATCCCACAGTCGAGCAGATCTTTCGGGAGCTGTCTAGACAGACAAAAACCAAAATTCAAATCCCGGAGGCTGCAAAACATGTCGACTTCTCTATAGTCGAACCTCTGACCGACCAGGAGAAGGAGGAAGATTACGAGCTGCACCTGTATATCAGCACTTTTGTGATGCAGGACACTCCGACTGGCACTCCTGGTCGGGTGCACTTAATAGTGAAGCATCCGACTGCACCAGTAGTGGACCCTCTGACCGAGCAACACCAGACACCACCACCAGCACAATAACCAGTACAACAAACCGCTCCTCCGGCTAGTCAGACGGTCGACCCCGCTCAGACCCCAACAGGAGAAGTCAAGGAAGACAACCCTGAATATGCTGTGTCTCGGAGCATTCTCAAGAAACTGGCGAAGGAGATAGCCATTTCCAGAAGAAACATCAAACTGCAGAAACATCAGCAAGGCAAAGGTAAGCGCAAGCTTGTCCTTGCTGACTCCACCGATGACGAAGACGAACTGGCAGCCTCAGCACTCGATATTGTCGAGGATGCCCGAGCAAATAAGGTAACTATTGAAACCCAGTTTCAACATTTTGTCGAAGCAGGAGCACCCGAAGGTCGGCCAAAGAAGGCCAAAACAACACCACTGTCCGAAGATGTGGTCGACCTGGTGACGACTCCTCCCCGTCCATCTCCGACTAAAATAGTCGAGGAGCAAGCACCAGTGCAGCAGGCCGACGTTTCCCCTGAAGACTTTGCAAGAGTTATCCCTGAAGCACTCAGATCCAGGGCAAGCTCGGACCAGGAGCTTAGAGCCTTCTTTGCAACACTGCCTGCACTGTTCAAATCAGCGCAGACAATCAAGACAACAACTCCCCTAAAATCAAGCGAAAAGACATACGCACACCAAACAACAGTGTTTACAAGGGTCCATGATGGTGGTGACATCGCAGGTCATGAACAGACCTTCACCGACTACCAACTCCCACCGGAAGAAGACGTTATATCTTCCGACCACAGTCCCCAACACCATTCTCCATCACCACCAGGATCAGGACACCATCCCTCCCCACCTTCACAACCATCATCTCCACCACCCCCACCACCGCCTGATTCACAGCCGAGACCACCATCATCATCACAGCCGGCGGTGGACATACCACCTCCCCAAACACAAAAACCCCCGACCACTGAACCAACCCCTCCGACACAAACCCCTTCGACCTCTGATCCACCTTCCACTTCTGCAGGTCCTCACGACAAACCCACTGAGCAAGCAAAGGAGACCACAGACCCTCTTCCTAGACCCGCTCAGCTAAGGATTAGCTTACAGGATGTAACCTCGCTGACCGACTCAGAGGTTGGCCAGCTACTCAACACCCTAGCAAAAGAGTCGAAGAGGAGGACGACCCGACTAAGGAAATAGCTCAAGGATAAGGAGACAGAAGAAGTCGAGTTCCTCGACAAATGCAGGTCTCTTGTACAAACTGTTACCCCAGGACCTGTCGAAGCTGCTACCGACCGACCGCTGGAAAGAGCATATCAGCTGTTTGAAGGTTTGGTGTCGACCATACAGACCCACCTCCAAGAGACTAAGGCCGGGCAAAAAGAAGAAATTTGCCCGACTGCTCCTGACTCAGCACGCAGCATTCTCGGAGGCTCACAAACTTCTACAAGACCACATGGAGGAATCCATTGTAACTGAGGAAGTACTCCGAGATTGGCCTACTCATTATGGGCAGGTCTATACTCAGACGAGGCAGACCAGACAAGGCATTCAGGCCTTGGAAAGAAGGAAGTCGACTGAGACGGAACTGAGGCAGACCATCGAAGAACAACTAGTGCTGGAAAACACTAAGCTGCAGAAGTTGGAACGTGAGGCACACCAGTGGGTTCAGCAAGCCCTCCCCAACTTGGAGAAAGTCGACAACATCTGCCCACAGATGCAGGGACTACTTGATGCTGCAGACGAACACAATCAGCTGCTGGGCCCCAACATGGAAAATATTGCAGAAATGGCAATGGCAGAGAAGATGTCGGTCCTCTCAAATCTTACTACTCTGACTATCGACATTCAGAAAGCTTTGCATACATGGACAGACTTTCAACATCAGCTTGCCATCACAGCACCAGCAATAGTCGAAGTTTGTGTGCAGAAGAGACCAACTATTCGCCTGCACAGCCCACCTCAGTAGCAGTCTCCCTTTGCAATCCATTTTTGTACTTCTAATCTATTTTTTTACCTCCCTTTTTCTTCGGGACGAAGAAATGTTTTGTTTGTGGGGGAGATGTAGAAGGAGCAAGTCGACATAAGTCGACTTGAACGAAGACTGACTTAGTCGATCAGCCGACTAAGTCGAGAGACCGACTACGTCGGTCGGCTGAGTAAACACAGTAGTTAGTCTGTTAACTAATAGTCGTGTCGGTTCGGTGAACCGACAGGTAGTTATGATTGTAACTGTTTGTAACCTGTATATATTAGGCTGTTGAGCCACACAAGAAAGAAGTTCAGTTCTTGGCTTTGTATGATCTATTGAGAATAATATAATCTATTCATCCTATCTGTTCTTATCTCTTGTCTCTGTGTATATTTTATGTATTATTGGTAACTTTATGTGATCTGTGGGATTACAACAATAGGTTCAATTTGAACCAATGCCCGAAGAACGACCTTGAAAGGGAACAAATGAAGAACATTCCATATGATTCTACTATCGGAAGCCTAATGTATGCTCAGGTCTGCACAAGACCTGACATTGCATTTGTTGTGGGAATGTTGGGACGATATCAGAGTAATCCAGGTATAGACCACTAGAGAGCTACAAAGAAAGTAATGAGGTATCTTCAAGGAACTAAAGACTACATGCTTATGTATAGACGGATGAACAATTTGGAAGTAATTGGCTACTCAGATTCTGACTTTGTTGCATGTGTTGATTCACGCAAATCAACATCAGGATACATTTTTATGATGGCCGGTGGAGCTGTACAATGGAGGAGTGCCAAGCAGATCTTGATTGCCACTTCCACTATGGAAGCCGAGTTCGTCTCCTATTTTGAGGCTACTTTACATGGTGTATGGCTTAAGAGTTTCATTTCTGGGCTTAGAATTATGGATTCTATCTCTAATCCATTGAGAATGTATTGCGACAATTCAGTTGTTGTTTTTATGGCTAAAAACAACAAAAGTGGGAGTTGAAATAAACACATCGACATTAAGTATTTAGCCATCAGGGAACGTGTTAAAGCAAAGAAAGTGGCCATTGAGCACGTCAACACTGAGTTGATGATTGCTAATCCTTTGACTAAGGGAATTCCACCGTTTAAATTCAAGGATCATGTACTGAATATGGGACTTGGTTCCATTATGTAGTTTCTCATTGTATGGACAATGTTATTTTTAATGAAATTCTTAATTATTGTGTTGTTTTTTCTCATACATATGTGCACCTTATATTATTTTGAGAAAATTCATCTTTGAGGACCAAGAATAAACATAAGGTTTATTCATTAAGAAATTGTTTCCACATAAATTAAAATAGCAATAAATACATAGTAATACATGGAAGGTAATACTTGTCATAAGAGGACTTATCGCCATGATTCTTGTATCTATTACTTAATACATATTTTCAATAGGTTTTAAGATGAGACATTAAGTTTGGAAGTATGGACCAAGTGGGAGAATGTAAGCTCCCGCATGTGCATCCCTTCAGCTGCCGACAGTTCATCATCCGCGTCCTTTGAGCAGCTCCTCAAAATGGTCGACGGTTCATTAAGTTTGGCAACCGTTTTCTTGCTGGGAGCTGTTGGAGTGGTCCATCACCTAAATTTGTGGAACATTTGACACATAGCCCATAGAAGATTGATGGGATCTTGGCTATTTAAAACCCCTATTGGTCACCAAGCTCACTATCTCAATCCCCTTCAATTTTACACCATCAAGAAGGAGAAAGCAGAGCTTGGAAGCGCGTACAGGAAGCTAAACCTTGTGGAACAGGGAAATATTCTACAGCAAGTTCAATAGCATCAATGGCTGTAGGTATGATCTATTGGGAATTCCTATTTTGATCCTGTTTAAGAGTTTTACTCTGCATTTGTTTAGAATCGGAATTTTGCTAACAATGCTGACATCAAGATACGTGTAAGATATCGAAGATTGATGCAAAATGAAAGTATGTGTATGTTCTATGCATTAAAGAATGGATCAATACTTTGAATATCAACGAATTAGTTTTTTAATCACTACAATCACCCTATTAGACACTACATCAGTTCGACCTCTGCAATTGACGACAACGGGTTGTCTAGTCATGCTCTCTCATCGACAAACGTATTCAATTATGAAAGTGTCTCGTCAGTTAAGGAAGGTAGAATACATATGATTAATCTATTCGATCCTGACTGCTTCATTCAATATCGACTACTGCAATCGATGTGGTGATATTCCTCCCCGATTACATCAAGCGTGGTCGACTAGTAATTATTTATGGTCTTTTAGCTAGTTGTAATATTATTATTGACCTAGCACATGTCCATTGCGTTGATTATTGTTTTAGAAGGGATTGACCAGGATCATTGATATGTAAATTATGATATCTTGAATTTTTATCTACTCATTAAAGTTTCCATCCTCCTGGTGATTAGTTACATCAGCCAGTAAAATCGTTAGACATAATTCCATTTTTTTAGCAATAATCCCCACAGGTGAACACAAATGGAGGAATCAACATCTTAACTGAACTATGCCTAATCATTCGATCTACACATCAATGTGATTTAATTTTGTCTCTCTATTCTTCAAATGAGATATTTAGGGATAAATTATGGTTCGTCTAAGTTGTTGGTCGAGACAATCAACAATCAACCTGGAGTGGTTGCTCCTAGCATTCCGACAACCTACATTTTGAAGGTTTCCTCTATTTTACTTTTGTTTCCAAATTATATATTCATTATAATATATTCATTTATTTTAAAAAAAATATGGTTTTGGCCGACACAATTCATAAGTTTGGTCAATGGTAGTCGAGCTCATCAGTCGATGATGTATGGTCGATGGTGCAAATTATTTTAAATTAATATTTTTTCTGTCCCTGGTATGGTGGATACTTAACAATGCTTGATGGTCAATATATTCTAAATGTTCACATATTTTTGATGTAAAGACAAATTCGATGTTGTAATTAGTCGATGGGTTATTCTATATGATTTGGTCGATGTAGAAATATGTCAAACCATTATGGTTGGAGCTTAAATTTTGGTCTATATTTTTAATTTTGGTCGAGTCTTGCACATGAGCATCCATCAAACTATATTGTAGGAATTTTAAAATATGAAAATTACATTCAAGCAGATATCCTACACTCACACAGAAAAGCGTTGCAATGAGACATGATGACAATGTGCTTAAACCCCTCGATATGGAAATGATGAAATTGTTCCTGGGTTGTGACCTTAGAAATATAGAACGTAGAGAGATGGTGTGGAATTTCGAAGAGACAAAAGGCCTCACATCCCTAAGTTGATGGAGATGAATTCCGACAAGATGAACCAAGGTGAGGCTTTAAACCAAAATACCTTGTTGCAGGAAAGGAAATTCAATCGCCATTGTGAGAGGGTGAGACTTCGATGTCCTACTACCATATTGAAGATGGAGGCTCAAGAGTAATGATTCATAATAGAACCTTGTACAAATGTTTCTTCCTATCAATCTAGTGACTGAGTTACCTATGCATACCGGTATGTCTGGTCGACGCACAATGAGGACTACTTTTGTAGGCGCAAAGACCTAGGATGTTGATGCATATTTCTTTTCTCTCTTCAAGATGAAGAATTATTTTATTGGTGGGGGAGGTGTTGAGGTGGCCGATAGGGCTTTCCCTATGTAATCATACATTAAACAGATATATTAAGTTAATCCTTAATGCATGATAAGTTGGAGCAGGTACAACCACTCCAACCATCTAAAAAATGTATAAATACACCAACTGATCATGAATAAATTGATTAAATGTTTCCCATCTTCTTTGTCGATTGGTTATTGTGTATGTATTTCTTATCTATATCTACTTGAATGTGATGTGAAAGCGTAGATTTCAACAATTTTATTATTAGGAAGTGCCTATATAGGATTTTTTTGAAGAAAACTTCTGTAAAGAACGTGTATGCTTAGAAATACATAAGCTTGTAGTTACTTTCAATATTTGATTTATTACAATAAGATTTAGTTTAAGGTGATCATAGATGGCATATTTCGAAGTTAGGTAGGTTTTTAAAGCTTTATAGAAAAATGTATGAAGATATTATTAGGGTAAAGGGTTAAACGATCCTTTTGCACATAAATATCTTGCTTTTATATAAGAGTACCTTGCACGCTACTCAGTCTTTACTATAAGTTGGAAATTGATAATGAAATCTATTGCTTCAATTATTGTTCTCAGTAAACAAAAACATAATACAAACCCTCATTCTAAAAGTGATGTTGTTTTTATGAAATCATTTAGACCTTTAGAATCTTTATGTGTGTAGATATATCTTTGAATAAGCAAGCTTAGGATATTCCTTTATTTCATGAGTAAGCATGATATCTGAAAATAGATCCCAAATTTTAAATATCACAGTAGAAGTTTTTGTAACCGGTGGATATCTGGTTTGAAAGGAATCTTCATATGTTTTGGGAAAAAACTCACTTAGATATATACATAATTTTCACAATTTAGTGTACTAATAACTCAGCCTTATTATAAAAGTGTTTTTCATCCAAGTACTAGATCATAAAAAAGCTTATCATTTTCTTTCAGAGCTTGGTTGCTTTTATTTTAAGATAGTAGTTATTTGCATCAAAATTATGTTCATCTAGTTTGAAGTGGGTAGAATCTTTCATCTGGTTTTATTTATAGAATTTTGAAATTTCAAAATAGGATCCAACTAAATTAGTTACACACAATTTTATTTTAAATAGCCATTTTTACCAACAATTGTTATTTCAAATAATTGATAGGCTTTATTTCCTAATAGCTTCAATCACCAACGAAGGGATTAATGACCTAACTCAGTAGATATAGTCTCCTTATGATAGGATTCCTCCCAAGATGATTGGGCTAGTTGCAATTGTTTTGTTTGTTTGTTGGAATTAGTTTAAGCTAGATCACTTTGACCCTGCACATACAGTGTTGTCACCTCTAAGCTTACGAACCCCGAGTTGACAATTTAATGTCGAATTGTTAGCATATATTTTTGCTGACATGGTGCTGATTTTAATCGAGAATATTGTTTTCTTCCATGTATAATAAATAAATATCAAAATTCCATATATTCTTGTGTCTCTTTTGATGTGATGTTGTGCTTATGACTCATGATGAATTTGATTATGCAATTGATGGCATAATGATTGGCATGCTCTGGTTGACTAAAAGAAGGTAAAAAGTTTAAAATTTCTCAAACATTGATTCACCCCCCCCCCCTCTCAATGTGGCCATTGTGTCCTACAATTTGTATCATATCAGGCCTTCATCACAAGCCTTGCAAGATTGAAGGACATATGTAGAGATAATGGAAGAAAATGAAAAGTTATCAAGAAATGGCGTGCATGTACTTGATGTTGCGGACTATTTCAATTGGAGGAGTAAGATGAAGGAATATATAAATAAGTGTGGTGTTTGGGATATTCTGATCAATCCACCCGCTCCATCAAACAAGAAGGGAAAATCAACTTCACATAAGGAAGTAAACAAGGACAATACTATAGACTTGAAGTTCCGCATGGATGGACTTTCGGGATAAGTGAAGGAAAGTGTAGGGGAGTACACTTCAGCCAAAGACATATGGTTCAAGTTGGAGAGAGAGTACAAGAAGGATAGACCAGAACCTGAAAAACACGGATTAAGAATCAGAAGACAAGCCCCAGAAGAGGACTTCACTAAAGGTATGTACTCTTGTGATTGTAACGATAGCTTGTGTCATGAAGTTGAGAAAGTTATTGCAAATGAGGATGAAGGGATATAAAATGTTGCACATGAGATACATCTCACGTTGTTGAATATTGATCTCCGAGAAAACTAGGTCGTGAACACAGTTAATATGAACCATAGTGAATTCATGAAGTTAAAAAGGAAAATATTTGACTCTTTGAACACTACAACAAAACCCTATGATTAATGTCTCTTTTAGCTTCCTTTTTAGCGTCCATTATCAATTTTAGTGTATTTTTCATCATTGTTTGGAAGAAGTGGACACTTTTCCACGAGATGGCGCTTTTAATAGCATTAATTGCATCCCTTTTTAAAATATGGCTCTATTTTGGACTCTAATTAGATTCCCAATTAAAGTCCCAATTAGCATCCCAATTAGCATCCCATTTAGCGTCCCAATTAGCATCCCAATTAGCATCCCAATTAGCGTCCCCTTTTAAAAGTTGACGCTATTTTGGATGCTAATTAACATCCCATTTAACGTCTCATATATCATCCCAATTAGCATCACAATTATTATCCCAATTAACATCTCAATTAACGTCCCAATTAGTGTCTGAAAAAGCATCCCATATAATGCCTAGAATAACCTCCAAAAAAATGCCCTGAATAGCATAGCACCATATATTAATCCAGGGTTAGTGACAGGAATTGTGCCATCAATTTTGGCAGGAAAAACATCCAACATAGCGTCAAGTATAGAGCTAGGAATTGCGCCTAGAAAACATCCAACATAGCACTAGGTATAGTGCCTAGAATAATGCCAGAAATTTCGAAAGGAACTGTGCTAGGAATTACACTAGGTTTAGAGGTAGGAATTGTGTTTGGAAAATGTCCGACATAAAGTCAAATATATCAATTTAAATTTCAATGTCAATGATCATGATTAATGTGATAGCAATTTTGGATCTTGATTTATCATAGTGGAACCTAAATGATCATAATCATGGCACTTATGAATCTTGATTAATCCTAATGATGGGTAAATTACCTTAATTCCACCTAAATTGCTCTAATGGCATTTGAGTGTCCCCAACAATATTTAATAAACCCTAATTACATATTATTGGCCCTAACAACATGACGACACTACAACAAAGTACCCTTTTGGGGTGGTTTTTATAAACCCCCCCCAAAAAAAAGAATTAGGTCTTTGGGGGCGGTTCTTAAAACCCCCCCTCAAAAGTCCTAAGAATTGGGCTTTAAAATTCCAATTCTCGGGACTTTTGGGAGGGGGGGTAGAAACACCCCCCTAAGGGTGTTTTTGAAGGAAATTTTTAGAAATCCCCCACCAAAAAATGTCATGAGAATTAGACTTTTGGGGGCGATTGTTTTAAATAAAAGTTCAATTCCTATGACTTTGGAGGGGGGGGGGGGGGGG
>LPNX010326227.1:10839-167330 GCA_001517045.1 Pseudotsuga menziesii
CTTTTGGTGATGGTTTGTAAAAATACACCTCCAATTGTTAAATCATCATGACGTTTAAGGGGGGGTTAGAAAGACTACACCTAAATATATGTTTGAAGGATGATTTTTTAAAACCCCCATAAAAATCAAAGAATTTTACTTTTGGATGTTTAGAACCATAAAGAGTACTTGATAGATTTGAATGCAAGGTATGGAAAGTATTAGTGTATCAGGTACCCCTTGGAATTTCCCCTCACAAAATGTTGTCTATCTTGCATAATGGTCATTGTAGTTTTTCCAATATGGTAGAATTCCTTCTTGAGGACATTAAAAAAGTCGTTCAAGTGGGTACATCTTTGAAATGCTGCAAATAGTAAATGCCTCACCTATCTTTGACACGAGGAAGGGACTTAAGGAGTGAAGGTGATATTCTCACAACTAGAAAAATATTTAACAAAGCAATAATCCCCTAACAAACTTAACCATTTCTCTAAATCATCAGCATCTATTTTTCCTTCAAATAAAGGAATGTAAAATTTAACTTGTACCTTAAAGGGCATAACACATTTGAAGTGGGTGCTTAATGAAGGTGTCCTTGTTGTGATATTGACTTGTCGTAGGATTTGCATGAAATTATCCAAATATCTCACTCTTTTGTTACCCAAGGGCTTCCGTAAACAACACATTGATTGGATCTCCTACTTTGTTGTATTTATTTTCATTTGTCATGGGAGGCCACTTAGGCCCAAGGGAAGTCTTCACTATGTTTGGTTAGTTTGAGGCCCAACTCCATGTACCTTGACCTTCTTGGATACATGCACATAAAAACAACAAAGACTGGATTGCTCTAATACCAATAATCTAGATGATGTTGTGAATGAAATGAAGAAAACAATAATAAATGAATAACACAAACATATTGCAAAGAGCGTAGTGATATAGGCAAATCCCAACTGAAGTTAACAAAAAGGAATTGCAAAGATCGTAGTGCAATAGGGGAATCCAAACTCAATTAATGAATGAAATAGTGAAAACACTACAATATTCAAAGTAATAAAAATTGTCTACAACGGTGGTAACTTATCTACGAGAAGAGATATGTTTCTTATGCTCATTCACAAAATTCCCTTAACAAGGGTTTGAAACTAAATTTTGACATAAAATTTAAAACCCTAAGAGCCATCACCCTTTTCCTAAAAGATGAGGTGGAAAAAGGAATGCGGGATTCAAGGAGCCTAATGGAAAGACAATAACTCAAGGATCCAAGTTTCACATTTCAACTCCATTTGGGGTTTTCTTGGATCGTTCCAAAGCTTATTTTGAGCTTTATGTGTTTGGCTAGCTTGATAATCATAAAAAATGCATGAGACATGCTAGAAAAGTTCCTTAATAGTTTAGGTATTGCAAAATTGTTGTAAAACTCACAAAGTGTAGGACTATTATGAGTTGATGGAAAATTTGGGTGACCACTTGAATCAACCACTTATATTGTTTCTGTTTTGTGAGTCTCCATTTCCTATAAATTTTTTTGGGTGACACTTTTTAAAAACCAATTTACTAAATTACATTGACATATTTATGTAGAAAATTTTGTTTAATTCATTTTCAAAATGTTTTGTTTCACGTATAAGGCTATAAACCTAGTTTATATTCAATGTTTCAAAAGTAAAATAAAAATAAAATTATATATTAATATAATTGGGTAATTTATAAACCCAGTTTACATGACACGTCATTTTCATTACATTGATAATAAAGCTGTAGAGTGATTCTAAATTGGCACAAATTAAGATTCCCCAATTTTGTCATGTTTTGCATCATGAGCATTTGAAAAAAAGACGCCATGTGATGATAATTTGATGCAAGGGACATGTATAGAAGTAGTGCACCCGTTAGCACAATTCTTTGTATTTTTAAAGGTTCATGTGTTTTTTAACATCACTATTGTTGTGAATAATCCCACAAACATTGCAATGGTGATATGGAGACAGTTTATAGGGTGTCACCCACTCCAAAAGCTTTTTCGATTCAAAGGTTGTATTTTGGTGCTAACATCATCCACGGTTTTGGTGTCATGCTTTGTGGGCCAATGTTGGCTTGGAGTTGTTATGTTTTTCCTACCCCAAGCAAAACCTTGGCAAATTCCTAATTCTTAGCTAGAATATCTTGATGGAGAGTGGAAACAATGCTCACTAATTGATTTACCCAAACTTATAAGCTTGTGGTTGTTTTCTTTGTGATTCTATAATCTATATTTCTGAACTGAGATATCCCTATGTTCACATACAAGTCACCAATTAATGTGACAGTGTCCACTCAATATATTGTTAGTATAATTCATGATCTTAATTCCATATTTAATAGGTCAACTTTAGCTTATGGCTGTTATGTATTTGATGTTTTTTTGTAATCTATAATATATTTATACTAATAAGAAGGAAATATAAAAAGGATTAGGTTTATGTTCTACCACACGGGAAACCAAACCAACTACAAAATAATAAATTGTCATTTGTGACTCACATTCTCTGACTAGTCTTGAATTTAGTTTTCTATACACCGAGAGAATAAAAACAATACTCGAAAATAACTTGGAAAAAACTATGCTAATTGTAAATAAAAAATGATACCTTAATAGAGACTGATCTAAGAAGTTGGATTATCATTAGAAATGGAAATCATGGGCACCTCATGTCCTTGGGTAGTTTTAGGATCTCTTGCTACAAAGTCCATACCAATGGCATATTTGACCAAAATATTGAGCTTAGCATCCAACTTTCTAATCTATTTTTGTATTTCATCTATTTGCAATAATAACTCATTTCATTCCTCTTTATTGTGCAATAACATTTTTCCCAAGAGCGAATTATAGGGTCACTGTCTTTAAGTATTCAATGTCCCTACAGTGAGAGGTACCCACATCCAGGACCCAGGATCCCATCTCTATCTCTATCTCCTTCACCTTGATATAATCCTGCTTAGTTTTAACCTAGTCTTCAACTTGAGAAAATTATTGTTTAACATTGGTTGGATTTTATTGAAGGTAGGTGTTCCTTCCTTCCATTACTTCCAACTTAACTATAGGATGTGAATTACAACCCCTACCTCTCCACATGTGTTTCCCTTGACCTCGTCTTTCCATGGGAGTTGAATTTCGAGACAAGCTACCTTTCTATGGACGACAAACCCAATTCAAGAGGAGATAATTGACGAAGAGCTTTTTCCTTTTATAAGGAAAAGAATCCAACATAAATGTAGAGAGGAAATGAATACAAAACTAATCAAATTGAATTACAATTCCAATAGAGCATTCCATTGGTGGATAAAATCACCATTTAGGAGACTTCCACCCCACTCAAAGAGGAAAACCCAATGAAAGAAAAGAGAGAGAGGAGACACTACAAGTTGAGGAAATTGTGCTATGAACCCTCGATAGTCTGCATCTTAGGTTGGTGAAAGCCCAAATGCTCCTCACTCAAAATGATGATTCCACTCACTTAGTTGTCGTCACATCTTGCTATTCCAATTGTAATTAACACCCATGAACGACAATATCATCAACCAACTTGTCATTATTGAAATCACCGTCATGGAGGGAACCTGCATAGAAAATACCTATATCGTGCAGGTGCATGCCTTAGTAATCATGCATGCAAGGTACGAAGGTCTTACGATAAACTACTAAACTTATAACTTTGCATGCCACCCTCTTGCCTACTGCCTCCACTATGTTATAAGGTTCTATGCTTAGTAAAGACCTCTTCACAACACTTGTTTGCTTTGGTCATCAAATGGCCTCATCTCTCTTCCATATTACTGCATCTCAAGGTTATCTACTTAATGTTAGTGTACCCATATCTTAGAATTTAATTACACATTATTATCTTATTTTCATAATTTTAATAAAGAAATATGTCATCCAAATGAAAATAACGTGAGGTTTTTACTTTTATTTTATTTTTAACAAATATTATTTCATCAAAATCATAAAAATATTAACATTTCAAATTTTCATAACCATTTTACAATATATCATATGTGTTTTAATATATAAATTTAATTCTAACTAGTTATGATTTTTTTTTAATTTCTAATAGATCTATGTATGTGTATTTGTGTTAATTATTGGAAGTTTAGGTCTCATTTTTACTTTTATTAGTGTACTCATATTTTAGAATTTCATTACATATTATTATCTTATTTTCATAATTTTAATAAAGAAATATATCATCAAAAATGAAAATAATATAAGGTTTTTATTTTTATTTTATTTTAACAAATATTATTTCATCAAAATCATAAAAATATTAACATTTCAAATTTTCAAAACCATTTTACAATATATCATGTGTTTTTTAATATATAAATATAATTCTAACTAGTTATGAAGTTTTTTTAATTTCTCATGGATCTATGTATGTGTATTTGTGCTAATTATTTTCATAATAACATTAGTTTTGATGAGTTTGCAATAGCACGTAGTAATGGGTTTCAAAAACATTATTCCACCGCATAGCAATCTTGGATCATAGTGGAATTATCTTTTCTATAAAAAAAAATGGCCATATATAAAAAAAAATTGCCTTTATTTTGAAATCTCCTATAAAATTTTTCGCGGAATTATCCTTCCTATAAAAAATATTGCCTTTATTTTGAAATATCCTATAACTTTTTTTGCATCTCCATATTCGTGAGGCTCGTGGAAATTTATTGAAATCATAACCTTTATTGTATTCAAATTTGTTTGAATTTGGTTATATTCATTGGATTAGTGTTATTACTTTCTTTCAGAAAGACACTGAAGGTTTTATGTTCTGTATTAAAAAATGGGGGTTAAAAAATGGGGGTTCAATCATCGCACCAACCATAATGTTAATGTTAACATAGGAACCAGTGACTGTCTCCTTTTGTTGTAGCAGTTCTATCCCTCATCGAGGTGCGAAAATGCATCAAAGAGAAGAGAAGTTAAAACAGGCAGCAGAGAGCTGGAGCAACTAGACGTAATCAAACAAAATGTAGAACTACGAAAGAATTGTGTATTGAATTATTTGAAATTCACATAATCCACAAGTGGAGACATTACTAACTACCAAGTTCATTTTTATTCTACCCCTTTAATCCTCATTCTTTTGCATTTCTATTAGCACCCTTTTTACAGATTTGGGTTTTGGAGACCATTGTCCTGAGTTTTGGGGTAAAAAAAACCATAGTCGCTAATGGCAGTGACAGGACCGGCAGCTAATGGTGTACATAATAAGGTAAGTGATAGGATCGATAGCTGATGGGAATTTATTTGAAAATATGGAAGGGAAGAAGGGATTGTGTATACCATTCCTGTAAACAGTGAATGGACGTCTTCTCCTACTCTCTTTCAGTTTCCTTTTTTTAACTTTCCCCCACTATCCCACCTTCAATAACATGTGATGCATTTGGATTTGTGCCAAAAAGACTCCACCAATTGCTTCTGCTTCAGCATATGCAGCACAGACATCTGTCAGGAGACGAAACAAAATGAGCCCAGGGACACATAGATAGAGGTAGAACAAAGAGATAGAGACAATAGGATACTGACTAAGTCTCTGAATAATAAGACACCAAAAATAACTTGTCCCTTGAAAGAAGGAATAGGAAAATATGTTAAGCTATCCTCCTCCATGTGTCACTAGGGTATGAGGACTAAATAGAGCTCACAATTAGGTATATTAAATTTTAATTTATTAACAAACATATTTTAGAGATTTATCCATGGAAATTGTGTATGTACAGAATGAATGGTTGGATTTCATGGATACATTGGTCGAAACGTCTGGGCATTGAGATAAATATAGCAGTGATGGCAGGGAAGGCAGGGTAAGTAGGGAGGTCGGGGTCACATGAATCAGAAACAAAAAGTGCTTCCAGAGATGCTTGGAATCTTCACTAAAAATGTGGAGATCAGCTCAATTTAAAACCGTGAGTGGATTTCAGGGACCAGAGTTGTCCTTATCCTGGAAATATCCTCAATCATAATGGGATCCTGATAGAATATTGGGACAGGGGTCTTAGCATTTTGGATATTTCACGTCAGTTGAAGGGGCCTGGAAATCTAATGTGGACCACTAAATGTAGCCAAATTTAGTAATGAAATATGTTTTTTCTAAATTAAAGGTTTGGAGAGCGAGAGCGTCACAGGGTTGGTCAAAGATGGACAAAATAGACAACTAGAGGTCGTGTGTTCGAGTATGCAGAATACATGGTCAACAAGAATTTGCTATCAGATGAAAAGGAGGGAATCAGGTGGGAACAAGTTTGGTACAGACAAAAGACAAAATATGGTTGTCTCACATGAATGGATATGGCGTGAGGATGGCGGAAAATCAGATGTATAATTATTATTATTATGTCATAGAAATGCAATGTAATAGGTTTTTTATTTTTATGTTGTTCAGAACCGGCAGAATGGAATTTATAACTTTATACCACCACCCAATGCAACCCCCTTCGGGAAGGCTGTCAAAGCCAAGAACGTTTAATTAGAGGATGGTATTGTGATTTTGATTCAGACTAGTGACAAAGGACATATACACATGGTTCAACTCAGACTAAGAAACTAGGGAATACAGAAGCCCTATGGATTATACCCATTATTATTATTATTATTATTATTATTATTATGTACATGAGGATTCTCATGTTTGAATTGTGAGAGCATGTGAATGTATGAGTGGCATTGTGTGGAGATTCAAGCCAACAATATTGTTGCTACGATATGAATGAATGAAGCTGTGAAAAGAAAAGGGAAAAAGGGTGGAGGAGGATTGTTAGTAAAGATGAGAGGAGAAAGTGAAAAAACTCTCCCAGGTTCAGGTTTAGGTTAGGTAGCATGTGAATTTAGAAGCAAATGGAAGAAGAATAAATATGAAGAAGAAGAAGTAGAAGAATGCCACTGTCTAATATGGGGCAAGGAAGGAGTCTTTGTTTATTTCCTGTAGACCTGTATATTGTATCTATTCTATATATAAATAAATATCCACACGTGATATCTCCATGTATGGAAGATAAAATATTAGTACAAAACCATAATAGAACCTTCTCCAAATTGAGTTTGAAAGGGGGGTTTGTGTTTTGTGGGGTTGAATAGGATTGGAAGATAGTTGGCCTTTTACATGGATGGATCCCTTCCCTTTCCTTTCCTTCCCTGCCCTTCCCTTGCTTATGGTTTTTTTACTTTTTTTCTTTTTATAAGTTTTCATAAGCAAACAAATAGTTAGTTGAATCTATTAAATTTATTAGTTTCATATTCTTGAGGAAAAACGATCATCCGTATGTACATGTTTCCTGTACATGTTTCCATAACAACAGACAATATGATCTCTATATCAAAGACGGTGAAGGACAAATGATCATGCGACTGTACATGTTGCTTTTTCCTTGAAGATTTCAATTTTTTTCCCTATATTGATTTTCAACAATTGCAATTAACTTCAACTATATCTAATTTCCACATATTTTTTATTACTTCTTTTTTACCTCCTCTATACTTATGTTGTAGCTAAATGAGTCATATAAACATGTATGTGTCCAGATCCAACAACAACTAGCATCTGATGATGCACCACTTTATCTATTCAAGAACACTATTAGAAATTAATCGAAAGGAAGACATATTCTAAGACCTTCTAAATCAACATTCATTAACGTCTTAATGATGATTGTGCAATTCAGAACCTGTTTCCAATCATTGAATAAAAAAAACCAGGTAAAAAAACAACATTTTTTTTGTTTATCTTTCAAAAATATTTTGACATATATCGCTTCTAACAAGTATTCGTAACAAACACGCACTAAGATTATCAGTTTTCCATGTTTCTGCTTCCTATCATTTTCACGGATATAAGGCATGCTCTTAGAAAATAATCCCTTTTCACCACCTTTTCATCACAGTTGTGCCAAATGCAACCAATCAATGGCTGATAATTGTCTACTTTGTGTATATTGCAAAAGGTGAAACAAGAATAAGTTACCAACACAATATTGAATGCAATTTTGAAACAGAGGATGGCTTCATAAAATGAATTCTACGTAACCCACAACTAAAAGACCGTTTCCCAAAGATAACAACCTTTTATATGAATCCTATACAAATAACGTTTCTTTAATAGTCTTCAACCTACGTAGATTCTTCTAACAAGGGCTTTTTACATTGGTAATGGACAACCGAATAATTAACATTACAAGATTTTGAGCAAGCACACATAAATTGCATGTCGTTTTCAATTTCTTTTCAATTATTTTTTTTGTCTAAGATCCATGTTCTTAGCAGTTGCTTGAGTTTCTACTGTATGGATTTCTGCTAAATTGCATTTCCTAGCGAAGAAATCAGCCACTTTAACATCATTCAAATAAAACCTATTTTTCTTTGTTAAATCTATTAGGTTCATAGCAAAGAAATTCCCATGGGTTAAATCTAGTAGGTTCATATTCTTGAGTGCAATACATATTTTCATTGGTTACCTTCATTTTATAATATGGCCTATTGTATTTGGGCTACCTATGAACCAAAACATGGTTGATGGAGGGGACATTCATAAACTAACTATGCCATTGGAAATCTCGACACACTTCATTACATATCTTCCATACACGGACACGAGTATCTACATTTGGTGACAAAAAGAGAGAGCCCAATCACTACGAAGGATTCACTTTGTATGACTCCCTATTCGCTATGTAAAATTTTGGTTGAATCTAGTTCTTAGGCAAACTGCCCCTGCACATTCTAAGATGATGGAGTAAAAACTTGTCTTTACCTTTTGTGAAATAATATTAAGAAGCTTTTGGTTTCCATTTGTTTGATTTGCAGTGAAAAAAACCAAACATGAACAATGGTTGAGCAATGCAGAGTCACCGTCATCTACCAAGTACAGAACTAAGGATCTCAAGTAGATGATACAAGTACTGAGCGAACGAAGGCATGAACGTGAAGATATAATTTCTGAGCAGTTTAGTGGTATGTCTTCTAACTTTTGCAATATATTTGTAAATGAAACTAACAAGAAAATAAAACTTTCTACATCCATGGTTGATCTACAATGTACATCCATTAAAATTTTAATCATGTTTTAATCTCCTCTATTATCGCCCCTTCTTACGATGATATTTTTTTCAACATAATCAAGCTAAGTGGGGGAACTAACTGTTTTCTGAAGCTATGCATATATGTGTAGCACATATGCATATTTTTGGTTTTCAAGTTATTGGTATCAAATGTTACTTTTATACATATATCTTGCTATTGTTAATCTCTCAGCATTCATTATTGACCACAATTTTTGCAATTAATGGTTTTCATTCAACAATTTGTTTCTTTCTCAAATTTTTCCCCAGTATAAAGGAAATTATATTGATATTGTTCTAACTTACAAGGGAATTTATTCTACTCGTGTTACAAATCAGAAAACCAGTAAGGGTTGGTTAACATACTAGCCATAGGTGAAGGCTATATGTTCTGTCAAAAACATCTGTGAACTTTTGGCAGAAGCACCTCTTATGTTTTAGTCAAAAAGTAGTCTCATAAACTAAGCGATGGTGAGATGTTGGTTACCTATACATACTTGTAATGCTTTGTGGCTGTGCAACTATATTTCGTTTCTTAATAGGATTTTCTGTGATTACATTGAGCTGCATTAAGCCCAAAAGACCAATCAGCATGTCCGAATGCATGTTTATTTATTCAACACTTTGCATGTGATTTACAAAAAATTGCCACAAATATGTTCTTGATGTGCAATGGCCCAGTGACAGAGATGAATACAGTGAAACCATAAACTTGTATTTTTAACAACCTGTAGCGAATAAAGTTTGAAGATAAAATATTAGTCTCAATAATACAAATCATCTGTTTTGTGTTTAACAGCTTGAAATCTGAAAATCCTTTAAGGAGAAGACTTGTTGCCTCTCCCTTGTGATCCTACTAGAACATTTGCATGACATCATCGTTGAGGGAATGGGGACCCTTTCAGTAGTTTGGTGCCTAAAGTGGCTCTGAATAATGTGAGAGTTGTCCTAATGTTACTGGATTTAATGGAATTAAAGACTTACCACCATCCATACATAACATGCTTCACTTGGCAATAATTAGCCAAAAGAAAATAAGATCAATAGATGTCTTCTATTGTGTTCTGGCCGAAGGAATCATGATGTTAATTGAATGCACTGAGCCAACGGTGGAGCAACCTCTTGAGATCAGTTATTTGTCAATAAGACATCTATCAGTGCAGAGCGAAAATAGTTGTCCACAACTATTGCTCTAGCAGCATGCCTCGCTGAACTTCTGTATTTAAAACTATACTCACCCATTAGGCGAGTCAAGGTGAAAGGAGAAGCCCTAGAATAGTTTCATGCAGGCCAGTCCTAGTAGAGGGGAATATTTTTCTTTACTAATAGTCTTTGTGAGTGTCCTTCTGTAAAACTAGGGTTTAAGCAACTAGATTCAGACAAGAACCAACTGAACCGTTAGAATAGAACTTGCAAGCCTATGATTTTCTCTGTCATGATGCCACACGATTCCTGCCACTAAACACTCTAGAAACATCTAGTTCCCATCCCTTAACACTCTGGAATATGCTGTGTATCATGTAGAATATTTCCCATTTTACATTGAACATAGGAAACTTCTTGAACCACCAAGGAGACGGTAGCTATCCCAAAAAACAATTCCCTATGTATGGCCATTATTATAGTCTATAAGTAGCTACTCTCTGGGAATTACTGGTACCTTGGTGAGCATAAAACTAGCTTAGAGTGCAATGCCATTTCTTGAACAAAATAAATGGTACATAATTAATTATTAATTCAATTTCAACTGCATAAGTCCATTTCTAGACAATTGACACGAGAGGCAGTCCAAGGGAAACAAGGAATTTGAGCAACTAAATACATAATTTAAATTTCAATATATATATAATAATTTCAACTTAGTGATTCCACTTACGATAATGCTATAGAAAATGGTAGCAGATATGAATATTTGAAACAACTGAGAAACACTATCCTTTTAACTTGGTGCTTCACATTTTTTAAGGCTTGCGAGAACGAGCTACATCATAGGATAAAATTTTGGGAATATAAAAGATATAAAAAAAATAGAATGTACAGTTAGAAAATCCGCAATGAGATTATCCTATAAAAAATCAAGGAACATGGAAGATATAAGAACCCTAAATCAGCCCTCCAGATTCCTAGTTGAGAAGATCATAATCATCCAAACACTCATTGTATTGCAAAAATTTCCTCTTGATATTTGATGTGTCAACCCATGTAACAAAGTCTTCAAAATTCCTTGTCTCCAAAAATGTTGGATCTGTAATAGTGTTTGGGCCAACATGGATATCTAAAGGCAGTCAAAGAAAACTTTACAAATTTTGAAATGAACTGTTCAACAATCCAACTACATGATTATCTAGATATACAATTCTCAAACATTGTTAATTGATTATTTATTACACTGTTAGCTGCTACCTAAATTTAGAATCTTTTAAAGTTTAAACATGTTGGGTCAAGGCCAAATATTACAATTTTGTAAGGCAGAATTGTCTAGTTATATGGTACTCCACATTATATACAATGTAATAAAAATATAGACAGAGATGAAACTAGACATAGGATACAACCTTGTTCAATGTACGTAACAGCTTCCTTTAAGCGTTCTACAAAATGTAACCTTACAAGAACTGTAGCTAATCGGTGCTTGCATACAACACCCGTCCAACAAATACAACACTAGGAAATTGCTCATTGCAAGTCAAGATTTGATCAAAAGAACCTATTCTGAGCACCAACTTAATTTTACTAAAGTTATAAGAAATGCCTAGGATGATCCAAGTGTAAAATGTATAAATAAGATAATAAATGTAGTTCTATCAGCCATGGAAACAAATATAGTTCTATCGGGAAAATATAAAGCAACGCTTCACATTTATACCACCAGAACAATCAACAACTTATCTACAACATATACCTGCAAAAGGAAGAAACTGATATCTTGTCACACAAAGGCAAGCTCTTGCTTGTGGGAATTGCTCGAATATTATATCTGGATATATCAACAAATAATTTCCCATGTCAATACTAAATTCAAAATGGAAATATAATATCTATGAAAAGGGTAAGGAAGCATCATCATATAAATTTAGAAAAGGGTAACACTACCAAACACAGGATTTTTACAGTTTTAAAGTAATCCTAAAGCCTGATTGCATTGTTATATTATCATTGTATCCATGGTTTGAATATTGTGATACTAATAACAGCTTTGAAATACTTGAATCTAGTTCCATTGAGATAACTTTCTATTGCAGCCTACCTCTCATGTTTTTCATGGTGGAAAAATTATTACAATGGAATTCCCAAAGTCATCCAAGTTGCAATAGAAATTAGTTGTCCCAGATACAGGCATTATGGGGGTTTAGGATTTAGTTGTTCCAATTAAGATTTCTAATTGTGGTAAAATATTGCTAGCAAAATATAACGGTATACTTGCAGTCGATGAGGGAACTTTTATCTTTTAAGTTGTAAGCATCATGCTATGCCATTTTTGAATATTTAACTAACCATAAATGTTATAATTCCTTCACTGATATCTTGAATGTAATTTGTAGAAATGGTTTTCTTTTATTCCTTTAAGATATGAAAAATTATATTTATCTGCAGATAAAAAGAAAGGAAAGAAACAGAAGGCTACAAAATAAGTAGTGTCAAGTGATGATAGCCAAAAAATGCGTAAAAAGAAAAAGCATAGGAAGGTGCGTAAGGACCAGAGAAAGAGGAGGCCATGTCATTATTCTTCCAATTCAGATACCTCATCAAACAATGATTCAGATTCAAACACTTCTGATAGTGATTCTAACTTAGAATCTTCCTCCTCATATGATACTAGCACTTCAAGTGAAGATGATAGGGTGAGAAGAAAGAAGAAATCAGCAAGAAGAAACAAGCATAGACATACAAATAGATGGACGGCCAAGTGGAGAGGGAAAAGACACTGTTGAAAAGTGAAGAAATTAAGACGGAATTCCAAGGTATGGATTATTTATTCATTGACATAGGAATATGAAATGCAGTATCATGTCTTATATACACAATTAATTTCTTCTAATAGTGTTTGAATGTTTTTTTTGAATTTCAAGAGCTCACATAGTGACTATAGCAGTGGCAGTGATAGTGATAGTGATATTGAGAGTGATAATGATATTGAAAGTGATAGTGATAGTGATGTTGGTAAGAAAAGTGTGAAAGTAAAGACACACTCCCATGCATTTGACAAGCATCAACTTTCTAGTAAGTGGTAGTTCATTACTGACTTAATGTTTAGCTTGCCACCTGTCATTGCGCATTTTGTGGAACTGATAGAAATGATGATGTTGGCTTTGATAATGTTGTTTTGCTGGTATACAATGGTCACACTTTAACCGATGTTCTATTATCCAATTTTTTTGAAGGTATTAGATGTAAAATTTGCAGAAATTGAAATTAAAATTTTAATGGGCACCATTAAAAATGGTGGTACCTCTTGGAAAACTCTTTCTTCTGTGAGTCCACTTTGCCTATGGTTCCAGAGACCATAAATTATTTTTTTTCTTTTCTGGCTTCCAGTACTTGTGCTACAGGATTAATGGCCATTTTATATCATAGCATATGATTCGTGAAAGGTTTAATTGCATGAATCTTAAATCTTAGTTTAGCTTTTGCTGAAATTTTCAATAGTAAAGGTGGTTTTATTATCTCTCAAATTTAGAATTTACTCCAGGTCTTGGCAGGGTTTTTAATTGCATATCATGAAATTTGAAATCATTCTTCTACATATTTTCATGTTAATTGATTTTGAAAATATTTTATTAACTAGGACTTATATGGAAAATCATCTAACTACAGTTTTTTTTCATTCCAACAAAACTAATTGCATTACCAATGAAAGAAACTTTAGACAAGCAAGGCATTCAAGAAGAAAAAGGAATTGTGGTTAAAGATATTGTGGAAGAAGGATAATTAGTGAAAGAGAATTAGGGAAAAACCAAAGAGATGGATTTTTTTGAAGTTAAGGCACACAGGAGTCCAGAATATTGATCTCCTTAGAGTGATGCACCTAGTAGTTCTAGGTTAGTCTTCCTTTCCCCTTTTATTGAAATGATCTGTGAATGTCATGGAAGTTTTATTAAGGTCTATCATTGTGTTTATGATATTATCTTGGAATTATTCAGTATATATATTATTTCATATAGTTTGCAGTTGTATAATTGTACATTGTGCACTTTGTTGTTTTGTTAATTTAATAAATAAGATTTTTTCTCCAAGGAGTCCCAGCGGGAGCCCTCAAAAGAGTTTGAGAAGAATCCCTAGAAGAAGCTTGAGAAGAATCCCTAGAAGGAGCTTGAGCAGGAGCCAGAGTGAGAATCTTAGGATAATCTCAAATAGGAGCTTGAGTGGAAGTCCCAGAAGGGTATTGAGTAGAATTCCTCGAATGAGTTTTATCTGGAGCCCAAGTGTGATTCCTCGCAGGGTTTTAAGTAGGAGCCCAAGTCATAGGAATTTATGTAGGATCCCAAGTGTGATTGCTCGCATGCCTTTAAATAGGATCCCACGAAGGAGTTTGAGTAGGAATTCACAACAAAATGTAGCTCAAATTCCTTTGAAAATTCAAAGAAGGCCTCCAATCATAAGGTTGTTAAGAGGATCAAGTAGTGGTCTTGTTGTTGATAAGAGTACAATTCCCCATCCTAATTAAAGTCAAAATGATGCAAGAAGTGCTAGCCCAGAGGGAACACCTAAGCATGTGAGAAGAGGTCATGGATTCAACCAACATTACTCTTATCCTCGATGTTGTCATACACCCTCTCCATACCGCTCTTCCCCAAGCACTCATTGCCTTAGTGAAAGGAATATTTCTGAAAGGGAAAAGTTTTTACGCATTTATGTGTATCCCCCTATAGCTTCCATTTCTAGTTTCTTTGTATCTTTATGTTAGAAACAGTAATCTCACTGCATTCCAGTATTCCTCTACATTGGAAGGTTTTTCATTCATATTTAAATGGATGTTTTTCATAGTCCTTAGGAAATTATACCCATTTCCAACATATGCACAATGACTATAAAGAAGATTCCTATTCCCTTTCATGATTGTATTTTATTAAGTATATCTGATTCTATTCCTTCTCTTGGTGTTTCAAATCATGCATGGTTTTCCAAAGAAAAAGATAAAATGACAGTCTCATCCTTTACTCTATGGCTCCATGAATATGCTTATATCCAATGTTGTTGGGGATCATATAGATATCCCAGTGCAAGCACTACAACATCGCCATGGGAAGCGAATAAACGTTAATAATTGGCATCATAATATATCCTAACCATTTTTCCTTATGGATACTCATTAGCTTGATGAAAGAAGGAACTTTTCTCATCCCATGGTGGATAGCATCCATGTGAATCATCAACTATTGGGTTGATCATCCTCTTTTGATTCTCCTTATTGATCCACTTATACATGGCTCTATGATGATCATGCTTATGTACTATATCCTTTCAATCCATACTAAGATAATTGTTGTTGATAGGTCTCATATAGTGGTACTTTTATGGTTGCTAGGGAATAGTGATTTTTGTGATCCCATTAAGCCAATTTCTTGAGTTTTGTTCAAAATTTCTAGAAATGGTTTATGGATTTCATAACCTACTTGATCATATATTTTGAACTTATACAATCTATCATCCTTCTCCAACCATTAGATACTCAAAGTTGTGTATTGATCATTTTTACCATTATAGAGGACTCTATAAGTTAGGTTCCCAAATTCTTGAAGGGTACTAACTCAATGGAAGAGCGTCTGCCTTACAAGAAGGAGGTTGGTGGTTTGATTCCTCCATGCCTTAATGGTATTATAATATCGGTTAAAAGTAACTAAATTATTAACGAAAAAATAAGAGATAAGTGACCAAACAAAATGACCAAAATTTGTATAAAAATTTACTAAAAACGACTAAATTGGTGACCAAAAAATGAGAGATGAGAAACTAGGCATTAAAGAGGATGCAACACGTGGCGCTAATGATGAAGCAAAACATGGCATTGATAACGTAGCAAAATAAGACACGAAACTAGGCATTAAAAAGGATGCAACACGTGGCACTAATGATGAAGGAAAACATGGTGTTGATATGGTAGCAAAATAAGACGTTATTTTGGATGCAAAACATGGCCCTACATAGGAAGAAAAATATGGTGCAACAATAGAAGAAATATTTGGCATCATTTTGGTCGTAAAACACGATGCAAAAAAGGAAGCAAAAATTAGTGCAAATTTGGAAGTGAAAATTGGCACATATTTGGAAGTAAAACATGGCGCAAAATGGGATGCTCAAGTGGTAGCAAAAATGGATGCTATATTGCATGCTACTTTGGATGTTATCATGGTGCTATTAAGGATGCAAATACGATGCTAACAGGGATGTCATTTAAGAAGCAAAAGCGGACACTCGCTAGGAATAAAAATATGACGTTATTTAGGAAGCAAACCTTGACATTGTTCACGAAGCTAAGTTGGATGCTATTCTGGAATCAAAAAAATAGATGCTATTTTAGACGTCATAAAGGATGCTATCTAGGAAAAAAAAAAGATGTTTTTTGAGATGCTTTATTTTTTGTCCATGACACATCCCATTTAGCATCTAGTTTGACCACTCAATGTAAAAAATAAGTACACTAAAAAGGGACGCTAAATCGGACGTTAATTCCAGGATTTGTTGTAGTGGAATGAATATCAGCAGAAGACCTCGACAATGAAGGTGTTTCTTATAAATCTCAAACACAAGGACAAAGACTTGAGTGATCAAATGAAATGCAAGTATGTTGAAGTTGGACAACTAAATACTGAATTGATCAGTCAAAAGGAAGAACAAGAAGAGCCTGCTGAACAGCTTGAAGAAAATAGGGAGGCTAATCATGATCTAAAGACTCAGCTAGAGGAAGCCAAAAGGATAGAAGAAATCTTGAAGAATCAGTTGGAAGAAAAGGAGCAGACTATCAAGAAGTTGGAAATGGAGGTAGTTGGACTCAAGAAGAAAGGTGAGAATAATGATGCTTTTTTCAAGTTCAAGCATAGTTCATTTTTCCTAGATAATATCTTGGATTTCCAAATATCTCCATGTGACAATACTAGTCTGGGTTACAAGAAGAAGAAAGAAAAATATGAAGATAGCACTTGGTCTCCCAAGACTCCAAAAGAAATTCCATCAACATCCAAACTTTCTCCCAATGCACCTGCATTTGACAACAAGGAATTTGGAAGTTCAAAGATGCATCAAAGAGTTAGACCTATTCCTCAAATAAAGATAAGAAAAGAAACAAATCCAATATGGAATCAAAGTCAAAGGTATGAAATACGATTTAGTGATTATTGTTATTTTTGTTCTAACTTTGGTCATAAAGTTGTGAATTATAGACTCTACAAAAGAAGAACTGGTGGAAGGTGGAATAAATCAGTTAGATGCTAGAAATGTAATTAAGTTGTACATGTTGTTGCCACATGTCACACATTGAGATGCTACACATGGAGTGGGTTTGGTCATAAAGACCAAGAGTGTGCAAGACAAATAAGTCAACCGAGGAAGACTCCTTCCTATACATTAGAAAGAAGAAGTGAAACCTGGAAGAAGACCAATACAGGAAAATTTTAAGATCATAAGACAAAGGCCTACAGTTAGGGATACTCTCAGGCATGGAGACATGAATTTGATCAAAGAAGTGTTGGAAGTTCCAATAGCTTAGTTAGGTGTTGGACATGCAACCATTTTGGTCACATTGTTGCATATTGTCATACGATGAGGTGTTATAGTTGCAATGGCCTTGGGCACAAATATTAAGATTGTTGGAGTACACGAAAACAACCCTTGAGAAGTTTCATATACAGCTCATCAAGGAAAGTTAGTACAAATCAAGAAAAAAATGTTGAAAGGACAGATTCCAAGAAGAAAGTATGGATGAAGAAGACCAAGCAACTATAGATAGGAGAGGTTGATTAGAGCAGGGAGCATGATTGCCATATAGAAATTCATGCCTAAGGTCTCTCAAAGAACTTAGAACACCTTGAGTTCATAACGCTGGAGGATGAAGTGAAAGGAGAAATGTTTGTTACTCCAGGCATATAGACAGGTCCTAGGATCGTGCATATTAACAGGGGGAGCAATGATTAGTAATTTTAGATGTAGATATGTGGACACCATTTTCCATTGATTCCAAAGTGGGAGATATGAATACAAATGGAGAGAGAAAGACAAAAGGGGAGCATGCTCATATGGGGGCATGACTTGTTGTCATCAATGACAAAGGGGAATATTGTTGATGAAATTTCCATTGATACAAACATGGACCTGCAGTGACCCCAAATGTTGTCATTGATGCCACCAAGTCTCACTTGTAGTGCCTTGGACCCATTACAGAGTGGGTTTGTTCCATGAAGCACCTTGTACCTAGTTGACAAAGTCTATGTACCCACAAGGTTGGATCTTGTAGCCACCACCTTGCTGGAGATATTGAAGACCATGATGATGGTGCTGAAGACCCTAGAAATGGTGCTGAAGCCTTTATGGATGATGGTGAAGCCCTATATGGGTTGGAGAAGAATTAACGACCCATTCTATGGTAATTCATGCTCTGATGTTTTCATGGTACCCTAGGAGAAGGTATATCAACCCCACAGGTGATTTCATGATGGACCTTCACCCTTTGACATCTCCTGGTGTGGTTGAGGTGGTTGAAGTAGCCTATGAATCCCCTTGCTTGATGAAGAAGCACTGCAAAAGCCCTTGGATCCATGTTTGATGGATTAATGACTTGATGAAGAATTGGAAACCTTGATGAAGATCTTGACGCCCGTGTAGCCCTTGTTGAGGTATTGTAACCCTTGGAGATGGTCATTATGCATGAGAAGGTTTGGAACCCACCTAAATGGTGGCATGATGATCCTTGGACACTATATGATCATTGATGGTGCATTTGGAAATGATTTGGGTCATGGAATACATACATATGGTGGTTTTTGAGCCAATGATTGTTGGACCCTTTGATATGATGGAATATTTGGTCATGATTCCCTCATGACTTGGAGATGGATTCCTATGTGATGGGATTGAAGTCCATGGAAGGTATACTATTTAAAAATATGATATCTTCGAAAAACTCATTCAAACCCTTGCATGTGGTGTCATGGGACTTGAACCCACACACTTGGTAGCTTGTTGATAGTGAAGTATGGTCCTCTTTGTGGTTATATGGATATTGGGATGTAGAGCGAGGTAGATACCATGTAATTTCCTTGATATGTTGAAGAAGACTTTGAAACTCTTGCATTTGGTGGTATGGTCTTTGACACCCTCATGTGTGGGGTCTTTGACATCCTGAACATACTGAAGAATTTAATGGTATTAGACAAAGGGTTTGAAAATAAATCCATCATAGGGAGATATTCCATGTCAATCCATTTTTGTTGATATGTGGATCATCGTCTAACTCCTTATAGTTGAAGAGATATTAATTTTTGAAGTTGGTGCACCCCACCTTTTCGGGTCAACTGACAAAACAAAAGAGAATTTAATATTTTTAATTTTGAATTGCATGTCGGCCCAGTTTGAGGTACTAAATTTTCTTCACAACCTATATAAATAGAATATCAAATGTTTCATTTCTTCATCATCAATTCTCTCAATATTTTCGCAACCCTTGCAGAAAAGTGCGAAACTTTGTGGAGGAGAAATTTATGGGCATCTTCACTAAAATTGGCATAAGTTTCTCATACAGAATCAGAATTACAAAATTCTTGGCTCATTGGAAATATTGGTACGAGGGATATGTCGTGACATGATCTAGATCTTATTTTGGTTTTTCTACTATTTCTTCATCTTTTTATATTCGAAAAGGTATGGTTCATGGTTTTGGGTTTCTCTTATGATGGGACATGTCTCTCATGGATAGAGTTCATCTTTGATCTTAGTATGTGAGCCTCTATATTCGTATATATATTTGGAGTCATTATGGAGGCTATGATGATTATGTTTCATACCTTTATGCTATAATATGATACACTTTATGATGATAATGCATGGCATAGTGATGTATAGTCTATGATGTTGATGCACTCCTATACAATATAATGTACATGCATATCATAGTGCAATGATGCTCTCCTATGCACTATGGTGTTGACTTAATGATGATGATGCTTAAATTATGCACAATGAGATGATGATGATGTATATTTGATAATGAGGATGCATACCCTATGATGATGATGGATACCCATGACGATGCATGCCTTATGTTCAGTGAAAGTAGTGCAGAATTATTTGTTCGGTAATTGTGTATGATGAGGTGTACAATGATGTGTACATGAGCATATTGAAGAGCTTGACCAGCAGTGATGAGAAAATTTGATGTGCAGAGATACTTGAGCAACAGTTATGAGCAGCAATGATGAGTAGTAGTGATGACTAGCCGTGATGAGCAACAGTGTTGAGAAGTAGTGATGAGCATATCAAGCAAAGGTTGATGAGCAGATTGACCAGAGATTGATGAGCATTGTTGAACAACGTAGTGATGAGTAGATATTGATGTGGAGAGGATAGGTTGGTTTTGGAACAGAGCCATATGATTTCTTGCAAGAAGAGTCTTGCACTTGAGGATTGGACTCCTCAAACACTTCTTAGTTCGAGCTAAGAAAACCAAACTAGGTCCTACTATGTGACTTGGTGCTCTTTTAATCAATTGGTGTGGATTGTAATCGAGAATATTGTTGTCTTCCATGTACAATAAATAAATATCAAAATTTCATATATTCTCGTGTCTCCTTTGATGTGATGTTGTGCTTATGACTCTTGATGAATTTGGTTATGAAATTGATGACATAATGATTGTGTTACACAAAAATCTTGTCATATTGATCCATGTTTCAACCTTATTCCTAATCCCTAAATTTTCCCTAGCTAAATTTTATTGAGTTTGAAGTTGTCCCTAGCTCGTTTTCCTCCTCTAGGAGGGTTAGCGCTATTCCTCCTAAGGAAAGGTGTGACATACCCTTGATAGAACTCTTTCCATTCATGCAAGGAGCACCACTGGCACTATCTCCCCTCTTGCAAGGTGAACCAACCCTCTCTATCGCTCTGTCTCCTACAGCAAGGTATGCCAAAGGTGTTTAGATGGAAAAAAGAGAAGTTTTGAGGCCCTTCTATAAGGTGGATGAGGTGGACGATCATCCCTACATTCTAGGTGAGGTGGAATTCGGTTCTCTAACCTATGGGGAATATCCCTTAGACCCCTCCTAATACTCAACCTACTCTATCCCTTTATCCTTATAAATTGAACCCTCTCTCCATTGTGAAGGGAGGAAGGACTATGGTACTCTTATGCTGGTCGAATTTCTAGGTGATCCCTATCATCCTTTGGGAGGCTTACCATCACTCTTTGGAGGCTTGGCTTGGATTGTTGGATGGAAGGTTGTAGTGTTAAGGCTAGGTTGTGGCATTCCTTCTCTATGTAATTCTATGTATCACCTTGATTACAGTAATACAAAAATCATTCCATAAATGTTATTGTGTTAATGATATTTATAGATTTCTTCCTTAACTGTTAGCATAGATCAAATTATATCTATGCATGATTTTCACCCTTTTTTTGTTATGTCTCTTTGATAAGTTTTTGCAATTGGAGATCTAAAGGCCTGGAGCTTGGAGCAACAAGGAGGAGAAGAAACAGATATCTGAGGAAAGGTACTCATCTTTTCATCATGCATCTTGAATGCTCTAGGAGAGTTGTTTAGTATTACGTACTTGATTTGTTCTAGATCTGCTTGGACTAGGGAGATCTTACTTGATTATTCTTGAGTATATTTATCCACTAACATATTGACTAAAATAAGGTATAAAGTTTAAAATTTCTCACACTAATTCACCCCCCTCTCAGTGTGGCCATTTTGTCCAACAATTGGTATCATAGAAGGCATTTGTTACAAGCCTTGCAAGCTTGAAAGAGATCCAAAGACACAATAGAAGAAAAAGAAGAGTCATCAAGCAATTGTGTGCCTATACTTAATGTTATATACTATTTGGATTGGAGGAGAACGATGAAGGCTTATATGAAGAAGTTTGGCATTTGGGATATTGTAATCAATCCACTTGCTCCATCAAACAAGAAGGGAAAATCAGTTGCACAGAATGAAACAAAGAAGGATAGTACTATATCCTTGAAGTTCCTCATGGATGGAATTCCCATTTTAGTGAAGGAAAGTGGAGGGGAGTACACTTCATCCAAATATCTATGGTTCAATATGGAGAAAGAGTATCAAAAGGAAAGACTAGAATATGAAAAGAGAGATAAGGGATCAAAGGAAAATCCCTAGAAGAGATCAATCAAGAAGAAGAAAAGAAAGAAGAGGACTTTAGTAAAGGTATGGACTCTTGTAATTGTAATTATAGCTTGTGTAATGAAATTAAGAAATTTCTTGCAGATGAGGATGAAGAGATATCAAAGGATACACATTAGATACATCTCATGTTGTTGAATATTGATCTCAGAGAAAGCTGGGTCATTAACACAGTAAATCTTAACCATAGTGAATTCAGGAAGTTCAAAAAGAAAATCTTGGACTATTTGAATGACTATCAGCAGAAGGCCTTGACAATGAAGGTGTTGCATGTAAATATCAAATATAGGGACAAAGAGTTGCAGGATCAGATGAAATACAAGGATGCCGAAGTTGAAAAACTAAAGACTAAATTGATCAGTCCAAAGGAAGAACAAGAAGAGTTTGTTGAAGAGCTTGACAAAACTAGGGAGGATAATCATGATGTGAAGACTCAGCTGGAGGAATCTAGAAGGATAAAATAAATATTGAAGAATCAGTTGGAAGAAAAGGAGCAGACAATCCAGAAGTAGGAAATTGAGGTAGTTGGTCTCCAGAAGAAAGGTGACAATAATGATGCTTTTGTGAATTTCAAGGACAATTCAATTTTACTAGATAATATCATGGATCTCCAAAGATATCCACGTGACAAGACTGTTCTAGATTACAACAAGGAGAAAGAAAATTCCAAAGATAGCACTTCGTATCCCAATACTCCAGAAGCAGGCCCATCAACCTACAAAGTTTCTCCCCATGCACCTGCACATGACAACAAGGACTTTGGAAGACCAAAATGCATCAAAGAGTTAGACCTATTCCTCAAATAAAGCTCAAAATAAAAAAAACTCCAAGGTGGAATCAAAGTCCCAAGTATGAAATGGGAATCAGTGGTTATTGTTATTTTTGTTCTACTTTGGTCATAAAGCAGTGGATTGTAGACGCTATGAAAGAATAAGTAGTGGATAGTCCAATGAATCAGTTAGATGTTGGACATGTAATCAAGTTGTACATGTTTCTTCCACATGTCACACACTTAGATGCTACACATGTTGAGGGTTTGGTAACAAATCCCGAGAGTGTGCAAGTCAAAGAATTCAACCAAGGAAGAGTCCTTCCTATACATCAGCAAGAAGAACCAGTGAACCTTGGAAGAAGACCAATGAAAGAAAATTTGAAGATTAGAAGACAAAGGCCTACAGTCCGGGATACTCTCAAGCATGGAGACATGAATTTGATTAAAGAAGTATTGGAAGTTCCAATAGGTCATTCAAGTGCTCCACATCCAACCATGTTGGTCACATTGCTGCATATGTCATACGATGAGGTATTATAGTTGCACTTTGCTTGGGCACAAAGCTCAAGATTGTTGGAGTACATGGAAACAACCCTTGAGAATTTTCCTATGCAACTCATCAAAGAAATCCAGTACAGATGAAGGAACAAATGTTGAAAGGAAAAATGCCAAGAGGCAAGTATGGATGAAGAATACTAGGAAACTATAGATATGAGAGGTAGATCAGAGCAAGGAGGATGGATCCCATATGGAAATCTAAGCCTAAGGTCTCTCAAATACCTTAGCAAACCTTGAATTCATAAGGTTGGACAATGAACTCGAAGGAGAAAGGATGGTTACTCCAGGCATATAGACAGGTCCTAGGATTGTGCATATTGACAGGGGGAGTAACGATTGGTAATTTTAGATGCATATATGTGGACACCCTCTTCCCTTGATTCCAAATGAGGAGAGATAAATACATAGGGATATATGAAGACAAAAGGGGAGCATGCTCATAGGGGGAGCATAAGTTGTTGTCATCAATGACAAAGGGGGATATTATTGATGAAATTGGCATTGATGCCAACATGGACATGCAGTGGCCCCACATGTTGTCATTGATGCCACCAAGTCTTAGATTAAATTCCTTGCACCCATTATAGAGTGGGTTTGTTCCTTGGAGTACCTTATACCCAGCTGGAAAGCTTCCTATACCTACAAGGGTGGATCTTGTAGCCACCACCTTGTTGAATATGTTGAAGACCCTATTGATGGTGATGAAGACCTTGAAGATGGTCTTGTAGACATTATGGATGATGGTGAATCCCTCAATGGGATGGAGAAGCATTAATGAACCATTATATGGTCATGCATGCTCTAACGGTGTCATGGTACCGCATGAGACGGTTTTGCAACCCCACAGGGTATCATGATTTATCTTAACCCTTGTAGGTCTCCTGGTATGGTTGAGGTGGTTAAATAAACCTATGAATCCCCTTGCTTGATGAAGAAGCCCTGAAGAATCCCTTGGACCCACATTTAATGTCTTATTGGTCCTTAAAAGTGATGATGTTGTCACTAACGACTTGATGAAGACTTGGAACCCTTAATGAAGATATTGATTTTCGTGTAGCCCTTGTTGGGTTAATGTAACCATTGTATATGGTAATTGTGCATGAGAAGGTTTGGCAATGACATAAATGGTGGCAAGATTACCCTTGGACACTATATGATCATTCATGGTGCATTTGGAAATTATTTGGGTCTTGGAATCCATACATATGGTGGTTTGTAAGGCCATGATTGTTGGAGCTTTTGATATGATGGAATATTTGGTCATGATGCCCTCATCACTTGCAAATAGAGTCCTATGTGATGGGCTTTAAGTCCATGGAAAATATGTTGTTTAAATATTATATGATATCTTTGAAAAATTCCTTGAAAGCCTTGCTTGTGTTGCGTTGGGTATTGAACCCACACACTTGGTAGCTTGTTGATGGTGATGTATGGTCCTCTTTATGGTTATATGGATTTTGGGATGTAGAGGGAGGTAGAGGCCATGGAAGTACCTTAATATCTTGAAGAATAATTTTAGGAATATTTTGAAACTCTTGTAGTTGGTGGTATGGTCTTTGGCGCCCTCATGTGTGGGGTATTTGGCGTCCTGAACATATTGAAGAATTTAAGGGTATTAGATCAATAATGTGCAAATAAACGCATCATAGGGAGGTAGTCCTCATTGTAAATTTTCCTTTAATATTCAACTAGGGCTAAACAGTGCATGCAAAATATCAATTGATAACCACACATGAATATCTTTTACAATATGCAGCAAAATATTAAACTGAGAAATAACTCACAACATCACATCACAATATTGACACTATTATTTTGGGTTTGGAAACACCCAAAAAAAAACCAAGATGGGAAAACTGGTGCAACAATCAGATATAGATTTTATTATGAGAAAATATGGAACTTTTACAATCACTACAAATTCACTCAAACTTGGCGAATGCGGTACCCGACAGAATCACTAGGAAAATACCAGCTAAATCTCAACACCCTCCTGTGTGAGTGTATGACCCATCTATACGAAGCTCGATGATCCTGCTGCTCAATCCTCCATCTTCTCAGCTAAATCCTATGTCTAACTTTCTCTCCCTATCTCTGTCGAAATACAAGTGTGTGTGTTCTCTCCACTAATTGATCTCTGTTTTATAACTTTAGGTAAAGTGAAAACCCTAATTTCAATTTCACTTTAACTAGTGGTAAGGAAAAAACCCTAATTTCACTTTCACTTTAACTAGTGTTTCACTAAAGTTAATTTATATTACTTTAATTTATTTTCCAAAGTAAACTTAGGAAAAGTAAATTAAATTCAATTGGTTTCCTAATTTAAGTCTTTTGCATAGAAGAACACGTGCATGCAGGAAGACCTTCCTTGTTGCTACTAGTTTAACACTCCCTCTCAATGAGGAAGGGATTCTGTAGCAACCCCAACTTATCCTTAAAATTCACAAAACTCTATCTACAAAGTGCCTTGGTGAATATGTCCATCACCTGCTCATCTGTCTGTATGTACTCCAACCGAATGGTTCCCCTCTGAACACAATCTCTCAAGAAGTTGTATCTGATGTCTATGTGTTTGCTCCGGTCATGGAACACTAGATTCTCAGATAGCCTGATGCCACTCTTATTGTCACAATTAACTATTGTAGCCTCTAGCTCACACTC
This sequence comes from Pseudotsuga menziesii, assembly GCA_001517045.1. Taxonomy (NCBI): domain Eukaryota; kingdom Viridiplantae; phylum Streptophyta; class Pinopsida; order Pinales; family Pinaceae; genus Pseudotsuga; species Pseudotsuga menziesii. The sequence goes on from LPNX010326227.1 coordinate 37,255, forward strand.
GAACAACCCTGTAAGTAACTTCCTCAGCCACATACCCTCACAAGAAAACATGTTGCCTACCACGTACCCAGCCTTTTCCAAGCTCAATGTAACTAACTTCTGCTTCCTGCTGAACCAAGAGATAACCCCTGATCCAATGCTGAAACAACAACTTGAAGTACTCTTTCGTTCCTCTACACATCCTACCCAGTCAACATCTATGAAAACTGTGAACTCTACACTCCCCCTGTGGTCATAAACCAATCCATACTCTAGTGTACCTCTGATGTAGTGAAGTATGTACTTTGCAGCCGTCCAATGCACTCTCTGAGGGTCCACCATGAACTAAATCAAATAGTTGATTGCAAAGTTGATGTCTGGTCAATTGTTGACCAGATACATAAGTGATCCAATAAGCTAACGATACAAGGTAGGATCAAATCTGTCTGATCCTGATGCATCATTCTTCCTCCAGTTGGAAACTAGAGGTATGGCCATAGGCTTGCAGTCCTCCATCCTAAATCTCTTCAGGATATCTACTGCATACATCCCCTATCCAATGAAGAACCATCCATCTCTCTACCAAACCTCCAAGCCCAAAAAGTAATGCATCAACCCAAGGTCCTTCATCTCAAACTTCATTGTAAGGTTGGACTTGCAGTCTCCAATCAGCCTCTCATCTCCTGTCAAAAAGAGGTCATCCACATATAGCACCAGTATGAGATCAAACCCACCTGTCAATAAGTACAGGTTGTGGTCATCCTCACTCCACTAAAATCCCATCTCCCGTAGATAGTTGCCAGTCCTTGAGTACCATGCTCGAGGTGTCTGCTTTAGCTCGTAAAGATCTCGATGCAGTTTGCATACATGTGTCTCCCTATTCTCCACATCAAACCCCTTCGGATACTCAATATACACCTCCTCCTCTATCACTACGTTGAGGAAGGAAGTCTTGATGTCCATCTGATGGACACACCAACCCATCTCAGCTGCTATTGAGATAATGGTCTGAATGGAAGAATAGCTGGCAATAGGGGCAAAGTTCTCACCATAATGAATACCCTCCTTCTATGAAAACCCATTTTCCACGAAGTGTTCCTTGTACTTCTCCACACTTCCATCTGCTGCATGCTTCACCTTGTAGAACCATATGGATCCCACCACCTTTTTCCCTTATGGCCTCGACACAACCTCCCATACCTATTTTTTCATAATGGATTCATATTCCTCAATAATAGCTTTTTTCCACACATCATGTTGTGTATCCTCCCTAAAGATGGAAGGTTCATAGTTAATCAACTCTGTCATCAATTCCATATAACTAAGCCTCTTTGGTGGTACACTCCATCTAAAATATGTATGTGGAGGATCTACCTGCTTGGAATCCTGCACTGTGGATCTAAACCACTTAGGCCTTGGCCTAGTGTCAACCTACTGCAACTGCTAGATATCCATATCCTGCTACGGCTCATCCTTCAAGTCAATGAATAAAGCATCCTATCCACCTGACTCCCTCTGACCACTAGAACCTGTGCTCTGTGTCTGTACCTATACCTGTACATATGGCTCCTCCAACTTGACTCCCGACTCTTGTGCTAGCTACTTCTCTACCGGTAAGTCCAAAGATCTCTGCAAGGCCCTATCCTCATCGAACTAGACATCCCTTCTCACAATGATCCTCCTGCGAGCAGGAATGTAAACTCTATATGCCTTCAAAATATCATTGTAACTAACAAGTAACCCCTTCTCTCTAGAAAGGTCCATCTTCTTCCTATTCTCAGCATGAACATGACAATAACAGACACTGCCAAATATGCAAATGTGACTCACATCTAGCCTAGTTCCTGTGAAGACCTCCTCCGGTGTATTCCTCCTCAAGGTTGTGTGGGGACACGTGTTATGAATGTATATTGCAGTCTTGTATGCCTCAGCCCAGAGGAATAGTGGTAATCCCTGATCAAATAGCATGGACTTGGCTACTTCAACCATAGTCTTGTTCTTTCGCTCTGCAACTCCATTTTTCTATGGGGTATGGGGCATAGTGTGCTCCTTCTTGATCCCCTCAGCCAAACAATACTCCATGAACTCATTGTAAGTGTACTCACCCCTATTTTCTGTCCTCAACACCTGAATATTCTTTCTTGTTTGGTTCTCCACAAGAGTCTTGAACTCTCGTAACCTCTCCAATACCTTTGACTTGGCCTTTAGGAAATAGATCCAGGTTTTCCTAGAATAGTCATTAATGAAGGTTACGCAGTAAATGCAACCACTGAACGAATGGACACTCATAGGTCCACATACATCCAAATGCCCCAAGTCCAAATGCTTCGTATACTTGTGCTCACTTTGTGGGAAAGGATTTCTGATGTTCTTCCCCAAAGCACAACCCTTTCAGTGATTATTCCTTTCCTCAGGTACATGACGAACTCCAATGACTGCCTATCTCAAATTCTTCAGTGCACCATGGTGTAAGTGTGCCATCCTCCTATGCCACAAGTCACCCTGACTATTGTTGCTGCTGACTACAGGCTCAAAGTGTAATCTGTACACTTTCCCTCTCCTTCTGCCAATCACCCGATCCAAGCTCTTATCTAAGCCCTTGGGCCTAATATACACTCTATGGTCATAAAAATTCACCTAATATCCCTTATCCTCCATAGTGGATACTAATATAAGGTTCTTGTTCAGTCCTAGAACATATAACACATCAAAAAAACTGAGGGGTTTTCCAGAATCCCTCTCAAATGAAACATTGTCAACTCCCTATGCCTAATATCACGCATCATCACCCAGCTCAACATGGATCCCTGTTCCACCCTCCTACAAGTCTCTGAATAATCTCTTATGTCCAATAATGTGGACTAGATGCTCCACTATCAATGTACCATATGATGCTCCCTATGGTGCTTTCCATGCAAGCTATCAAGTAAAACTCCTCATCGAAGTTCTTGCTAAACTCATCCACCTCTGCAGATCCAACCATCTGAGTGTTATTCTTCTTCTTCCATTCTGGGCACTTGGAGTAAAAGTGTCCTTGCTTATGGCAGATAAAACACTTGACCTATGACACGTCAAGGTTCTTCTTACCATCTGTCTTCCTCTTTTCGTTCCCCTTGCTCTTCCCTATAAGGGCTAGAGCCTCCTCATCCACAATATGTGGGGCACTATTGGATGAGCCTGATCCTTAACCCATGTGGGTATCCTCCTGCACAAAGTCATCCCATAGTCTCTTCCAATCAGGGAGCTTCTCCCTAGCCACAACACCTTTGACAAATGTGTCCCATGGATTAGACAAGCCATTGAGGGCTATATGAACTAGCTCCTCATCATCTGTCTTAGATCCAACAGCTCCAAGCTCATCCCTGATATGTGTGAGCCTCATGAGATAAGGAACCACTCCTTCTCCCTTGGTCATCTTGGTGCTACGCATCCTCTCTTTTAACACCATCCTCTAGTTCTCGTTCTTGCTCTGGTACAGACTCTCCAAATCCTTCCACATTTCTAATGCGGTCTTCTTACCAGAAAGGTGAGGGACTATATGGTCCTTCACTCCATCCATGATAGTCAGCATGGCTCTGGAATCAATATTATTCCAAGCTGCTAGATCTTTCAGATCTATGGGTGCAACCTTCATGAGGTCAATATGCTCCTTTGCATCACTAGCGTCTAGGATCCTTGTGATCCTTTCTTTCCATGTAGGAAAGTTCTGAGCACACTGGAGTCTATCCTCAACTCTCAACTGCATGGACATAGTGAAGTGTACTTGTCAAACCCTAGATTTGGAATTCTAGGTTTGTGTCTTCCTATAGATCTGCCCCTGAACTATCATTGCTGCTGCAAATCTCTCAGCTTTAGCTCACCAGAGCTTTGATACCATGTAAATTTCCCTTTAATATTCAACTAGGGATAAACAGTGCATGCAAAATATCAACTGATAACCACACATGAATATCTTTTACAGTATGCAACGAAATATAAAACTACAAAATTACTTTCAACATCACATCACAATATTGACAATATTTTTTTGGGTATGGAAACCCTCGAAAAAACCCAAGATAGGAAAACCGATGCAGTAGTCAGATATAGATTTTATTATGAGAAAATATGGAACTTTTACAATCACTGCAAATTCACCCAAACCTAGCGAATGCAATACCCCACAGAATTACTGGGCAAATCCCAGCTAAACCTCAACACCCTCATATGTGAGTATATGACCCAACTATACGAAGCTCGATGATCCTGCTTCTTGCTCCTCCATATTCTTAGCTAGATCCTCTGTCTGACTTCCTCTCCCTGTCTATATCATGTCTCTGTCGAAAAACAAGTGTGTGTGTTCTCTCCACCAATTGATCTCTCTTTTATAACTTTAGGTAAAGAGAAAACCCTAATTTCACTTTCACTTTAACTAGAGGTTCACTAAAGTTAATTTAGATCACTTTAATTTATTTTCCAAAGTAAACTTACGAAAAGTAAATTAAATACAACTAGTTTCCTAATTTAAGTCTTTTGCATGCAAGAATGCATGCATGCAGGAAGACCTTCCTTGTTGCTACTAGTTTAACACTCGTCAATCCATTTCCATTTAAATGTGGAGAATACTCTAAATCCTTATGGTTCAAGAGATATGAATTTTTGAAGTTTGTGCACCCTGCCTTCTTGGGTCAGCTAACCAAAACAAAGAGAATTTAATTATTTGTAAATATGAATTGCATGTCGACCTAGTTTGATGTACTAAATTTCCTCCACAACCTAGATAAATAGAATATCAAATATTTCATTTGTTCATCATAAATTCTCTCAATATTCTCGCAACTCTTGGAGAAAAGTGCCAAACTCTGTGGAGAAGAAATCTCCTAGCATCTTCACTAAAATTTCTCATACGAGATCAGAATTACAAAATTCTTGGCTCGTTGGAAATATTGTTATGAGGGCGATGTGGTGACATGATATAGATATTATTTTGGTTTTTCTACTGTTTGTTCATCTTGTCATCTTCAAAAATGTATGGTTCATGCTTTTGGGTTTCTCTTATGATGGAACATGTCTCTCATGGATAGTGTTAACCCAAAAAATCTCTCACTCAGCTCTACATGGCCTACACAACCCAAGGACACCCATGCACGACCCCCATTTCACCCCATTGGACCCCCACACCCTCCAAAAGGCTTAAGAATGAGAAAAAGGGCTTAAAACCCCTAAAAAGAGCCTAAATAGCTCTCCTATGGGCTAAATCCTCCAAAAAGGCGCTAAAAACCCTCAAAGGAGCTTAAAACCCCAAAAGGATCTAAAGATAGGGAGGAAGGGGATAAAAGCCAAAAAGGGGGCTAAAGCCTTAACCAGGGGCCTAAAACCATAAAAAGCCCCAAAAAAGCTATAAATAGAGGGGTGGTGGTCACTCTCAAATCATTCCTCCCTTCCCTATTGTTATGTTGCTGGAGTGAGTGCCTTGAGACCATCTTGCCTCTCAAGCCATTCACTCTCCCTCTCCTTGATCCTTCCATTGAGCCATAGCTCCCCCTTCCAAGAGAGGTGCTCTCCCAGCTAGGACATGGTGGCCCATTCCAACCAGAAGGTATACCTATGTTTTTTTATGTATTTGCTTTAGTAGTTTGTAGTTTTTCTAACAGTATTTGTTTGCAGGTTTATTGCTTAAAATGTTTTTGCAGGTATTTTGGTTCTAACAGTTCTATGCAAGGTTTTGGAGCTGAACCCTAACATTGTTTGCAGAGGGGTTCTTTCCTTGCTATCTTTCATTTCTGTCCTAGTTCATTTTTGCTTTCATTTTCTGCCTTCACCACCAGGAACCTATCCTTCCATCCTATAGATAGAAGGTAGCCATTCCTGCCCTATATTAAGGGAGAAATCCTTGCTACAGAACTCACGACCATACCAGGTCGAACCCATAGGATCCCTGGGTTTATTTTTCAAAATTTTAGTCTTTATTTATGTTCTGTTAACCTAGTTTAAATTTCTATTAAATCTAGTTTAGATCTTTGTTTTTCTGCATTTTAGTTCACAGTCGAGCCTCCTCAAGGCCAAACCGAGCCCGTTCGGCCACAGTACAAGTTACTGTCGACCGTTCCCAACTTAGTTTTTCATGTTTTTTCAATTTTCAGGCCAGGTCGCTCATATCAAGCCAAAAAGAGCGACCCAATCTCCTATTTAAGCCCTAAAAGCGTGACCTGCAAAAAATACCAAAAAAAAAAAATCAGCCAAGTCGCACCTATTGGGCCAAAAGGTGCAACCAGGTCGCTCATTTAGGCCCGACAGGTGTGACTTCAACCCAGAAGACATACCGCTTCTATCTGCAGATTCTGAGCGACCCCCTCGCCTGTTTCTGGGAAAATTTTCCGAGCCCCTCACCACATTTGACCCAAAAAGTGTGATCTGTCTCTCAGAGTTTGATCTTTTAAAAGTTAAGGACTTTCAGTGTGGACCAACCACCTCTGTCCATCCAAACTGTTTTTATTTATGTTTATGTCCATTTCATTTACACAACAAAGCTTGTGTAAATCAATGCTTAATAGGTTAATGAACATAGCTTGATTAAAATTTACTTAAAATCAACATCTTTCCTAACCCTTCCTCTTCTACCCAGTCATCACCCTTCTGGGTATTCTGGGATAAGACAAAGGGTGAAACTTGTATAGTAATAGGCACTTCACTTAATATTTTTCAAAGCCACTAAAAACGGGTGACTTGGAAGGTAGAGGGGGTAGAGAAGGAGGGCTTCTCATGATGCTCAGCACCCTCCCTGTTGAACAACCTTACATCTAGAGGGTGACCTTTAGATATACGGATGGGCTTAGTTCCATTGTGTTGAGACCTCAGCACCCTCTCCTGGTTGAAGAGAAATATAGGTGCAACGTAGTCACTTATTCAGGCTATCATAATTTAGGATCACAAGTGGGACATGTCTAAATATTTCTGATTACTATTTACTGCATTCATTCACAAAATTATGAACTCTATGTAATATTCATAAACCATTTGAGTAGCCACCAGATATAATAGGAAAACAAAAGACATACACATCATACCATATAAATCAACCCAACTCAGTTCATGACATTGAGTGAGCCAGTAAAATTTACAATTTACACTAAGTTAAACATCTGCAATCTTTGAGGACATAAGTCCCTGACTACCTTAACCGTGGGAAGTACTTGGGCTCAACCCAGAAAATCATTGTGAGGAATACCACGGAAAACCCAAGGTAGCTGGCCGCTAAGAGGAATTGCTAAGTGAAATGGGCAACGACCCCCATCGATTGAGTAGCATTCCCATGAGGAAAATGCCAAGTACTATCTTATGCCAGTCTTGGTGGCTGAGTGACCACCTACATCCAATAGGAAGCCATTGAAATTGGGGTCCAAAAATCATTACCACCATTTTGACATACAAATTTGACATAATTGATCTATCACTCTCTTCCTCACGCCTAAGAGGCGAACCACCATAGTTTGGGTCATTAAATCGACATCATCGAAACCATTCTCAACGACCTTCCAGACCATCAAAAGGCCACATAGGCTCTGATTCAAATTCAGACCCATATCAGTCTGAACTAGATCTGCACACTGCACCATCAAGCCCCATGGCTGGTGCGAAGCCAGAACCATTTTTCGGCATAGAAATTGCTAGTGGACCCATGTCCACACCACAAACTCTCACCAACAACCCTGCAAGTGGCCCCAGTATGGCTATGCAAACCGTCATAAGCCAGCTACCACCACCCATATTGACCAGTCAAGCTATCCCACCTACAACACATGGGGGCAGTGACCCTTCCACCTACACTACCCCTCCTGTCTTACATGGGGACAGTGGCCCTTCCACTTACATTGCCCCTCCTGTCTTACATGGGGGCAGTGGCCCATCCACAATGGTGCCACAAGTACCCCCAACAATGTAGGTGCATTATGGACCTGCAAACCCCACCATTATGGCTGCCCCATCACACATCAACCTAGGATCAAACCTTCCTTTAATGGCACATCTCAACTTGCTCGATTTCGCTCGGTTAACAAATGATCCTATCCACCATCAAACGTTTTGGCCTCCCATCCCAACCAAGCTTCCCTCAAACATTCCCAAGTTTGAAGGGAAGGCAGGGGAGTGCCCCCAAAACCACATCATGATGTTTCATCTATGGTGCTCATTAAACAACATCATAGATTATTCAATCAGGCTAAGACTATTCCAACGCACCCTCACAGGTGCTGCAGCCAAATGGTACATTGAGCTACCACAAGCCAAGTACCCAGATTTCAACTCCCTGGCTTTCATGTTCGTGCAATATTTCCAACTCCCTGTTAGATATGATGAAGGGGTGGAGATTTTGTTATCTTTCCACCAAAATACTGTGACCCACATAACCGACCACATCCATTAGTGGCGGTGACATCGTAGTTTGTGTAAGATCCAAATCGATGACAGGATCTTCCTGGATTGGTTCCTTAAAACCCTGCTCCCACCTATAGCAAATGACGTCGCATCTGAACGTCCCAAATATAAAGAGGTGGCCATCTTGAAAGCCCAACAGTTTGATCTAATGTATGCACAGTCTAGATACCTTTACACCATCATTCCAAATGCTCTTCGTGTGAGCACTTCCTACCGGGATACACCGGGGGCATCCCATGCTGCAGATGGAATCATAGGTTCTGTCTCTCACCAACCATAGCACCGTCCGACACCACCTGCGATACCACCACAACCAAGCAACACTGCTAGTGTTTCCTACCAAAACCAAACTCCGAACTATGCAATAATGATGTCCCAGTCCTGAGCCACAAGTTCTTATGCACAACCTGCGCCACCGCAGCAAGCCCAAGCATTAGCTTGGCTGACACAGCAATATGCGGGGAAAATTTCCACATTTGTGGCACTAGCACCTACCCAAATCTACTATGCACCACCAGTACAGCCTATTCAATCCCCCACCCCTGCTCCACCTGCTCCATTGGGACAAGTTTTTGCACAACAAAACCGTCCCAACCAGCCAGCCCCAATAACCAACAAGGGAAAGCCAGAAATAACTGACCCTAGAATCAAGGCAACAATCAATAGCAGGGAGGCGGTCAACAACCAAATCCTCTGAACAATTCCATGGAAAACTATCCAGCCCAAAGTCCTCAATGACCAAATGCACTGAGACGCAACGCTCCATTGGGGACATACCAACCGTGCACAATATGCAAGGTCTACAGGCACTACACATTTGAGTGTCCTTTCATGGGTTGCATTAAACAGGCCATTAGAAATGAGCTTCAACATGCCACCAATACAATGAACCAAGCCCAACCCAACCCGGCACCACAAGGACCTCTTCCTATGGTGCTCCAAAACCCATTACCGGTCCAACGATTGGTGGCAACCACACACCCTCCCCAACCCAATCCCAACGCTCTAGGGGAACCTCCCATAGTAGAAATAGGTATCCACCACCTGCTAGCTATGACAACTGAAGAGGTCAATCTACAAACCAGAAAAAAATCAGTACGGAGCCAACACCGAACCCACTGACACATCAGCGGCTTCTACGTCTAAAACAACCAATGCACCTCTTTAGTTACCCCCTTTTCTGTGCCCCCTCATACGTTGGATCGCCAACAACACCACGGCTAGAGATGCTCTCAGCTACAGCATAGTGGATGATTTGGCCCAAACACATACCACCATGTCTGCTCTTAAGGTACTCTGACTCCAAGTTAACCACATTCGACATGGAGAATGGAGAACCACAAATTCCATCAACCATTTCCTTTCAAATCTCAGTGTCTATCCAGAATTTGGTCGTTCACTGGTGCATAGTTCATGAGGGGTCATCCACATGCATTATGTCTACCCTAGTCTGGAAGAAACTTGGATCCCCAATTTTGCAACCATCCTTCACAACTCAGTGAGCTTATGACAACCATCCCACTAAATCCCAAGGAATCCTCCCCCACGTCCCCATCACATTAGCTAGGCATTAGAGGAAATTTCAACTCAAAATGGGCCTTTTAACTTTTATTTAAATTCCATGTCATCATGTGTTAGCCAATGAAATTGCTTTAAATTTGAAATACCATATAGGTCTTAAACATTTTTTTAATATAAATTTGGAGATAGGTATCATAAAAAAAACTACTTTTTTTGTTTGTATTTTTTACATATCTCCCCGTGTTTTTACTCAAATTTCGATCGGGAGAGCTTTTTGGATGTAGAATTAAATTCCGCATCCAACGAGTACCCACTCAGCATACTTTTGACAAACCCCGCTACCCCAAAAAGAAGAAATAACTGAAAAAACAGAATGATAACATTTCCATTTTTTCAGGTATTTCTTGTTTTTGGGGTAGCGAGGTCCGTCAAAAGTATGCCGAGTGGGTACTCGTTAGATACGGAATTTAATTCCGCATCCAACGAGCTCTCCTGATCGAAATTTGAGTAAAACCACGGGGAGATATGTCAAAAATACAAACAAAAAAGTAATTTTTTTCTTTTCTTCCTCCAAAATTAATAAATATTATTTCATTATTTTAACTATTATTTTATCAGTTCATTTTAGGAGGCCCATTTTGAGTTGAAATTTCCCCTAATGAAGACAGTTCTAATTGACATAGAGGTTGTCAATGCTCAATTGGACTATAACCTTCTCTTCAAAAGAAGTTATATGTACGCCATGAGAGCCATAGCATCAACTGTCTTCCGTCTGATGATGTTTGTTAAACCAAAATCTTGTCACCATCATGTGATAAGACCTTTGACTTACCTACTTGCCCTGAAATCCCAGCTTCTGGAGTGAAGACTAAATGGTTTCTTATCAGTCAGTCATACAAATTCCCAGCACTGCTCATCGTCCCTTATCCAGGAGCGGTACCTCTGTTTGCGCCACTATTCATCAGTTTTCCACAAGCAGTGCCACCGCCTGTCACCCTTGGCCCACAGGCGGTTATTACCAGAACCACTCGGTTAACGAAGGAGAAGCACGGTACCCTGGGTAAAAGGGTAAAAAGAGAAGATTCTCGAGGCTTCTAGATGATAAGCCTCGAGATATCCCTTATCCCTACTACTATGGGTTGGTTCAACTCAAAATCCCTCATCCTAGGATCTTAGAGGCCACCTCACCAACTAATTTCTCAACCATCTCTATCCATTAAAACCCTATAAATGTGAGCTCATAGCCATGGTTGGGGAGAGAACATTGAAGGTATTGTTATGTTGTTGGACTGAATCTTGGCCCAAGATCATTTGGAGAGAGCATAGAGAGCTAGAGTCGGAGCTTTTGGGGATGAAGAGCTAGTTTCATGGAGATGCATGTCAACACTAAGGCTTGGTTATAAACTTCTTCATATTTCTAATGAAAGATGATTTTCTGTCCCTTATATATTGTTGATGTTTGATTTCAGATATATATTGCTAGATTCCTTAGTCACTAGCATAGATTAGTAGATCATATTCTGGTTGCTTTGATCTATTTCATGTTGAACTCTTTTGCAGGTACATAGGTGAACTATCAAAGCCTTGCATTCCAGATATCTACAACATCTAGGGAGATTTATCAACCTCTATGATCTATTTGTTCTGGATCTGAACCATTCAAACCAGTGGAACACCTTGCTGTCTGCAGGAGGTGAAATATTTCGAGCAACAAATCTGGCGAATCCGCTAGGGGGTAGTTGTATTTAGTTTTTCTGATCGTCCTCAGTCTGCAACTCTTGTCCAAATCCAGGCTCCCTTTTCTTCAACTCTTTATAGTCAAATCTACTTTTTGATTTGTATTATTCAAGTTTGAAATTTCCAGATCTGTTCAGATATGAGTTATTTCGATTTTTTATGCTCTATTACCATATTCAATTCGACAGTATTCACCTTGATCTAGTCTATTTTTTATCTGATCCATTATTCTCTTGTTTTTTTGGCCATCTACAGGGAACCACTACAATGCTTTGTGTGAGGAACGGTGCCACCACTTGAACACAGTGGACAGTAAGAGATGCCACCACCTGTATCTGGTTAGCGAGGAGCGGTGCTGCTTTGGAACCGCTCTTACAACACCTACAAAGTGTGGTACCAGGTAGGGGTTAGTCCAAAACCCCTTTTTCCTCATTTTTCTTTGTAAAAATTTGGAATTTTGATTTCTTTTAGTTCTGTTATCAGGCTTGTGTTATTGAATCTGATGTGTGTGGCTTGCTGCTTTGATGGTTTAAGATTGTTTTTGAGTGGAATTTCAAAAATTTGTTTAGTCTTTTTAATTGGTCATCCACTTCTTGCTTGTTGGTTGTGTTTGAAGAAGGATTTCTTGTTTTCTAAAAGTTAGGGTGTTCATTGAACTCTCTTTTCATTGCATATACTAAAAGAAGAACATTACATTAGCTTCTAGATTTCATTTCTTGCTTGCATAGTAAACTTCTTTTTCTTCCCTTCAAAAAAGAAAAGTTTTGCTTGAGATTAGGACATCATATTTGAGCGTTGGATTTGGGTTTTTCTGATTGGCTTCATAAGCTTTTAGGACCTTTATGATCTTTTATCTCTCATGCATATAGGACTATCTCGATCAAAATAGAAAAAATTGGTATTTTTAAGTTAGATTTGCTTATGTTTTTAAGATATTTGAAAAGTTAGAGTGCATTGGCATATAGGTGTGCTTGGTGTTGTTCTTTTAGGAAAAGAGATTCTCACCCTTCCCATTTGCTTTCGAAAAGAAGAATTTGGTTTGTAGAAGTATTTGCTTCTCTCTGATTTTAGGTTCATGATTGTTGGTTGGTATGATTTTTGGTCTTGTAACAAAAAGAAAAACACTCTCTTCCCTCCCGTAAGTAGGCATATTGAAAGGTAAAGTGAACATTTGCACGAGCATACTGTATGGTTTTACTTTTCTGTCAGAACATTATGCATTTACCTAACCATACAAGTTAAAATCAATGGTATTTGTAGGTTAAAATTTACGTAGTAACTTGAGTGATAGGTTATAGACATGTTTGGGCGTCGTAAAACGTAGGAGTTGTCGTTATTTATCAGCATTACATTCTGGGAGTCACGCGGTTCTTCCACATACCTTCAGTATATCGAATGGCCTTTCACGTACCCTTCGGGTATATAGAAAGGTACTTCACGTACTCGATTGTATATCGGAAGGCCCCTTGTGTACGGTTATGCATTAGACAGCACTACTACCGATTCAAGCTCCCAAGTACCTTGACTATATTGGGAGACCCCACTAGGGTACCTTATCTATCTAAGAAAAGCCTTTTGGCCATATTTTTTGGATCCATACACCGAAAAAAACATTCAAGGAGATTACTACACACGTACCCTCGAGGTATATCGCGAGTGGCACCGGCTTGACAATCCTAGTGAGAAACCTAACTTGTGAGCTCCTCCTGTCATTTTAAGTCTGCTTGTTTTGACCTATAGTTTTAGTAGGGAAGTATTTTGGTGTGCTTTTTCTAGATTTTCAAACCCTAGGTTAGATAGGAACTGTACACACTAGCTGAGTTAAGACAGTCCAGGAGGGTACGGGGCTTGCCACCCCATTTTACTTCTATTTAAGAAGGAAATCCAATGGAAGCTATCGACCAGGGAGCTGCTACCACCTCCCAAGTGGGAGATCATGTGGTCGCGGAAAGTGGGGTACCATGTTCTTCACACTCACCTCCCTTGGTCCAACATCCTTCCCATGAGGATTCATCGCTCCATTCTCCCGTGGAAGATCATGTTGATGATACCCATCCGGATTTGGGTCCTAACTCTCCTTTTTGGGAGACACCTATCGGGCAGGAAATTGCCTCATTTGGAACCCGTGTAAGTTCTCCTGAAAGTGAATAAAAACACAAGCAATACCATGCTTCTATCCTCCATGCACAGGAGGTAGAAAAGTAGATTGACAACATACTAGGCTCTTCACTAGTTCGGTCCACATTCCTTCCTGTGGGATATCATTCACTAGTCGATTCTATGAGACCCATTGAACCAATTATAAATCGTCCATTAACAACCCACAACCTAGGTCAAATTTCCACCCCTCTCAAATCTTATGTCATGTCTGATCCGAATCCGCCCAAATCTCTTTCATCTAGGGCCCAACCTTCAATTCCTGTGTCTTCAGTACCTTTGAATGTCGGGGAGCGACCCCCGGCACGACCTACATTATCTGATCCCAGAGTTGTACCTAGTCAGGAGTAGACCTCTAACATAGAAACATCTACATTTTTTGTCCCTCCTACCCACACTAATGTGGTAAATTCCCCATCTAGTTTAGGTCATCCCTTGGGGCCACAACCTGTGACCATTCATTCTTCTAGTGGTTATGGTTATCAAATACTTGTAGGTAATAATCCATCCAATCCTACTAGAATTCCATTCCCTAGCAACACTTTCACCCCATGGGGGCAACCTAACTTGTCTTACATGCCAGCCATGGGAGGGATACCCATACATACTGTGGGAGGTACGGGAGGACACCTTTATGGAGGTCCTCCCTTTGGGGGACCTAATGGTCCTGGAGGTCCTAGCAGCCCTCCTCATGGTCCTAGCAGTCCTAGTGGTCCTGGGGGACCTGGTGGATTTCCTCCTTATGGATCTAGAAGGTCTGGTGGCCCTCCGCCTAGTGTTTCCAATGGCTCCAGAGGTTTCCCACCTCCTAGAGGTTCTAGAGGGTCTGGTGGTCCACCTCCTAGTGGTCCTAGTGGTCCTGGTAGTCCCGGTGGTCTTGGTGGTCTCAGTGGTTCTGGAAATCCTCCTCCTGGAGCCCCTGGTGGTCCTAGCAGTCCTAATTCTGGAAATCAACCCCCCATGGGTGGATTTCCCGGTAGTTCTTCCTCACGGCACCCTATTTATCAGTTAACCTATGGCCCTACTAGTAATTTTATGAAATATCAATATTACCAGTATGTGCGGCCCAATAAACAATTACCTTTCCTTGCAACTTTGGACTTGCCTGATTTTTCCAAGTTGATTAATGATCCCATATGACACAATCCCTCGTGGCCTCCCATTCTGGTAAAGTTACCATCGGACATTCCAAAATTCGATGGGAAGCAAGGTGAAGATCCAGGGAATCATGTCATGACTTTTCATTTGTGTTGTTCCTCGAACTCCCTCATGGATGATTCCGTCCGGTTACAACTCCTTCAGAAAACTTTGACCGATACGGCTGTGAAGTGGTATATTGAACTCCCACAACATTCGTTTTTGGATTTTGGCTCATTGGAAACTGTATTTCTAACGCACTTTCAGCTCCCTATTCATTATGAAATGGGCACTGATCTTTTAACTTCTCTACAACAGAACACCTCCGCCCACATTTTTTATCATATTCACGAGTGGAGAAGGTGGAGAAGACTTATTAAGGCCCCTATTCTGGATCAGTTGTTAGCTGATTGGTTCACTAAGTCCTTGTTGCCTCTTATTTCCTGACATGTGGCCATGTGAGGTGCCGTTACTGAAGAGCGGGCTATTAGTCGGGCTTAGTACCTAGACTTGGTCTATTCCCAGTCTGGAATCCTTTATGACCTGATTCCTCAAGCTCCTCATCCCAGCATTGACCCTGCCAAGCCATCAGCAAAAGTATCTATTGACGGGATTGTTGGATCAATCCAGTCCCCTTCCGCAGTGAAACCTGCCAATCAAACCCAACCTGCTACTCCTTCTACTCCCAAGGTTTCTGTCGAGGTCAATTTTATTCAAAGTACTCAAACCTCGAGTAATTAAAAGAAAGGTAAAAATAAAAATAAAAAACCTAGAAACTAGTAGGAGACCCCACAATCAACCCATAATGACAACAACACATGGAAAAGGAAGGCTAAATACCCTTGTATGTTATGTGGTGGTGACCACTTCTCTAAGGAGTGTCCCCGTCGGGACGAAATCTCCCAGTTTTTTAAGTCTAACCCCGCACCTGCAGTACTTATGAATCCTTTCCCCTCTCAACAACAACTGGTAGACCACATGTTGAACTAGGCTATCTCTAGTTCATCAGAGGAAATTCGTATGATGTCCTCAAATACTAGCCATCTACAAACTTGAAGCCAGAATTATGATAAACCCGTAGATAAGCAAGAAGATCAATCTTCTTTAGCGAAAGCTCCCTCCACTAGTTCTTTGGAATCCTCGTCTATCGAGAAGCCTACCCTCGACATGATTTTGCACCCACCAAAGAGTACTCTTCGGAAGGCTATCTTTAACCCCAATGCTCGAGCTGCTCAATTCTACAATGTGGTTGAAGATCTCGCTCAGGCACCTTGTGCGATGTCTACCCTAGAAGTACTCCAAAGTTGCCCTACACAGCGCAAGAACGTGTTGATGGAATTAGGAGTTGTAGACCCAGATAACAATAACTTGATTCACTTCAATGTTGAGAACTATAAACCTAGATTACCGCAAAAAATTGCTTTTCATATCATTACGAAAGTAGTGGGAAAGAAAGTCTTTCGAATGGTGCTAGATGAAGGAGCTTTGACCTCGGTGTTATCTATGACTTGTTAGAAAGCCCTCGGCTCTCCCAAGCTTGTTACATCACCTACAACCCTTAAATCCTTTAATGGACAGGGATTCAAACCCCATGGCCTCATATCAACCATTGCAGTCAAGCTGGGGGGCAAAACCATTTCCATCCAAGTAGAAGTGGTAGATGCTCCTTTAGATTATAACCTCCTTTTAGGAAGGAATTGGTTCTATGCCATGAATTCTGTTGCTTCAACAGTATTTCGAACGGTCCAATTCTCGCATCTCAAGAGAATTGTTACTATTGACCAGCTTGATTTCTGTACGCTGGATGTTACTACCTCCACGACTAATAACATGCCCATGTTAGGTCAGTCCCCTCCTCCTTACCAGTTGATTGGGGTAGGTATGTTGAAGGATTCATCCCTTATGGGGATTTTTCCCTCCACTCCTCCTAGCATGGATACTGCGACAGCAAACATGATCACCTCATTTGATATTGAGCCCCAAGGCACAAATTTTGTTGAGTCCACCTTGCTGAGTCCACACGAAGCTATGTATGACACCATTCAAACTTGTTCCAATGATCACACTAATGGTATTCATTTAGTGGCTTCAGATCCGATTACCATTTACCATACTGGTTAGCACCTTCTCTTTCAGTTCTAGACTATCTCTCTGATACTTTCCCTTCTAATGATTCCATTATAGAGATCATGAACACGGATGAGCCCATTTGGGAGGATCACCATCATAGATCCATGTTCCTCCTGAATACCAGATTGGGTAGCTATGATTTCATATCCTTGTTTCCTACTGATATTGTCAAAGTTCCCCAAAGTCCTATATTGTTGCAAGATACATATTCTGAAGGAAACCTTTGCAACATTACTCAAATGAACCCAATTGACATATCAGCCAAGCCTGATGTTATTGAGCATGTTCATGTTGTGCAGACCTGCTCCATAGATGAATCTAAAGCATATAAGGCACTTTTTAAGGAATTCCATGATATATTTGCCTAGTCCTATGAAGAAATATCAAGGATTGACCCTTCCATTGTGATCCACGAGATTAAAACTTATACCATGGCTAAACCTATTAGGAAGAAACTTAGGAAAGTCCATCCTAGGAAGTCGCAGCTATTAAAGATGAGATTGAGAAACTTCTGAAAACTGGTTTTATTTATCCTATACCTATAATGGAATGGGTTTTGAATGTCGTCCCTGTCAACAAAAAGCAGGGCACAATTCGAATCTGTATCGAATTTAGAGATTTAAATAAAACTTGTCCCAAAGACAACTTTCCTACCTCACACATCGATCATATTATCGACAACTATGCTGGAAGTGTCATCTTTTCATTCATGGATGGCTTTTTTGGCTACAATCAGATTGAGATATTTCCCGCCGATCAGCATAAGATGGCATTCATTTTCCCATGGGGAACCTTTTCATATAAGAAGTTACCTTTCGGCTTGAAAAACGTTGGCACCACGTTCCAGCGTGCGGATGTCCTATGTGTGTCATGACATTAAACATATTGTTGAACCGTACCTTGATGACCTCTCTGCTCATTCACAGTGATAGGATGACCATCCCAGTCATCTTAGAGCCATATTCCTGAGATGTCGTCATTATAATATACGTCTCAATCCACATAAATGTGTTTTTTGCGTTGAGACGGAACGTCTACTTGGATTTGTTGATACAAAAACAAGATCTTTGCTACTCGATGACGTTAACATGAATTGCATAAAGAGCATGAACGAAGCTCACAAATCCATAAGAAGAGAACCAAATAGCATAGACAACATGCACATAAAGACAACAAGTTGATAACGGAGTTCGTCCAGGATGGACTACGTCTCCGGGCCTGCTTCTCAATAGGAGGGACGATCTATAATCTCAGCATAAGGCAAAATACATGGCAATGATACAATGATACCTTGGCGACAATGTTCAGGAAGAGAACCGCTGCCCAAAACACAACAAGACTACTTCCAGCAACTCCGAAGCCTGAAGACGGTGTAAAACGAGTATAAACATGCGTACCTTCCTCCTGCAGAGCTACCCAATCTCCCTTCTCTCCTTTAGCTACAAAGTCTCCACTCAAAAGCATGAGTGGGAAATGGAAAATGAAGGGGTTTATATAGGTTGGCTTGCCATTCTTCACATGACTCTCATGGATTCCTTTGGTTGCAACTAATTTGCCTATCTTGGCCTTGGTTACAACTTCTTTACAAATATGGCATGTTTGTTTTTGGTTACAACCATGCATTAACTTCATAACAACTCAAGGAATAAAATAAATGAGTAATATGTGAGTAATTTTTCCACTCACTTCAAATATTAATCATTTTACAATTTCTCACGAGTAAATGCATGAATGTCCTAAAACTCATTTCAAGCACAAATGCATGCATGCTAGTCATCATGCCACCTCATCATGCCATGTCACCATGCCACATCACCATGCCATGTCATCATGCCACATCATCATGCCATGTCAGCATGCCACATCATCATGACACATTATCATGCCATGTCAGCATGTTTGTACAATATGGATGAAACGTGTCACCCTGTCAGTGGTGCCACGTGGCACCTCTTTTTGCCAAATTTGCCTGTTGACCTTATAGAACAGAAAGCGATAACTTTCTCATATGGAGTCCGTTTGAGGTGAAACAAATGCCGTTGGAATCATCTCGACGAGCCCTTAGATATGGTGCTAGTTTTTCTAAGATTGGAGGACTTCAAAAAAATTTCCTTCTTGGATCCTCCTGGATCATTCCTCCCCACTGAGAATATTTTGGCCTCCAAAAGCCTTTACTAATAAACTGGTAGGTGAGGAAATTTCTCCTTCACTTTCCCCTTCTCGATCCACTTGGATTTGCTTGGATGAGTGCCTTTCATGCCCACTCGAAGATAATCAACATCACCTATGTGAGAAGTCCTTGTCCTTCTATCCAAGATGACATCTTCCTTTAGCTCATCCATGTACTCAGGAGCAAATTCATCAACTAATGGCAATGAGACATTCTCCCTTTCATCCATGATCATGGGAGGCTCATAGAGTTTCAAGTTCTCCACATTCACCACTGGGTAGATCTGCATGTATGGCGATAGCTCTAAGCGAAAAGCATTCGTCCCAATCTTCCCCAAGATGGTGAAGGGACCATATCTAATAGGATTGAGCTTCTTGCATTCTCCTTTCATCCTCTCCTTGCTGATGTGAAGCCACACTTGATCTCCCACCTGAAACCGATGATCAACTCTATGCTTTTCATGGCGAGCCTTGTACTAGGCTTGACTCTTCTCCAACTGCTCTTGCACTGCTTGATGTACCTGTTGAACTCTCTGAATGAACCTGCGAGCTTTGTCTTCATCCTTGGAAGCACTTGGATCAACCTCTCTCCCATAATTCAAGTCCAATGGAGTCTTTGGCAAGTACCCAAAGCATGTCTCAAATGGCGAGCTCTGAGTGGAAGAATGCATAGCCCTGTTGGAGGCATGCTACACATACTAGATCTGTTCATCCCATAACTTAGGATGCTTGTTGTAATAACCTCGAAGAAAATGGACAACTGTCCTGTTGACTACCTATGTCTGTCCGTCGGTCTGTGGATGGAAATTGGTGCTCCTCTTCAGCTTGGTGTCCATTATACACCATAATTTTGTCCAAAACTCTCCAAGGAATTGGGAGTCCCGATCTGAGATAATGGATGTAGGAAGTCCAAAGTGAACCCATACATGCTGAAAGAAAAGAGAAGCAGCCTGCTCTGCAGTGACCTGCTTTTTACATGGCATAAGAATACACATCTTGCTAAACCTATCCACGACCACATACAAGTAGTCATGACCCCTCCTAGACATAGGCAAACCCCCCACAAAATCCATGGAAATGCTTTCCCAAGGATGGGAAGGAACAAAAAGTGGTGAGTACAGCCCCAATTTTCTATTAGTGGGCTTACAAGTAGAGCACATCACACACCCGTTTAAATATTTCGTTACAATGTCTTTCATGCGAGGCCAATAAACAAGTCTTTGCAAATGAGGAAAATTCTTACCTACCCCAAAATTCCCTGATACAAGAGAAGTATGAGCTTCTCGTATTACATGGACTCTTTCACTGATAGGAACACATAACTTGCCCAAATGATAGAGCAACTTTCCCTGCAAATAGTATTCTTCCACCTGTGTGCCATCGGTTAGCTTCTCATAAATCTCCTTGAAATCATCATCAGTAGCATACTGCTCAATATAACTTTCATGGGATAAAGAAGCATTTTTCAAGACAATAGATGCAACAATAGGAGGTCTAGAAAGCATATCTGCCACTTTGTTACTAGTACCCTTCTTGTACTTGGTAATTGCGGACAACCTGTACATGCCCACATTAGGAAGAGGGGAATCCTGCTGGAGATGAATCTCATGTTGAATCTCCCTTTTGGGAGGCAAACCTGTAGGTTCTGGAAATATTTCATCATAGTTAGCCACAATATCAATCATAGCCTTTTTATGAGAAGGATCACAACCTTTGAAAGCATCGGATGCTTCAGCATCTTTTTCTCTCACAACCATGAGCATGTATCTCTTATTAGTGTTGATGAGTCTCTTCATCTATCATGCACTAACAAGAGTGGTGTTAGCCTTCATACTGTGAGCTCTCACGATGTACTCCACCCCATTTTTGGTGAGATGGTACTTGTTCTCATGATGAAAGAATACTGGTTTTCGATCATACAAGTATGGGCTTCCCAATACGATATCGCAGATGTCAAGAGGAACAACATCTAAGTCCACCTCATCGATCAACTTTGAAGCAATAGCAAACCTTAACCTGCATTGCTTAGTCACCTGTAGCTTAGCATTATCACATACTCATCCAAGAGGATAAGGCTTGGGGTGAGGTTTAGTCTGTATGCCCAACTTCTTAACAACTGATTCTGAGACCAAATTTACTTGAGAACCCGGATCAAATAATGTTTCAATCTTTGTATGATTATACACAACTCTGATGTGAAACAACTCACTTATTCTTTTATCATTTTCTTTAGAAACGTGACTAGAACTTGAACCAGTATGAGGAGTTTTGTTACCTTCCATTCCCACGGCTGTAATCATGGTTTCGTCACCTGAGTCGGAACCCAAATCTTGTTGCGCTGTTGCAACGGCCTTTTTCTTCTTTTTGCTTCCATAATTCTTTGGCCTCTGTTCAGGATGCAACTTCCAACAACTTTCTTCATCATGCCGATCAGTGTCGCAATGGTTGCAATGGAGCTTTCCTCCTTCCTTCTTGGCAGTAGCTGTCTTCTTGCTCTTGTCTTTTTTCTTGAATTTGTGGTTGTTGTTGTGCTTGAAAGGCTCCTTCTGATGGTCTTCTTGCAAATGATTCCCCCTGCTCTCAAGATGAGTAGCCTGAACACTTGCTTCATCCACACTAGTAGGATTCAACAACAGCAAAGTATGGCATAGATAATGATGAAGAGCACCGATGTACTTCAAAAGAGTGCCAGAAGAATCTAAATAAATATTCAACTCTAGAGCTTTCTTTCTAAATTCTTCAGTAAAATTCTGAACACTCTGACCCTTGCCTTGTCTAAAACTTTGCCAATCCATCATATCCTTTTGAACATAACCCAATGGATAAAATTGCTTATGTAAAGCAGAAATGAAAGCAGACCATGATGAGAGAAGATTACCCATTTGTTTGCTACCTTGCTAAAGCTCGCTTTCCCACCATATAAGTGCGGTGCCTGTCAGCCGAAGTGAAGCCAACTGAATCTTCACATCTTCTTCTTTGATCTGCTGGACTCGGCAATAGACCTCAATTTGCCTTATCCAATTGTTCAACTTCTATGCATTCGCTTCCCCATTGAACATGGGCAAATCAAACTTCACATCGAGCTTCAATAAGGGCTTCTTTTGAGGCTCTTTGTGAGGAACCTTGGAATGCTGAGAATGAGATGAGGAACAAGCACTTGAACTTGTGCTTGAAGCTGAAGGTGAAGAGGGAGGCTCAGGAGGCTCTTTGCCACCTCCTCCATGCTTAACTAAAGAATTTCCTTCGTCCTTCACTTCTTTGTCTTCCTTCTTTACTTCAATACCTTTTATTTCTTTTGCCATGCGTTCTTCATAGTCTGCAAACAACTTGTCTACCTTGTCAGCCATCATGTAGAAGACCTTGTGAAAGTTTTCCTCCATCTCGGTGCAGGCATCATTAGCATCCATCTTCCTCCTTCGGTGTGCACATCTGATCTCAGAATTGTAAGGCTCTAATGTCCCCTCACTAGCCTGCAATTTAGCCCTCGTGAGCATCCACACTCACAATCCAACGTCAAATAGTCCTGCTCTAATACCACATGATCTGAAAACAAGATCTTTGCTACTCGATGACGTTAACATGAATTGCATAAAGAGCATGAATAAATCTCACAAATCCATAAGAAGAGAACCAAACAGCATAGACAACACGCACATAAAGACAACAAGTTGATAACGGAGTTCGTCCAGGATGGACTACGTCTCCGGGCCTGCTTCTCAATAGGAGGGCCAATCTATAATCTCAGCATAAGGCAAAATACATGGCAATGATATAATGATACCTTGGCGACAATGTTCAGGAAGAGAACCGCTGCCCAAAACACAAGACTACTTCCAGCAACTCCGAAGCCTGAAGATGATGTAAAACGAGTATAAACACTCATACCTTCCTCTTGCAGAGCTACGCAATCTCCCTTCTCTCCTTTAGCTACAAAGTATCCACTCCAAAGCATGAGTGGGAAATGGAAAATGAAGGGGTTTATATAGGTTGGCTTGCCCTTCTTCACATGACTCTCATGGATTCCTTTGGTTACAACTAATTTGCATATCTTGTCCTTGGTTACAACTTCTTTACAAATATGGCTGTTTGTTTTTGGTTACAACCATGCATTAACTTCATAACAACTCAAGGAATAAAATAAATGAGTAATATGTGAGTAATTTTTCCACTCACTTCAAATATTAATCATTTTACAATTTCTCATGAGTAAATGCATCAATGTCCTAAAACTCATTTCAAGCACAAATGCATGCATGCTAGTCATCATGCCACCTCATCATGCCATGTCACCATGCCACATCACCATGCCATGTCATCATGCCACATCAGCATGCCATATCATCCTGTCACATAACCATGCCATGTCAGCATGCCACATCATCATGACACATTATCATGCCATGTCAGCATGTTTGTACAGTATGGATTCCACGTGTCACTCTGTTAGTGGTGCCACGTGGCACCTCTTTTTTCCAAATTTGCCTGTTGACCTTATAGAACAGAACGCGATAACTTTCTCATACGGAGTCCTTTTGAGGTGAAACAAACACCGTTGGAATCGTCTTGACGAGTCCTTCAATATGGCGCTAGTTTTACTGAGATTGGAGGACTTCAAAAAAAATTCCTTCTTGGATCCTCCTAGATCATTTGTGGTATCCAAAGATGGCATCCAAATCGATCCTTTGAATATTGCCACCATCATTAATCTACCACCCCCAACCGCCATCCTTGAACTCCAAAGTTTGCAGGGGAAGGAAAACTTTCTCCGTCGTTTTGTGTGCAATTTCGCTGAGAAAACGCACGGCTATATGCGTCTCCTCAAGAAGAACACTCCATTCTTCTGGGATGACCAGGCCCAATGCATCTTTGATAGTCTCAAGCAAGCTCTGACTCATTCACCTGTGATACACCCCCCGGGATTTTCAAAAGATTTTCTCTTGTATATTGCTGCCTCCGCTACTACCATCACCATGGTTTTAGTGCAGGACAATCTCCACGGTCAGGAGCATGTGATTTATTACACCAGTAAGAATCTTATTGAATATAAAACTCGTTATTCACATGTGGAGAAGCTAGCTTTGTCCACGGTCATTGTTGTGAAAAAATTTCATCACTACTTTCTGCTTCGCACTACCACCGTATTGGCAGACCAAAACCCGATGCACTACATTCTGACTCATCAGGTACTCAGGGGAATGTACTCTCGTTGGATCATCATCCTTCAGGAGTTTGATCTCAAGTTTTCCAAGGCTACATCAAAGAAATCCTTGGTTTTTTCCAAGCTTATATGTGACCTTCCCTTTTCTACCATAGAATCTGAGCCTAGCAATTCATTTCTAGATGAATTCTTGTTCCTTATTAGCACTACTAATCTTTTGTATGGATATTTGTTGATTTATCTCTAGAACCAGCGTTTTCAACTGCATCTATCTCACGATGATCGTCACCGCATCCGGCACCATGCGAAATACTATATTATCTTGCATGATACCTTGTATAGACATGGGATTGATTCCATTCTTCGGTGATGCCTCACTCATGAGGAGGCTGAACATGTGCTAAATGATTGCCACTTTGGAGCATGTGGGGGTCATTTATCTGGTATGGCTACAGCCCAGAAAATTCTTCGTGCTGGCTATTTCTGGCCTTCTGTCTTCAAATACTGTCATGAGGCTGTTAAGAAATGCCCACCATGTCAACATTTTTATCCCAAAAAGT
This sequence comes from Pseudotsuga menziesii, assembly GCA_001517045.1. Lineage (NCBI taxonomy): Eukaryota > Viridiplantae > Streptophyta > Pinopsida > Pinales > Pinaceae > Pseudotsuga > Pseudotsuga menziesii. The sequence goes on from LPNX010326227.1 coordinate 62,215, forward strand.
GCACCCATCCTGCTCCACTTCACCCCGTCATTTCCGCTGGCCCTTTTTCCAAATGGGGGATTGACTTCATGCATTGTAATCCTACCTAACCTAGGGAGCATGGTTACATCATCATAGCCGTGGATTATTTTACAAAATGGGATGAGGCCATGCCTACATATGCAGAAGATGGTAAGACTGCCGCTCTCTTCTTGTTCAACCATATCATAGCTAGATTTGGAGTTCCGCAGTCCATCGTCACTGATCACAGATCCCATTTCCATAATCAAATGATGGAGGAATTGACTGCTAAGCTAGGTTTTCACCATGAAAACTCTACGCCGTATTATCCACAAGCTAATGGTCAGGTATAGGCCATTAACAAGGTTTTGAAAACTATGCTTTGTCGGATGGTTGGAGATCATAAATCCAATTGGCATCTCATTCTTTTTTCTACTCTTTGGGCTTATCATACTTCTGTGAAAATAGCCACTAGTTTCATGCCATTCCAGCTTGTCTATGGACTTGAAGCTGTCTTTCCTATCCAATGTCAGATTCCATCTTTACAACTCACCGTCGAACTGCTCCCGAACACTTCCGCAGAGGAAGCAATATTTTTGTACTTGAATAACCTTGATGAAACTCATAGAGATGTTGCCTTGGCCAATGAGGCACATAAGAAACGCATCAAGGTGTAGTACGATAAATTTTTCCAGCCTCATGTTTTCAACGAGGGTGACCTAGTTTTGACTTATGACCAGAGATATGACAAGCTAGGAAAAGGGGAAGTTCGAGCCTATGTGGTATGGAACTTTCGTTATTTCCAAGGTGTTAGAGAAAGGAGCCTATGAGTTGGTAGATTATGATGGACTCCCTTTTGGGGAAACCTCACAATGGGTTGTACCTAAAAAGGTACTATGCCTAGGTCTTCTTGGATGGTATCTTGTATATATGTATATTGATTGACTTTCAGTGTGTTTTAGTATTTTCAAGATGGTTTTGAGTTTGGTGTCCACATCTGTTTATACCATGTTTTGGTCATGCATATGGCTTTCTACGGCTTCACTGATGGTGCTTACCGCCACACCTTGAATCTAGCCTCGGATTCTTGGGTTCTCTATTCGATAGCGGAATATTTGGTCAGTTCAGGAGTGGTTTGCTTAGGTCCCGCTACTAATAACATCGCCGAGTATGAAGCAGTCATCGGTATTCTGACTGAAGCTGCCTCCCAAGATGTCTGTGATCTAGTAGTTTTGATGGAATCTCAGCTCGTGGTTTGTCATTTAAACCATATCTACACCATTAGGAACCCAGTGCTCCTCTACCTCTTCCGGAGGGTACGTTTGTTAGAAAGATCATTTAGAACCATTACATATAGGCATATCCCTAGGGAACATAATGTAGTTGTTGAATCATTGGCTAATTACATCCTAGATTGGCATATTTCCCATTCATGACGTTAATCAAACATGGTACATTGTAAATAAACATTTACAAACACATAGAACTCATAGAAAATGCATTCATCCATTTTAAACATATAAACATCATGTAAAAGTCTGTGTATATATATATACAAACAAATTTACAAAAATAGGTCCCGAGACCTCATCTAAAGCACGTAGGATTTCAGGAAAAGTCATCATACAAAATCCTAAAGCTATTAGCTTTCAGTACACATGTCTCATCTACTAGTGGTGCTTGTGATAGCACATCACTGCTCGAGCCACCCGACGTAGTAGCCTACTGAATCTGCCTGGTACCACCACCATAGATCTATGATATCTAGTCAGGAGATCATCTATGTTAGCATCTAGGATGTCCAAAGTCAACCTCTCATGGTTCTCCTCCAGCTGCTCAGTGATATCACCACCCTGTGGCACAAAGTGAGCTCCGGCTCGCCTGCCTAATGAAGATGCTCCTCAAGGCCTCATGACTCCAACATCTGCATGAAGACAAACAGGTCTCATCACTTATCATAAAAAATATAAAACATAAAAAACATAAAAACATTTTTCTTCTTTAGGGTTTATTGTTTCTTACCAATGTCTCCCCACTACCCTCCAGGTGGCAATCGTAGGTCAGGATCACCTGTAAAATCTGTGCCGGCATAGGCATAGTCCTCAACCATGAGCATCTGATCCTACAGCATCTGAAGAACACAACACCAAACTTCACTCTGCCCCTACCCACTCCTGTGCGAGCCATGACCTAGACCCACCTCAGCATGCGAGGATCCCATGCTCTTAGACTCCAAAAATTCACCTGGGGCCTCATCTGGGGGACCCACTCAAAGAATAAACAAGCTAAGATGGAACCAAATCCAAATTTCTTTCAGCTCTCCCTGCCGACATTTAGTCAGCTAATCCTTTAAGATTGGAAGTTGAATGCTTCCACCCAGTTGAACACTGTAGGTGCCATTGCCTCTAAGGAATATAGCATATGTGCCTTGGAAGCCTGATGTACACCCCGGGTCATTGCCACCCTCTGCATGGTGAACAAAACGATCCATAGAGCCCTGTCTGTCATTGCCCTGATGGGGATTTTCTTCCCCGATGCACTTGTACCTAGTGCACAGTGTCTATTTATGAGCTCTCTGGTGGTAATGTCCCGACCACGAAAACCTATCAGTGAGATAGGGGCACCCTATTTCGATAGGCCAGTCAGGAAGTAGATGTCCTCTACCTCCACTATAAGTATATGTGCCCCCACCTTGAAATATTGTTGTTCTGGATTCCACATTCTTAGTATGTGTTCTAGTAGTCTCTCGTGGGACACCATGCTTGGTGTTCATAAGAACTTTAGAAGTCCATAGTTCTAGAGTGCAGCAATACACACCGGATTTTTTTCAAGAATGGCATTCTCATCATCATGAGTTCTTTCCTTCCATATCACCATATTTTGGAATCCTAGACCTACCAAAACATCAATGGTATACATCAATATCATCCTTAAATCATTATAAATCAAAAGAACGAGATAGTTTTGTATATATCATTGCTTAAATTTCTCCACAGCCAACACTGTCGGTGCCCCGTTGGAGACAACCAGTGGCACCGCCTGTTCACCTTGTCTTTGGCACGGTTCTTGGTTGGTACCGCCTATCCCGCAAGGGATAGCCGCAATCCCCGCAAATAGGATTTTAGGGCTTTCCGAATAGGCCTAAAACCCCATCAAATCCCAAAATAAAAGCTATTAAATGAAAGAAGAAGGTCTTAGCTCTTAGCTACAACTAACGAGACTGAAAACGGATAGTGGAAACTCCCAGTATCAGCTGTGGAAGATATGGCTAAAAAATGCTCCAAGTGCTCTCTACCAAGAGGTAAATAGTGAAATGTTTGGTTTTTTACTATTTACTTACCTTATATAGACATTTTTAGGTCTGACTTAGTATAGTTTTGATATTACATCATGTTTTGGTCAAAATCTATTTGTCGTAATCTCGTAATGTTGATTTTGGAGTCATTTAACACTTGTTTATGAGTCGTCTATAGGTTGACTTTAGTAAAAGATTTGGAAAGTTTTTTTATGGATTTTTCATACTTTCACAAAATGGAAAAGGTCATTGAGCATTTATTACAACACATTGTCATGCTCATTAAAATCCAGTATCAAAGTTCAAAGTCTAATTCAATTTTTTTTCCAAGCTTGTAAAATACCATATTGTGTAAAGAAACGTTATGGAGTCTTCTTTTCACATCTTCTTTTAGACTCCTTAAATATGAAAAGATAGTCGAGTCCATTTCTGAATCTTTCCAAGATCGTAAAAAGTGACATTTTGTAAAGAAAAATCATGGAGTTTTCTTTAAACCCGTTTCAGACTCCCTAAATATGAAAAGATCATCGAGCGATCTTGTCTTCTTCACGCTCGTTAAAATATTTGAAGAGTCGTCTATACGAAGGTAGATTATCTCTTTATCGGTTCGGATAGTACTATTTACGAGAAAGGGACACTCCAGCCAATCATGACTGGAAGAGTTCTCTAAGGTATGATCACTTTTTCGGGCCTTAGAGACTAAATCAGATGAAAAAGGACCCCCATGGAGTTTCCTTCCGTATTCATTCAGACTCTCTAAACATGAACGATACCGAGTTTTCTTTCAGTGGAATCATTAAAAATTAAACATTGAGACGCCCATTTTGGGAATGAACCCATCCTCTCTCAGGTTCGTAAAACATATGAGACTGGACTTGTCTTCTGACAAGCTATATCGAGTGTTTGTTACCCTCTTTGAACTCGTAAAACCAAAAAGAGGCACTCATCGATCATGATGGGGGAAATGGGAAAGGGAATCATTTTGCAAATAATGGAAGTTGTTTGTCGTTACCTTTGAACATGGCACTTGTCTGCACAATCATGTCATTCAATTGGGTATTCAGCTGGTCTCCATGATGATCCACTTTCATGATTCATGTCAATCATTTGAGTCTTTCAAAAGAATTGCATTGTCCACTGTCACATTGTGTATCTGTCTTGTTTAGTCATGCTTCCAAGTCATTTTATCGTGTTGTCCAATGTTCAAAGGGAATCTGAAGAAGTCTTACCTCTGCAGTATACACAACCTTTGTGTCAGTATCTTTGAGTCAGTCATATGGTTACTACATTCACATCATTCCAGAACTATGTTCCGAGTTTTGTGTCGTCGATGTGGGACTCATCATGGCCCTCCTTTGACTATACTATTCCCGTCAACATCAGCTCATCATCCGGGAAATAGTCTTAGAAACAATATTCAGTACCTTGAGATCTGTATGCCTTAATGATAGATTCTCTCGCTTTCGACATTGGTTCACATCATTGACCTTTGATCGATAGAATCGACTGGGTGTTCGACATCAGGACATCTATTCACACTCAGTAGATTGTACTAGGGTACCTTGGGAATCATTGACATTAATGGTGATCTCCCTCGCACTTGTTAATGGTTCACATAATTGGTCGGTAATCAAGTGGTTTCTACCATGTTCGACTTTAGATCATTGTAATCACATGGATAAAATAGTACTTTGTGGAAGATGAGACGAAGACCCTCCTGGGTATTTGTTTAAAAGCGCTCATTTATTTTTCCCAGGGTTGTGATGGAGTTTTGTATACCTAGCATGGATCCACATTTGTATGGTCATGGCTATGCTCAAATTTGCTTCTGTATGACATAGATCTACGTTGTGTGTCTGGTAGCTATGTCCAAGTTTGAGTCCTCTATCACATGGATCTATGTTGTATTCTAGTAGCCATGCTTGTTTATTACACTCATGGATCTACCTTGTATTTGTCTACAGCTATAAGTTTGGTTACTTGTGTCTATGGGTCAACATACTGATGTACTACATATGCCTACTTGACTGCATTCTATGATCAAGCCAACATTTTCATCTCCTGGCAATGACTTGTTCTAAAAGTCTCTTTTATCATATCACTCTAAGACTCATGCTTTTGGGGGCATCCTGTTATACCAAAATCCTATCACCATCATGTGATAATACCTTTGACATACCTACTTGCCCTGAAATCCCAGCTTCTGGAGTGAAGACTAAATGGTTTCTTATCAGTCTGTCATACAAATTCCCAACATCGCTCATCGTCCCTTATCTAGGAGCGGTACCCCTATTCATGCCACTTTTCATCAGTTGTCCACAAGCGGTGCCACCGCCTATCACCCTTGGACCACAGGCAATTATTACCAAAACCGCTCTGTCAAAGAAGGAGAAGTGCAGTACCCTCGGTAAAAGGGTAAAAAGAGAAGCTTCTCGAGGCTTCTAGATGATAAGCCTCGAGATATCCCTTATCCCTACTACTGTGGTTTGCTTGAACTCGAGATCCCTCATCCTAGGATATTAGAGGCCACCTCACCCACTAATTTCTCAACCATCTCTATCCGTTAAATCCCTATAAATATGAGCTCATAGCCATGGTTGGGGAGAGAACATTGAAGGTATTGTTATGCTGTTGGACTGATTCTTGGCCCAAGATCATTTGGAGAGAGCATAGAAAGCTAGAGTCGGAGCTTTTGGGGTTGAAGAGATGGTTTCATGGAGATGCATGTCAACACTAAGGCTTGGTTGTAAAAAATTTCATATTTCTAATGCAAGCTGATTTTATGTCCCATATATATTGTTGATGTTTGATTTCAGATATATATTGCTAGATTCCTTAGTCACTAGCATAGATTNGATATGTTTCGTGTTGAACTCTTTTGCAGGTACATAGGTGAACTATCAAAGCCTTGCATTCCAGATATATACAATGTCTAGGGAGAGTTATCAACCTCTGTGATCTATTTGTTCTGGATCTGAACCATTCAGACCAGTGGAACACCTTGCTATCCGTACGAGGTGAAATATTCTGAGCATCAATGTTCCCCCACAAAGGGAAAATCATGACGATTGACTAACTGACTTATCACAATGCATAAGGGCTAACAGCACCTACCAACGTTATCCCTATGATCAATACCATTGATCCACAAGGGATAACCGCACCTGCCAATGTTATCCCTATAGTCAACACCATGGTTGACAACATAGCAGCCTCCCCATTGTTGAATGTGGGCCCCGGGTTGTTTGTCGATACCACCATGATGGCTTCTTTCCCCTTAGTGTCAACACCATCAACACCAAACAAGATTGTGAAATTGTGCATGCTCTCATCCAACACCACTGCACCCAAACAAAAACCACAGTCGCAGCTCCAAACGCAACCACAACACCATCCGTAGCCATAACATAAACAACAACCACAAAATCATCTGCAGCCACAACATTATTCACAGCCACAACCACAACCTCATTGCCACATACAACCATCACGGAGTTATCTGGGCTCCTCTCCATTCCATATAATTCAGTTCCTCTTCCCCCCTCCTAGTGTCATGAGCAATCCAGTAATGGCCACCTTAAACTTACCCAACCTTACATTGGGAATTCCTATGTGGTATCTTGATCCACCAGCTCAACCACCAATGCCCCAAGTAGTCTTAACCCTCATGCAACCCATTGCGGTTGAGTCTCACCCTCCACCTAGCCCACAAAAACCAACCATCGCACCCGCACATGCACTTCCCCACCCAAAAAGGGCCAGGGGCAAGAATGCAAAAAGTACCACTGAACCTTGATAGATCCTGCCTTGCACCGTCTGCAAAGTATAGGGCCATCCAACTCAAAAATGCCCTGAAATTCCTATAATCTGTTCACACTTGGATGCCATGGATACAACGAAAAACCTTCCCATGGTTGAACTCCCAAGTGGGCCAATAGTCAGAAACAAGTCATTGAGAACAAACCATGTGTTCACCCTTTGTGGATTGTATGGACACTATTCTCACCACTGCCAAGACTTGTCTGAGTTCATAATGGCTTTAGCCAACCTTCGACAACATTCCCTTGAATCTAAGATCACTCTGATCGAAGAAGTTCACCCCCCACCTCCTTCTTCGAACACCATGTCCATTTACATGATGTATAGTTCTACCGACCCTCTTGTCTCCACCATCACCGACGCCATTAGACCCGTCTCTTTCATTGTTTCCCCAGCCACAGCTGCAACCTCAACCTCAGTTACTAGGGAAACATTGGGGTTCATTTCTAATCAACACGACCCTTTTCCTTTTCCTTTTCCTTTTCCCTTTCCTTTTCCTACCATCCGAGATCTTGAGTAAGTCTGTCTTGGCAATCCGCAATCTACAGGATTTCACACTAGGAGATCTGGTGCGGTACCTTGAACCACCTACCATACCTCTAAGGCCCCAAGATGTGTTGACTCATGGCCATCCAATTGAGATGATGTTGCACCTACCTCCAGGTCCATCGATGACTCCTCCTGTCTCCAGGCCTACCCCTCTTCCTCCAATAGAGACTAGGGGCAAGGCCACCAAAACCACAACCAATACCATTTACATAATCTCTAGCACCAATCACCCTTCCATCTCATCGGCCATAGAATATCCACTTGATCTACCCCAGCACCACTTACGCGATGACGGAGAGATCTGTAATACCACCTCTGGTTTTACCCCATTCCCTTTAAACCATAGTGTGGAATCGGTTCTTCCCATAAAAGACCAGATTCTGTCATCGCACCTTTCTAATGACCTTCGTCTCGGCAAGGGGACATACCTCTTCACTGAATTAGACGGTCGACTCTTGAAGAATCCACGCAACGGACTCCACCTCAAGAGATTCTATGCTTGATATAACCTCTATGAGTCCCTTATAGCATAGTTTTTTTTTCCTTTTTTGTTTTGCAATGTTTTTATCACAAATCAAAGACCCCCATTCGGGGGAAGCACCAGTAGATGCTAAATCAGAGTCACCCAAAGCCTGTTTGAGACACCTCTGGGCTCAAATTTCGTCCTCTATCTTCTAATGAGACCATTGTCTCATGTTTAATAAGTAATTTTTGGGACCACTTCCCAGAAGTTACCTAAATTTACAAGCCACATCATGGTGATACAAGTGTCTTCATACATGTACTTGCATCACACTTGCCTACTTCTACTCATGCGGGTTCTCGAGCCACCTCCCGTAAGGAACATCATTTTTATTTTTTTAAGCTATCTACTCCATCCACCGCACCTTATGTAGATATCTGGACCACCGTCCAGAAGACGAATCATTTCCTTTGCATGTATTTGGCATATAACTACCTCCGGACTTGCACTCACATCACATGTAGTCAGGTCCATCCTCCACAAGTCACACATGACACTCCTGACCTCTGTCCGAGAGCCACCTCAGTTTGCGTGCCTCTTCCACACTGAATCATGTGCCTCTACCATGATCTATATCGTGCAAGTATTGGTATGTTTAAGAACCACTTGCTCCGTCCATACTACGCGGATGACCTTTGGACCACTGTCCACCGTCTTGACATGGGGCATCACCTGTGCCACCGCAATCGGTTGACCATACAAGAGTTTCTTTTAAGCTCTTTTCTGACTCCTAAAAGAATGAAAAAATTGCCAAGCACAACTGCTTCCTTTCCTCCTCGTTAAAGGATATGAAAGGGCATCTACATCATTGCATTTAACTCCTTTTGCATACCATTTATACCATCAAATGAAAAGGACCACCTTGGCATATTCAAGCCAATACAGTTCCCCTCTACATACTTCTATGCTTTCTCGACCAAAGGGGATAAACTTTACGAAAAACCTCACCATGGGTTGTCATTAAGCTCTTTTCCAGCCTTCTCATCAAGAAAATATTGTTGAGCAAACTTGGTTTTGTTCATGCTCATAAAAGTATCTAAATGACCGTCCAGACAGTATAGGTTTAACATTTTCTGGCCTGATTGGACTACCAATGGTAAAGAAGTCTCTCATCCCCTACAGGATGGGTGAGCTCTCCTATGTATAATTTTATCCTTTTTCAGGCACAGGAGACTACCAATGAAAAACATCCCCCACTAGAGTCTTATTCGTGCTTTCAGACTGTCTAAAATTGAAAGCACCATCGATCATTTACTTTCTCGGGCTTGCCAAAAATCCACGAGATTGTACCACAACGGTGTCTCTAAACACCACCCCACAGAACAAAGTTTAGTAGCATTCCCACTTTGGGTCACCTTTGTTCAGAGTACTCTGCAATGTGTCTTCCTTTGATCCCTTCAATATCAAAATTATCTACCTCCCCCAAGTATTTCCCATATGCAGTGACATTCCCGGTATTACAACTATGATCCTATTCCCATGAGTTATTTTCATTGGCTCCTGGTCTTCCATGTCGTCATACTTTGAACAAATGAAGTTTGAGTCTACTGCACTCCCCCTACCCCTATTCAACTCTTCCCCTTCCCCCCCCCCTCCATTCAGTGGGTCAGCCCACAAATTGTCTCACATTTTTTGGTTATCTCCCTCGTGCTTCTGGTCAAGGAGACACCATTGCATTTACCAGGGGCAGGTCTCCCTCCATTGAAGACAACACACATATTCCAGAGGTTACACCTAGAGGTCCCGGTATCTTGGTTTTATTAACCTCATTGATGATTTCCTTGGACCACTTGAGAGGAGTCCTTAGTGCCTCTCGGGATGGTTGTTTCTCACGTGCTCGACTCCAACTACATCATCGCACTATTGATATTCGTACAGGGTTTGGTCCATGAAGTATTTGGTCGAAGACCCCAAATACCACCTGACTCTAGCACATTGATGAGTCTATTCGAGGGACCTAAATAGGTTTATGCCCCTTGTGATTTCTAGGTCGTGTTGGAGATAGTGTTCAGAAGCCCTAGTAGCGCTTCTATATAGATTTATGATTGATGCAACATACTTGTACCATAGAGACTATGACTCTCCAGCAATGAGTCCATACAGCTATGTATCGCTCTAGATCCAGCAAGCCATCAGTCATGAAGATATATCATTCCATGAGAATTCCATGGGTCCAATGTAGCAGTTCTTCGAATCAGTATTGTATTCAGCCTCTCAGTGAGGCAACCACTATGTATCATCAGCTGTATATGATCGGCTCTTGTATTATAGAGCATAGATCACATTATTCTTTTGACATTGTTACGAGCATGGGGATGCTCGAGTCTTCCATATACATGTCACACATTATTTTTATCTCACCCATTGATGGGAACCATATTAATACAAAAACCAAAAGCCACCATGATCTATCCTAGGAAGCACCACCTCTCCGTAGAAAATCCTATGATGTCCGTCGGCCATACGACGAGCTCCTGCCCTCACACATTGGTGGGCAATCTGTTAACCCAAAAAATCCCTCACTCATCTCTACATGGCCTACACAACCCAAGGACACCCATGCACAACCCTCATTTCACCCCATTGGACCCCCACACCCTCAAAAAGGCTTAAGAATGAGCAAAAGGGCTTAAAAACCCCTAAAAAGAGCCTAAATAGCTCTCCTAGTGGCTAAATCCTCCAAAAAGGGCTAAAACCCCTCAAAGGAGCTAAAAACCCCAAAAGGAGCTAAAGATAGGACAGAAGGGGCTAAAATCCCAAAAAAGGGTCTAAATCCCCAACCAAGGGCTTAAAACCCTAAAAAGCCCCAAAAAAGCGATAAATAGAGGGGTGGGGGTCACTCTCAAATCATTCCTCCCTTCCCTATTGTTATGTTGTCAGAGTGAGTTCCTTGAGACCATCTTGCCTCTCAAGCCATTCAATCTCCCTGTTCTCCATCCTTCCATTGAGACATAGCTCCCCCTTCCAAGAGAGGTGCTCTCCCAACTAGGGCATGGTGGCCCATTCCAACAAATAGGTATACCTATGTTGTTTTCTATGTTAGCTTTAGTAGTTTGTAGTTTTTCTAATAGTATTTGTTTGTAGGTTTATTGTTTAACATGTTTTTGCAGGTATTTTGGTTCTAACAGTTGTATGCAGGGTATTGGAGCTAAATTCTAACATTGTTTGCAGAGGGTTTCTTTCCTTGCTATCTTTCATTTCTGTCCTAGTTCATTTCTGCTTTCATTTTTTGCATTCACCACCAGGAACCTATCCTTTCGTCCTATAGATAGAAAGTAGCCATTCCTGCCCTGTAGCAAGGGAGAAATCCCTGCTACAGATAGAGTTCATCTTTGATCATAGTATGTGTGCCTCTATATTGGTACATATATTTGGAATCATTATGGAGGATATAATGATGATTTTGCATATATTTATGCTATGATATGATACACTTAATGATGATAATGCATGTGATAGTGATGTAAACTCTATGATGTTGATGCACTCCTATACAATATGATGTACATGCATGCCATAGTGTGATGATGCTCTCCTATGCACTATGATGTATACTTGATGATGATGATGCATAAATGATGCAAACTGAGATGATGATGATGTATATTTTATTATGATGATGCATACCCTGTGACAATGATGCATACCCGATGATGATTATTTACACCTATGATGATTATGCATGATGATGGATGCCTTATTATTAATGAAAGAAGAGAAAAATTACTTGTTTAGTAATTGTGTATGACGAGGTGTAAAATGATGTGTACATGAGAATATTAACTAGCTTGACGGGTAGTATTAATGAGCAGAAAAGAATGACCAACAGAGATGAAAAAATTTGGTGTGCAGAGATACTTGAGCAGTAGTGATGAGCAACAGTTATGAGTAGCACTAATGAGCAGTTGTGATGAGCACCAGTGTTGAGAAGCAGTCATGAGCAAATTAACCAGAGATTAATGAGCATATTGGCCAAATATTGATGAACAGTGTTGACCGCTAAAGTGATGAGCAAAGATTGATTTGCAAAGCAGAGGTTGGTTATGTAGCAGAGCCATATGATTTATTGTAAGAATAATATTGCACTTGAGGATTTGACTTCTCAAACCCTTCTTAGTTGGAGCTAAGAATACCAGGTTGGGTCATGTAATGAGAGTCGTTGATATTTTCAGTAGTTGGTGTGATTGTAATTGATAATATGTTTGTTTTCCATGCACAATAAATAAATATCAAAATTCCATATATTCTTGTGTCTCTTTTGATGTGGTGTTGTGCTTATGACTCATGATGAATTTGATTATGCAATTGATCACATAATGATTGGCATGCTCTCATTGAATAAAAGAAGTTAAAAAGTTTAAAATTTATCAAACACTCATTCACCCCCCCCTCTTAGTGTGGCCATTATGTCCAACAATTGGTATCAAAGCAGGACTTGATCACAATCCTTGAAAGATTGAAGGAGATCCAGAGACACAATGGAAGAAAAAGCAGAGTCATCAATGTGTATGTACTTGATGTTACAGACTATTTTGATTGGAGGATAAAGATGAAGGAATATATGAATAATTTTCATGTTTGGGAGAGTGTGATCAATCAACTCGATCCATCAAAAAAGAAGGGAAAATAACCTACACAGAAGGAAGCAAAGAAGGACAATACTACAGCCTTGAATTTCATCATGGATGGACTTCCTAGATCAATGAAGGGAAGCATATGGGAGTTCACTTCAACCAAATATCTATGGTTCAATTTGGAGAGCAAGTATCATAAGGCACGACCAAAACCCGAAAACATAGATTAGGTTTCAGAAGACAAGCCCCGATAAGAGATCAACCAAGAACAACACAAGAAAGAAGAGGACTTTAGTAGAAGTATGGACTCTTGTTATTGTAATGATATCTTGTGTGAAGAAATTGAGAAATTTCTTGCAGATGAGGATGAAGGGATATCAAAGGCTACACATGATATATGTCTCACCTTGTTGAATATTGATCTTAGAGAAAACTAGGCAATGAAGACAATAAATCCGAACCATAGTGAATTCACGAAGTTAAAAAAGAAATCTTGGACTCTTTGAATGAATATCAACAGAAGACCATGGAAATGAAGCTGTTTCTTGTAGAGTGCAAACACAAGGACAAAGAATTGTGGGATCAGATGAAAGACAATGATGCTAAAGTTGAGCAACTAAAGACTAAATTGATTCGTCAAAAGGAAGAACAAGAAGATCCTGCTGAAGAGATTGAAGAAACTAGGGAGGATAGTCATGATATGAAGAATCAGCTGGAGGAATCCAAAAGGATAGAAGAAATCTTGAAGAATCAGTTGGAAGAAAAGAAGCAGACAATCCAGAAGTTGGAAATGGAGGTATTTTATCCCAAGGAGAAAGGTGGGAATAATTATGCTTTTTCAAATTCAACGACAGTTCAATTTTCCTAGATAATATCTTGGATTGGAAATTATATCCATGTGGAAAGAATGGTCTGGGTTACAAGAGAAAGAAAGAAAAATATGAAGATATCACTTGGTCTCCCAATACTCCAGAAGTAGGTCCATCAATGTCAAAAGATGATCCCCATGAATCTTCACATGACAACAAGGAATTTGGAATTTCAAAGATACATCAAACAGTTAAACCTATTCCTCAAAGCAATATTGAAAAATAAACAACTCCAATATGGAATCAAAGTCCCGGGTATGAAATAGGATTTAGTGGTTATTGTTATTTTTGTTCTAACTTTGGTCATAAAGTTGTGGATTGTAGACTATAAAAAAGAACAAGTGGTGGAAGTCCCAATGAATCAGTTATATGTTTGACATATAATTAAGTTGGACATGTTTCTACCACATGTCACACATTGAGATGCTACACATGGAGTGGGTTTGGTCACAAATTCTAAGAGTTTGCAAGTCAAACAAGTCAACTGAGGAGGCGTCCTTCCTATACATCAGCAAGAAGAACTAGTGAACCTTGGAAGAAGACCAATGCAAGAAAATTTGAATACCATAAGACAAAGGCCTACAATCAGGGATACTCTTAGGCATGGAGACATGAAGTTGATCAAAGAAGTTTTGGAAGTTACAATAGCTCAATCAAGTGTTGGACATGCAATGATTTTGTTCACATTGTTGCATATTGTCGTATGATGAGGTGTTATAGTTGTAGTGGCCTTGGGAACAAAGCTCAAGATTGTTGGAGTACACAGAAACAACCCTCGAGAAGTTTCCTATACAACTCATCAAGGAAAGCCAGTACAGATGAAGGAACAAATGCTGAAAGGACGGATGCGAAGAAGCAATTATGGATGAAAAAGACCGAGCAGCTACAGATAGGAGAGGTTGATCGGAGTAGGGAGGATGGATTCCATATGGAAATCCAACCCTAAGGTCTCTCAAATACCTTCGAACACCTTGAGTTCATAAGGCTAAAGGATGAAAACAAAGGAGAAAGGATGGTTACTCCAAGCATACAAACAAGTCCTAGGATCATGCATATTGACAAGGAGAGCAATGATTAGTAATTTTAGATACATATATTTGGACACCCTTCTCCATTGATGCCAAAGGGGGAGATATGAAGAAAAAAGGGGAGCATTCTCAAAGGGGGAGAATGCTCACAGGGGGAGCATGCTTACAGGGGGATCATGCATTGTTGTCATTAATGAAAGAGGGGAAGATTGTTGATAAAATTTCCATTGATGCCAACATGGACTTGCAATGGCCCCAAAGGTTGTCATTGATTCCACCAAGTCTCACTTGCAGTGGCTTGGGCCCATTACAGAGTAGGTTTGTGACTTTAAGCACCTTGTGTCCCATTGATAAGGTACCTGTACCCACAAGGATGGATCTTGTAGCCACCACCTTGTTGAAGATGCTAAAGACCCTACTGATGGTGATGAAGACCCTGGAGATGGTGTTGAATTCTTTATGGATGATGGTGAATCCCTAGATGGGTTTGAAAAGAATTAAAGACCCATTATGTGGTCATTCATGCTCTGATTGTGTCATGGTACCCCAAGAGAAGGTCTAGCAACCCCATATGTGATGTCATGATGGATATTGACCCTTGGAGGTCTCCTGGTGTGGTTAAGGTAGTTGAAGAATCCTATGAATCCCCTTGCTTGATGAAGACACCCTGAAGAAGCCCTTGGACCCACATTTAATGGCTTAATGGCCCTTAAAGGTGATGATGTGTTCATTACTAACTTGATGGATACTTGGAACCCTTAATGAAGATTTTGATGCCCATGTAGCCGTTGTTGGGGTAATGTAACCCTTGGAGATGGTCATTATGCATGAGAATGTTTGGAACCCACATAAATGGTGCCATGATGACCCTTGGACACTATATGATCATTGATGGTGCATTTGGAAATGATTTGGGTCTTGGAATCCATACATATGGTGGTTTGTAGGCCCATGATTGTTGGAGCCATTGATATGATGGAATCTTTGGTCATGATGCCCTCATGACTTGGCAATGGAGTCCTATGTGATGGGATTGAATTACATGGAAATTATCTTGTTTAAATATGATATGATATCTTTGAAAAATTCCTTGAAACCCTTGCATGTGGTGTCATGGGTCTTGAACCCACACACTTTGTAGCTTGTTGATGGCGATGTATGGTCCTCCTTGTGGTTATATTTCTATTGGGATGTAGAGGAAGGTATATCCCATAGAAGTGCCTTGATATGTTGAATAATACTTTGAAGAAGAATTTGAAACACCTGTAGTTTGTGGTATGGTCTTTGGCACCCTCATGTTTGGGATCTTTGATGTCCTAGACATATTGAAGAATTTAAGGGTATTAGAAAAAAAATTGAAAATAAACCCATCATATGGAAATATTCCTTGTCAGTCCATTTCCATTGATATGGGGATCATATTCTAACTCCTTAATTTTGGAGAGAGATGAATTTTTGAAGTTGGTGCACCCACCTTTTTGGATCAGCTGACCAAATAAAAGAGAATTGAATAACTTATAATTTTGAAATGCATGTCGGCCTAATTTGAGGTACTCAATTTCCTTCACAACATATATCAATAGAATATCAAACATTTCATTTATTCATCATCATTTCTCTCATGATTTTTTCAACTCATGGAGAAAAGTGCGAAACTTTGTGCAGGAGAAATTTATGGGCATCTTCACTAAAATTGGCATAACTTTCTCATACGGAATCATAATTACAAAATTATTGGCTCATTGGAAAGATTGTTACGAGGGCTATGTGGTGACATGACCTAAAGCTTTTTTTTTACTGTTTCTTCATATTGTGATCTTTGAAAATGTATGGTTCATGCTTTTGGGTTTCTCTTGTGATGCCACATGTCTGTCATGGATAGAGTTCATCTTTGATATTACCATGTGAGCATCTATATGGTATATATATTTGGAGTCATTATAGAGGCTATGATGATTATGTTGCATACCTTTATGCTATGACATGATACACTTTATGATGATGATAATGCATGTGATAGTGATGTACACTCTATGATGTTTACATACTCCTTCACAATATGATGTACATGCACACCATAGTGTGATGATGCTCTCCTATGCACTATGATGTATACTTCATGATGATTATGCATAAGCAATGCACATTGAGATGATTATGGTGTATATTTCATGATGAGGTTCCATACCGTATGATGATGATGCATACCCTATGACGATGATGCATACCTATGATGATGATGTATGGCGATGCATGCCTTATGTTCAGTGAAAGAAGAGTAGAATTATTTTTTCAGTAATTGTGTATGATGAGGAGTACAATGGTGTGTACATGAGAAGATTGACCAACTTGACCAGCAGTATTAATGAGAAGAAAATAATGACCAACAATGATGAACAAAGTTGATATGCATAGATACTTGAGCAGCAGTGATGAGCAGATTGACCAGAGATTGATGAGAAGATTGACAAGGTATTGATGAGAAGTGGTTACCAACAGAATTATGAGTAGATATTGATGTGTAGAGAAGAGGTTAGTTGTGTAGCTGAGCCATATGTTTGCTTGCAAGAAGAATATTTCACTTGGGGATTGGGCTCCTCAAACCCTTCTTAGTCGAAGCTATGAAAACTAGGCTGGGTCTTATTATGAGAGTTGGTGCTCTTTTCATCAATTGGTGTTGATTGTAATCGATAAGTTTTTGTATTCCATGTACAATAAATAAAGATCAAAATTCCATATATTCTTGTGTCTCTTTGATTTGATGTTGTGTTTATGACTATTAATGAATTTGATTATGAAATTGATAAAATAATGATTGATATGCTCTGATTGACTAAAAGAAGGTAAAAATTTTAAAATTTCTCACACACTAATTCACCCTGCCCCTAATGTGGCGCATAATTACTTGTTCAGTAATTGTGTATGATGAGGCATACAATGATGTGTACATCAGCAGATTGGCTAGCTTGAACAATAGTATTAATCAAAAGAAAAGAATGACCAACAATGATGAGTAAAGTTGATGTGCAGAGATACTTGAGCAATTGTGATGAGCGGTAGTGATAAGAAGTTGTGATGAGCAGCAATGTTGAGCAGCAACGATGAGCAGATTGACCAGATATTGATGGGCAGAATGACTAGATATTAATGAGAAGTGTTGACCACCATAGTGATGAGAAGAGATTGATGTGCAGAGCAAAGGTTGGTTGTGCAGTAGAGCCATATGATTGCTTGCAAGAAGAATATTTCACTTGAGTATTGGACTTCTCAAAACCTTCTTAGTTGGAGCTAAGAAAATCATACTGGGTCCTATTATGAGATTTGGTGCTCTTTTCATCAATTAGTGTTGATTGTAATCAAAAATATTGTTGTCTTCCATGTACAATAAATAAAAATAAAAAATCCATATATTCTTGTGTATCTTTTGATGTGATGTTTTGCTTATGAATCATGATGAATTTGATTATGCAAATGATGGCATAATGATTGATATGCTCTTATTGACTAAAAGAAGGTAAAACATTTAAAATTCATCACACACTGATTCACCCTCCCCCCCCTTTTAGTGTGGCCATTATGTCCAAAACTTTTCACCAATGAACATATATTTTGGGGTTTTGTTTCCAAGAGCACTGTGAAATATTCTATTATTTATGTAGCTTGTGGTTATTGCTACTTCATCACATAAATGCATAGGTAGATATTGATCATGGATCATTGTTCTGACTACTTCCATGATAGATCTATTCTTCCTTTAAGCCACTACATTTTGTTGGGGATTATAGGGTGTGGTAAGATTTCTCTTAATACCAACTTTCTTACATAATTCCTTGAATACATTTGAAGTGAATTCACCTCCATTATCTGATCTTAAGGTCTTGATCTTATTTTCAGATATATTTTCCACAAGAGTCTTAAATTCTTTGTATTTTTCAAATACTTCATCTTTTCATTTCAAGAAATATATCCAAGTCTTATGAGAGTATTCATCAATAAAAGAGACATGGTACACATACCTGCTTAAGGAAGTAATTGACATTGGTCTACACAAATCTTAGTGGATAATATATGATATCACTTTTTATTTGTTGTTACTTCTTGGTAATTGGTTCTTTCTATTCTTTTCTTGAGCACATCCTTTGCATACTCCTTCATGATTGATTTGGATCTTTGGTAGACATGTCACTACCTTACCCACAATTGGAAATGCTTTGTAGTTCAAGTGATCAAGCCTTTTATGCCAAATTTCACATTGGATGATGCTACTATATGTAAGGGATGAATCTGCACGCCCCTTCAATTTGTAGATTCCTCCTTCTTCAACACCAATTACATTAGAATAATCTATTGTATTTCCTTTCGGCCACATAATAAATTCACCATCTACAAAGGAAACTCTAAAACCTTTCTTATCTAGAGCTGAAATAGAAATAATATTTTTCTTCAAACTCAGAACATATAAGACTTCTTTCATCTTCATGGACTTTCCGTATTTTAATTTGTAAGAGGATTCTCTCATTCCTTTGATCGGGTATGGATAATCATCTCCAAATTGTACCTTGTGTGAATAGTCCTTTTGGGTAATACATGAGAGTGAATATTTGTGACCTGACATATGTTTGGAAGCACCATTGTCTATAATCCAAGTGTCACATCCATGAGTGACTAATCCGGTGAGATATGAAATCAAGACATACTCTTCACTAGAGTCTTCGTTTTCTCTATCCCTCTCCTAATCTAATTCATTTTCTCTAAATCCATGGGCATTGTACTTTCAGTTCTTCTTCTAGAACTGGTCTTTCTTGAGAGGACAATTTCTAGAAACATGTCCCATATTATGACATGAATAGTATTCAAAGGATGAGTAATCATTTCTAGGTCTCTTACATCTTTTGAAGTTCGATGATATTCTGTAAGGTGATCCTTAACTCTTCCTTTTGTTTCTTCCATTCTTTGCATGAGCAACTAGAGCTTGATATTCATTATCACTTAGATTCTCTTCTCTATTTGCTATCCTTAATTATTATTGTACAAATTCTTCCCATAGTTTACTGAACTTTTTTAACTTTCTTCTGGCACATATTCCTCTAATGAAGGAATCCCATTCTCTCGGGATACCATTTAGGGTGGTCATCACCACTTTTGCTTCTTCCACAATGTCACCAATGGATTATAATTGTTCTTTAATATGAGATACTATTGAGAAGTATGATTGCATATATTCTTTCTTCTGTATCTTCACACCCTTGAGTTTGTTTCCCAAGGACATTATTTTTTTGATGTTATTTCCTTCAAATAGACTCGTTAGTGCATCCCTTTGGATTATTCTTTGAAGAAACTTGGTGGATCAAATGATCCTTGATAGAAACAACTATGATCCTCTTGGCTTGGTCATATCCTTATTGTTCTTGGCCTTTTCCTCATATCCCTCTAGTTCCTTGACCTCATCTCCCTCTGATTCTTTGACCTCATATTCCATTTAGCCTTCTATGTCATGTTCTTCGAGGATGAGCATGAATCTATACTTACATGCTCTAAAGTTTTTTGCTCCCTCCATATTTTCATCAACCTTTGTATTTTTTGTCATATTTAATGAAAGAGAACCTCAAACGGAAAGATAGGAGATAGAACTTACAAATTTAAGGATTTCTTCTAGATTATGCTTCAATATGACTTAGGGTTTGACTGGAAAACCCCAATTTTCCAACTAAGATCAATTCTAGAGAGGATTGGAGGAAACGATGCACCTACGTAAGGAAATATAGACTATATATTTATTTTCTAGAATTTATGGATGGAACCTTGAAAAATATAATTTCCCTAGTTTCTCCCGACAGTAGTGGTAGGTCAGAAAATGAAAATCCACAGAATTGAAAAATGCTTCGACAGAAAGGCGTGCCCTCCCAGGGAAATTTGAATAGTTCTTCTTTTCCAATTTATTTTTGGAAGGAGGTGTCTGTAATAGTGAGAAATATCTTTTTGTACTATAAGAAAACTATTGTACAATGTCTTTTTTCAGGTTGGCTCTAATACCATGTTACGAAAGTTGTTATTCCAAAACAAAAGGATCGCTGAAAGAATAACAAGCACAACAAAACAAAAAGAGAAAACAAATATTTATGTTGGGAAACCCTCGTCTGAAAGAAAACCCATCAAAACTTCTTCGATATATACTTCAACCAAGTACAGTGTAAAACCCAAAGAATAAGACTAGACAACTTGCTCCTCCTAAGATGGACTGTCTCTCCTCTCTATAGTGAAATTGCTTGAGTGCTCTTTTTTCCCAAATGAAAGAGGTGCTTATCCTATTTATACTAATCAGCTAAGACGCCTACTAACCCGACATGATCGACTTCTCCTTGCTTCCATGGTAAACTTGCATTGGAAGACTAAAAATACATTTTAATAATACTTTTGTGGGTACTACTGACCTAACTTACAATGGAGGTTTTACCTCAAGACTTTACATGACCAAATACATCAATGACATCCCTAATTGTAGGAACAACATCTATATAAGGGTTAATTATAATAATAATACAAAAATATAATATCTTCCGCAGTTACATTTCGTTAACACCATTTACTAGTTAGGCCTTGGCCTTGAGGTTTGCACTAGGAATTTGTACAATAATATTTACATCGTTTACATAATTCTGGTAAAATACATTCCATGTCAAAACTAGGGGTATTACAATCCCCTCCCCATTGGAATAATATTTTCCTTGATGTTTTCTCAATATTTAGAACAAAAATGGGTATGCCTGCTTCTTGGAATCTTCTAACTCCCATGTAGCCTAATCGGTACTGAATTGCTTCCATTGCACCTTTGCATACCCAATGGCTTAATTCCAAATCAATTTTAACTTCTTTCCTAACATGCATAGTGGCTCGGTTTGGAAATATCCCTCATTTTCCACCTGGATCACATCCCAATCAATCACATGGTTAGGATCATGTACATATTTCTTAAGAAAAGAAACATCAAAAACATTATGAGATCTAGTGTTAACAAGAAATGCAATTCTGTATGGAACTAGCCATATCCTCTCAAGCACATCAAATTTCCCACAATATCTTGGTGACACTTGACAAAAATTTCAAGCTTCAAGGAACTCGTCCTTGGCCGTGACTCGAGTGTAAACTTGATCCCCAACATGAAACTTTCTATGGACTTTGTTATTATCTGCATATATTTTCTATATATCTTGGGTTGCCTTCAAATTTTTCCTAGTCTTTGCAACTTCCTGTTCTATTTTCTTAAGAAACACCATCCCAAGTACAACTATTTTCATTGGATTATACCAAGTAAGCAGTGTTGTACACCTTCTTCCATACAAAGCCTCAAATGGAATCATTCCCAATTATGATTGTTGCCCATTTTTACATGAAAATTATAACAAGTGAAGCTTGTCTTCAAGAACCTCATTTACTCTTTCTTTTTTCCCATCCGTTTGTAGATGGTAGGAAGTACTGAAATTCAATTGTGTAACCAAATCTGCAAAAAATACTTTTCCAAAAAATTTGAGGTGAACTTAGCATCCTTGCCTAAAATTATTTTCGTGGGAAATCCATGCAATCTAAAAAATTCCTTCATGAAAATATTTGCAATGGAATCCATTTTATATGTCTATTTAACCTATATAAAATTATTTTCCTTTGATAATTTATCCACCACAACCATGATGGAATCATGCTTCCTAATAGTCATTGGAAAACCTATAATGAAATCCATGGAAATTACTTCCCATTTCCATTCTGGAATTGGAAAAGGTTGCAACAAACCTGCTAGGTGTTGATTCTCAACCTTCACTTGTTGACATTCCATACACTTAGTGATATACTCAACGATATCCTTTTTTATTCCTACCCAAAAATATTGCTTTCTTGTTGTAGCAATTGTTTTCTAGTATCCTAAGTGACCAAACTATGGCATTTTATTGATTTCATCCATAACAATTCTTCTCAACTCTACCACATTTGGAATATAAATTCTTATTTTATAAATGATAAGTTCAACACCTTCCAAATGATAACCTTCATACCTATTTTCTAAATTATGTTGTTACGATTTTTCTTTTATTTGCATATACAATTCATCTTCAGCAATACCGTTAACAATTATATACCTCCAATATGATTGGCAGATACTAATGGCTGCTACATACATTGAGTATACTTTTTTTCTAAGTACATCAACCTCTTTGTTTTCCTTACCGTTTATGTGTTTGATCTCAAAATCAAATTCACATAAAAATAACATCCATCGATCTTTCCTATTATTTAATGTCTACCATTCAAACAAATATTTTAGACCACAGTGGTTTGTCATTAGCCCAAATTTTATACCCATTAAATATTGCCTCCACATTTTCAAAGCATGCACTATAGATGAAATATCTGAGCCATGGGTAGAATAGTTCTTCTCATGCTCGTTCAACTTCCTTGACTCATAGTATACCACATGGTTATCTTGCATAAGAACTCCTTCAAGTCCTTCATTGCATGCATCAGTGCCCACCACAAAATCTTTTTTTGGGATTTGTAATTTTCAAAATTGGAGCACTTGTAAGAAGCTTATTCGACATCTGAAAGATTTCTTCACATTTCAATGTCCACTCAAACGTTATCCCCTTCTTTTGCAAAAAAGTGATTAGGTGAGAAACTTTGGAGAATCCTTCAATGAACCTCCTATAGTAACAAAAAAGACCCATAAAAGATCTCATTCCTGTCACATTCCATGGAGTTGGCCAACTCATGGTGGATCCAATATTCTTAGAATCTACTAATATTCTATCCTCTGCAATAATGTGACCCAAATAATGAATTGTGTTTATATAAAAGTCACATTTTCTTACTTTGTATACAAATTACTCTCCCTTAGCAATTGCAAAGTCATTCTCAAGTCTTCTTCACGCTCCTCATTCTTATAATAGATGAGAATTTCATCTAGGGAAAAAAGAACAAACTTGTCCAAATGTATGTTGAAAAAAGTATTCATGAGACACATGAATGTAGATGGTGCATTGGAGAGACCAAATAACACCACCACAAAATCATAAGGCCCATACCTTGTTCTAAAGGTTTTCATGTGAATGTCTTCTTCTTTAATCCTCACTTGATGGTAACTAGACCTAAATCCAATCTTTGAAAGTACCTTTTCCCCTCTCATTTGATAAAAATATAATCAATTCATGGGAATGGATGATTTGTTCTTCATCGTAAATTTGTTCAACTATTTGTAATCAATGCATAACCTGAGTGTTCCATATTTTTCCTTCACAAATAGGATGGTGTTATCACTCCAGGAAACTCCTCTAGGTTGCAGCTCGAGGATGCCCGGTAACTTAACTGTTTTTAATGGTTTTTCTAAATGGATCAAGTCAGATGACCTACAAGACCTAATTCACTCAAGACATGCATAGAACCTAATCACATAGATAAGGCTTCTAGCTACCAATGTTCAGAGGTTTGATAATAAGGTGGATAAATGGAGAACTTACTATGCTGGAAGATTCATATATAAAGCAATCACATATGAATGGCTAATCATAACAAGGAAAAGTACTTGCAATTCAACTCATCAACATGTAGATAGGGTGACACCTATCAGATATTAGATAAAAATGAATAAACCAGAATCAGATATTCAAGCACAAGTACAAACAGAAAAGATATGGAAGATGAACATATAATAGCAAAAGAGCTTATATTAAATGATGAATAATATGAGAAGCTTGATAACAATAAGGGTATAAAGGTCTCCAAAGTCGAACCTTTGCTTCAAAATAAGTCTTAGGATTTATAGCCTTTACAAAAATATTCAGATCTTGAAAAGTTGGATCTGATTTACTAAAAATAGATAAAATAAATGTTTTTTGTGAAATTAGGTCAAAAACCCTAATTTAAGTACTAGTATACCTAACTCTAACACTTGTCCACTCATTGAACTCTTTGATAATTGCAGTGATTACTGAAGTAGAGCTGTGACCTATTATCTAATTGATAAGACACTGTTGGTAAAAAACAAGTAGGGTTTGTGACCCATTTCTCCTTGATCGCACCCTCAAAACTGGAACAGACCCCCTCCACTTGTGCTTTTCATCAAAATTGGTTATTTGTGTAAACATATCATTCTACACCCTTTTACACTTTCGATGGTTAAGGAAGCAGAATCCTAGGTCTGTTAGTTGCTGAAAGCTCTACTTTTGGTGGCTAATGAACAACTACTGCGTTTGCCTAAGCCACCAAAAGCTCTGTTTTCTGAAAAAAAATTATTAGCCTTTAAATCAATCTTCTACAGATTTTACCTCTATCTTTCTTGTAATTATTCCATTTTCCCAGGGTTTGATTGAGTAGTAGCATCATGAGCTGCCTCAAGATCCTGAAAGCTTGTTGTTGTCTCTGCTAGGGTTTCTAGTGCAAAGTGAGCCTCAGAGCTAGGGTTTGAGTTGGAATTCTTCAGCTGCAACCTCAGAAGTCTGATCATCCTGTAAAGCCTCGTGTTGTCCTTCATAAACCTCAGATTCCTTTTTTGCAGCAGGAAATACCTCCCTTTCATTTCTAGCAGGGAATTACTCAATTGAGTTTTTTTCTTGGTTAATACTGCATTAGTTATTTTTATCTCCCTCTCTAAAACTTCCAGTTCATATACTTGCCTTAACAACTGGTTGACTCTTTGTGACCTAGGTTTGCGAGAGGAAGCATTTTCCAGTGGTTCACCCTAGTCTTCTTTTGGTGTGGGTGATGGAAACTCCTCATATTCTGCTGCCACTTGCTCTTTTAGGTCAACTTATTTCTCCTTTTCTTCTTCTGAATCTGAGTAGCATAAGTTTAGTATATTTCCACTTTGTGTTGGGGCCTCCTTCTCCTTTTCACTGAAGTCCAGATTTCTTTTAGCTTGGTTGGTTTTAGAAGTTGGAGATGGTTGATCCACTATCACTGGTGAGATGGCTCTCCTCTTCCTTCTGCCACTCTGGCTACTAGTGGAATTCTTTGAGGGGGACTTTCCTTTATCTTCTGGTTGTAAACCTATTTCAAACTCATTAGAAAATAATAAATATGCCCATGCTATGTTTCTCCTTTGCAGCAATTCTTGGACAATGAGTTGTATTAGGCCATGGTGAGATAACCTTCCTACAATTTTAGTGGGCTGGGCCTTGACCTAGTGTGCCATCTTGGTTAGGCTCTTGTGGAGGTAGAAAGGTAGGTTTAAAGGGATTATGCCTGTAAAATGGTTCATCAATTTTAAGTGATATATCATCACCCTATTATACCTTCCTTCATAGGTTATGTAAACCAAGATTTCTTTCAATAATTGTTGCCACCTCTCCTCTAGCCAGGTGGATGGAACACTTTTATTCCATACTACATCTCTGTGTTCATGTTTTAAATATGATCTGAATTCCACATTTTTAGTAATGGTGGTCTTAAACAATTTCTCCCCAATTCTTGGGAGTTCTGTCACTTCTGTAATTAGGGTTTCATCCACTAGGAACTCTTCCTTTCCTATCAGTGCCTTAGAGCCGTCAAAAGAAAGGGAAAATGCTTCTGCCACTTGCTGGTGTGAACCCTGGATTTTTTCACAGAACTTGTAACATCCTACATCCTTGAAGAATTGGCATACTTCTAGATGTGACTTAAGATAGTTGATTCCCCCTAGTTCATGTCTAAGAGCAGGTCCTCCTCCCTTTTTCATCTCTGAGTTGTGCTTCTTTGTACCTACAAAAAGCCAACATTTGAACTCTATGAAGGACATTAGCACGCTGGTTTCAGGGATGGCCTTGAGTAGTAAGAATGGATGTAGAGAATGTGGAGTGTACTGAAGATATGGTGCTGATTTTGAGGGGTTAACCACTCGATTGGTACTTGAGTGATTTGATGGTGGATTATGGTGATAACCATGAGATCGCCATCCTAGTAATCATTTTCAACTAGGACTTGATGCTTCGCGGAGGTTTTACTGCGGTCATAGGATAGATGGAGGGTAGGCTAGGGTTTTTATTTCCATCATACATTTCAAATAAATCACGACCTTTTAGCCACCAATTTATGATTTACTGCAATACCCCAGTCTTTTCGGTGGTTTAAAGTGCTATATTATGACATGCCTCATGCTGACAAGCTCGATTTTGATGGACAGATAATCGTTTTCCTTTTTTGTCCTTTTCGGTGGTTAAGAGAATATAGGGTTTAATTCACAAGCTGCCGAAAGCCAGGATTTTTGGTGGCTAATGAACCGTTGGTATGTTTGCCTAAGCCACCGAAAGTCTCCTTTCCAAAATTTATTAAAAACTACGTGAATGATCCTTTTGGTGGTTAATGTCTTCCTAGAACACCTCATTTAGCTGCTAAAACCTGGGCCTTTCAGTGGCTAATGAACTGTTGGTGAGTTCACCTAAGCCACTGAAAGTTCCCTTTCCAAAATTTTATAAAAAAACGTGATCGACAGGCTTTCAGTGGTTAACGTGGTCCTGAGTCAAAACTATTAGCTGCCAAAAGCTAGGTTTTTCAGTGGCTAATGAATTGTTGGAAAGTTTGCCTAATCCACTAAAAGCTAAAACTTTCAAATTTATTGAAAAACAGAGCACCAAATATTCCAACTTTGTTAGCCACCCAAACATCTTTCATAATATGACCTGAAATCTTCATCATTATCAAAAAAATAAATTGTTTGAGTGGACTTATTGAAAATTGATTTATTTAGGAGATAACATCTAGCTCCTACTCTGGGATGGGAACCTCCCTGTGACGTCCTAAGAACCCTAGACCAAAATTCCTTTCCTGAAAAAAAAAATAAGAATTAAACCTATCTTCTATTGTTCCATTGGGCATGGAGTTTATTTTGTAAGCAAAAACAATCTAATAATTAGTATTTTACAATAACAAGGCCTTAAAGCCTCAGATAAAATAGAGTTTCACAAATCTCCCATTTACTGGGACATCAAACACCTCCTCTCCTTCTAGATTTTGTAATTTGAAGGTGTTGTTCTGCTACACTTGAGCTATCACAAAAGGGCCTATCCACAGAGAGTCAAACTTTCCATGCTTTCCCTTGTCTTTCCTGACAGTATCCCACTTGAGGACCTAATCTCCAATAAGAAAGTTGTCCACTTTTTCCATTTTGTCAAAAATAATCTTGATCTTCTATTGATGAGCTTCTGACCTTTCCATCACCTATTCCCTGACTTACTGCAACTCCACCAAATCAAGCATCCTACTCACCATGTCATTTGGTTCATCATGTTCCTCCTGAAAGAATTTTACAACTGGTAGAACTAGTTGAATGGGAAAAATGGCCTCAGTACCATAAACCAACTTGAAAGGAGAAGTCCCTATGGATCTCTTTTCAATCACTCTATCAGCCCATAGATCAAACTTTAGCTTAGAATCCCAGCTTTTCTGATTAGTCTCCAATAGTTTTCTGATTATCTTGACTAGGATTTTATTGGATGAATTAGTAAGGCCATTGCCTTAATCGTAATAGGAAGTGGAATGCACCAGCTGAATTCCCATTGAATCACACATGTTAACCAATGCCCCAGCTTTAAAAGCTGGTGCATTATCAGTCACTAGACTTACTGGGCATCCAAACATGATAAAGATGTTCTCATATGAAAACCTCATGATGACCCGGTGAGTGGCATTCCTTGTAGGTACTGCCTCTATCCACTTGGTGAAACAGTCTATGGTTACTAGGATCCATTTGTGCTGACCATTGGGTGAAGGATTAATTTCACCTATGAAATAAATACCCCACTACTGAAAAGGACCATTCACTACAATAGGTCTAAGGGGCAAGGATCTAAGTTGCTTCTTCCCTATGAATCTTTGGCACTTGTCATAGGCTCTCACAAAGGTACACACATCAGAGAAGAGAACAGGCCAATAGTACCCAGCACTTAGAATCGTGTGGGTTGTGGTATTCCAGTAATGATGGCCTCCACATGTGCTTGAATGAAACTGATGCATGACCTAAACTAAATCTTCTTTATCTAATCATCTCAACAAAACACCAAACAAATCTTTCCAATACAGCAGTTTATCAATTACACAAAATTTAACAGACTTGAGTTTAAGAGCTCGTGCTTGATTTAGAGTGAGTCCAGGGGGAACTTCTAAATTTTTCAGGAAATTAATAATACCTGAGTACCAATCACATGAGGACAAGTTCCCGGCTACGTATTGACTGTCATTATGCTCCTGAACTACCTCTGTTGTTGTTCCTGCTATTGTTTTTGCTACTATCTCTGTCTTCAGGTTAGATAAAGTTATACCAATAAAGTTGATTCCCAAAAGATCACATTTTTCTTTAGCCATAAGTTTAGCTAGACCTTGGCCTTTCACTAAATTGGTGGGATTTACTTCTATGTCAAAATTAATAAGCTTGGGAATCCATTTAGCTCCATTTCCATCAATGTCAGGCTGAGTTAATACATCCTTTACAGCAGCTGAAGGGACATAGGTAAGGACCTTGACATGTAGAATGTAAACCCTGAAGGATTTCAATGACTTGATGAGAGCATAAACCTGCTTTTCAATGGGATCATATTTTAATTCAGCATCCCTCAATGTCTTGCTGAAAAATGCAATAGGGTGATCAAGGCATTCATCATCTTTTTGTAACAGCATGGCTACCACTGTGTCATCGGAGGAAAAGGAGAAAATGCATAAACCCTTGGTGTAGTCTGGAATAATCAGAGTGGGAGCTTCCATGATAGCCTTCTTGATTTCCTCAAAAGAGCTTCTTTCCTGCTCTGTCCATTTGATTTCAGACTCCTTTCTTAACATAGAGGTTATGTGTTTTACCAGCTCAAAAAAATTTGAGATAAACCTCCTGACAAAATTTATCTTACCCAGAAATGACTGAATATCCCTTTTTGACCTAGGTATGGACAACTTATGGATTTCTTCAACTCGAACAAGATCAATCTTCACACCTTCACCTGAGACTATGTGACCTAGGAGTTTTCCCACACTGAGTGCAAATTGAGACTTCTTCGGGTTCAGTGATATCCCAAATTTTCTACATTTCAGAAATACCCTCCTCAAGTGCTGCAAATGTTCTTCATGGCTATGGGAGTAAACAGTGAGGTCATCAAGTTATATGAGAAAAAATTTGTCTTTCAATCCTACAAATTCTAGGTCCATGGCTCTCTGAAAAGTGGCCCCGACATTCATCAGCCCAAATGGCATTTTGTAATACATGAAGCTGCCCTAGGGTGTGGTAAACGCAGTTTTTTCTTGGTCATCAGGGTGCACAGCAACTTGGTTGTATCCAGAGAAACCATCCAGGAATGACATGACACTAGCCTCTGAGACTCTTCACAATAGGTGTTCCATCTTGGGTAGTGGATAGTTATCTTTCTTAGAGAATTTGTTCATGTTTATGAAATCCACACATAACCTAATATCCCCGTTCTTGTTCCTTACCACCACTAAATTTGCAATCCATTTAGAATACCTGAGGGGAATTATGATTTTGGCTTTAAGGATATTTTGGATTTCTTTTTCAATCCCAGGTAGTAGGAGAGGACTGATGGATCTGAGCTTCTTCTTGAAAGGGACGGTGTCCTTCTCCAGGGGAATCATGTGTTGGATGATACTAGTGTCATATCTTTTTAGGTCACTATATTCTCAGGAAAAGATATCAACAAACTCTTTAATAATACTACAAAATTTTGACCTCTAATCAGCAGTCAACTTAGTGGATAGATTTATGGGTTTTTGTTGACTTTGGATACCTATGTTTTGCTCTTGGCCAGCATGATCTTTCTCCTTCTTGGCAGGTTTAAAAGGGACATCATTATGATCAAATAGCTCTTCCAGGGGTACCAGACCCTGAGGTATATAATTTCTAGGTAACTGAACAATGTTCTAATCACCTACTTTATCATTTAACTTGAGCTTCTAGGATTCTTCCATATTTAGGTTTTCTTGATCAATATGCATATCAGAGATATCATCTACTAACTGGAAGAATTTACTAAGCTCATCATCATTCTCAAAAACCTTCCAAAATTTTACATTGTGAGGTAGGGATGGCTTGTACTTGACTTCGATATCATAGCTCAGCTTAGGAGGTAAAGGGGGAACAAACAAACTTACAGAGACATCAAGGGAATCATCCAAATGATTCATAGCCCTAGGCACATATGATAGTTCAAAAAACATGAAGGAGTCCCTAAGTTTCCATACCTCATCTCTGTATGCCTTCAATCTGACATTCTTTGCTTGAAAAGTATTGTTCACATGTTGTATGATGAGATATTCATCTCCAAAGATATTTATGCACATGATTCCCATTTCTTTAGTAGCCTTCACTCCCATCAGCAATGCCTCGTATTCTGCTATGTTGTTAGTAGTCTTGAAATCTAGCTTATAAGAAAAATGTATAGTCTCTTTTGAAGGAGAAATCAAGACTATTCCTACACCTGCTAAGGCTTGAGTACTGGCCCCATCAAAAAACATGCTCCATATAGAGGTTGTTACCTCCTCGAGTGGTAGATAGGTAGGGTAAGCTGTATGGATGTTGGTTGGGAATCATCTATCTGTAGGATGCATGCCACAAAGTCTTTGTCTACTGCATATATTGGATGGTTTATAGAATTTTCGGCATAACTGATGATATAGATGAACTGGTTCTCTCTGTAGAGTCTCTTGGTCTCCCCTCCAAACATTGGAATTGTAGCATATGTAAGGTCCATCTAAAGGGTACCACCCATCATTTTACTCCATGAGCGAGATGAAAGGAGGCCAAAATTAGGTGGAATATCAGCTACCACTATGTCCATCCCTATACTTTTTGAAGGCAGCTGGGAGAGGTTTATGACAAGGTCTTTGATGAGGCCCAGGAATTTTACCTTCGTGGAGTCAAATGAGAAAAGATCATGGTAGGGTTGTGTAATGCTGAGGCCAATCTGATCCATCACAGCTTTTTTCATTAGGTTATGGGAAGCTCTTGAGTCCAGCAAACATTTATCAAGGATTTTATCATGGATATTCTGAGATATGTAGAAAGGTGGGAAAGACTAATACAACTCTTCGATCATAGGGCCTAGGATTACTATGGGCTTATCATCCTACAAGTTCACAAAGTTAGCATCTAGGGGAGTCCTTAGCTAAAGAGTTTTCAGTATGTATGCCTTGAAGGCCTCATTCTTCATCATTTCTATCAAGGGAAAAGGGATTTTTAACTTCTAAATTTCTGACTCAAGATTGAAAGCATAGGACAATTTGTTAGAAGTTCTTACCTCATGTGGTGTGGCTTTGAACTGAATAGGATCATGATATGGTTGTTGTAATGGCCTTTGTTGTTTTTTTAGAGGAATAGTCATCTTCTTTGCAAGAGCAGAAATCTTCCTAGCCTGAGGATCAAGCTTCTTTGTAGGGGAAAGAGTCTTCTTCATAGGAGCAACAATTCTAGATCTCAAATTATAACCTTCTTAATCATCTGCCTGATTCAGACATTCTTCCATGATCTATTCATTCATGAGGGATTCCTCATAGTCTGCTTGTGTCAAAAAATAGAGCTCTACTTCATCCTCCATACAGTTAATATTGTCTTCTGCCTCTCCTTCTTCATGAGTGAACTTTGGTTCTTCTTCTAGTACAGCATTCTAAAAAGGAGCTATGATCCTTTGATCCTCAGCTTGATTCCTATCCCTTTGAAGGATCTAAGCTAGTGGGTTGTTTCTTCTATAAGGCACAAAATTACGGTTTCTGTTAGCAAAATCATTTGTCCCTTTACCCCTCACAGGTATTTTCCCTCGATATTTTAGTATAGACATTTCAATTGTCAGATTGTCTAATATTTTGACCATTTTCTCCATCTTTTTCTCTGATGAAGAAGCCCCTAGAGCATCTGAGGATTTCCTCTTCCTGTTAATTTTTCCTTTAACCTTCTGAGATGCAACGATATTGGATTCAAATTCAAGGGCAACATCTTGCATGAGTGACAAAGAAGATGATCTTCTTTCTCTGAGAAGAAGAAAAAATTATGAATCAAAGGCATTAGCATATGTGATTTTGGCTCAAGTGTCAGTTAGCTTGATCTCATCAGGGATCTTGCTGAACATCTTGTTTAATCTTTTGGTGAAGTTAGAAACAGAATCACCATTCTCCCTCTTCAGATTGCTAAATTCAGTGATATAGTAAAGGTGGTCTCTTCTCTCTCCCCAATGCTTCAAAAATATGTCATCTACGGCTTCAATTCCTGATATGGATGCAGCAGGCAACTCTTTGAACTATTTCCTATTTTGACCATCTAGACTTTGCACAAAAACCCTAGTCCACACATCCTCTTGTTCAATGTTTATATTCTTAGCATAACTGTAGAAGGCCTCTAAGTGTTCTTCAGCTGTGAATTCTCCCTCCCCAGTAAACTTAGGCATGTATTTGAGATAATCTCTAGTAGGCATAGTAGTGAGAGGGTTAGACAGATTTAGAGGGGCATATCTGGCCACAAGGATCCTTTCCATTTTGGTCAGAGGGACATTCATATTGGAAGTGGGTATGTAAAGGGTAGAAAGAGCTATTGCTGGTGTGAGTGGTGGATCAGAGAGTATTTGGGGTGGATTTATCTCAGTGGATTCACCAGATATTGGATCTACACAAGCAGCAGTGCTTGAAGATTCCTCAACCCTAAAATTTTCTGATTCAATTATAAATTCTTGAGAATTATATGTTTCAGCATAAGGATTTTGAAATGGATGTCTATTTGATATAACAGCAGAAATACCTCTTGAAATACCTAATGTGGCTTCCCTTGTAGCTCTGGAGGTCTATCTGAGTGAAGCCCTAGATCTTCTTAGAATCTCTTCTGGATATGAAACAGGTGTTACTGGTGGCCCTTGAGGGTTTTCTCTAGTACTTGGTCTTGGCGAAGCCACCTTATTCCAATGGAGTCACCAGTTAGATGATTACAACCAGAATAGTGTCCATACTTTATCTATCATCAAAGTAGGATCTATGTCATCTCCCAGGGAAGTTGAGCTTCAATCTCCTCTCCCCGGCAGCGACACCAATTTGTTATCACTCCAGGGAACTCCTCTAGGTTGTAGCTCGAGGATGCCTGGTAACTTAACTGTTTTTAATGGTTTTTCTAAATGGATCAAGTCAGATGACCTACAAAACCTAATTCACTCAAGACATGCATAGAACCCAATTACATAGATAAGGCTTCTAACTACCAATGTTCAAAGGTTTGATAATAAGGTGGATAAATGGAGAAATTACTATGTCGGCAGATTCATATATAAAGCAATCACATATGAATGGATAATCATAAGAAGGAAAAGTACTTGCAATTCAACTCATCAACATGCAGATAGGATGACAGCTATCAGATATTACAAAAAAATGAATAAACCTGAATCAGATATTCAAGCACAAGTACAGACAAAAAAGATATGGAAGCTGAACATATAATAGCAAAAGAGCTTATTTTAAATGATGAATAACATGAGAAGCTTGATAACAATAAGGGTCTAAAGGTCTCCGAAGTCAAACCTTTGCTTCAAAATAAGTCTTAGGATTTATAGCCTTTACAAAAATATTCAGATCCTGAAAAGTTGGATCTGATTTACTAAAAGTAGATAAAATAAATGTTTTTTGCAAATTTAGGTCAAAAACCCTAATTTAAGTACTAGTCTATCTAACTCTAACATTTGTTCACTCATTGAACTCTTTCATAACTGCAGTGATTACTGAAGTAGATATGTGACCTTTTATCTGATAGATAAGCCACGGTTGGTCAAAAATAGGTAGGGTTTGTGACCCATTTCTCCTTGATTGCACCCTCAAAACTGGAACATACCCCCTCCACTGATGCTTTTCATCAATTTTGAGCTTAATCATTCACCCCTGAGGTGTTTATACTCATCAAAATTGGTTCTATGTGTAAACATATCATTATACGCCCTTTTGCACTTTCGGTGGTTAAGAAAGCAGAATCCTCGGTCTATTACCTGCCGAAAGCTCTACTTTTGGTGCCTAATGAACAGCTGATGTGTTCGCCTAAGCCACCGAAAGATTTGTTTTCTGCAAAATTTTATTAGCCTTTAAATCAATCTTCTACAGCTTTTACCTCTGTATTTCTGGTAATTCTTCCATTTGCCCAGGGTTTGACTGAGTAGTAGCATCATGAGCTGCCTCAGGATCCTGAAAGCTTGTTGCTGCCTCTGCTAGGGTTTCTAGCACAAAGTGAGCCTAAGAGCTACGGTTTGAGTTGGAATTCTTCATCTGCAACCTCAGAAGTTGGATCATCCTATAAATCCTGGTGTTGTCCTTCATAAACCTCAGATTCCTTTTTTGCAGCAGGAAATACCTCCCTTTCATTTCTAGCAGGGAATTACTCAATTGATTGTTTTTCTTGGTTAATACTGCATTATTTCTTTTTATCTCCCTCTATAAAACTTCAAGTTCATATACTTTCCTTAACAACTGGTTGACTCTTTGTGACCTAGGTTTGTTGGAAGAAGCCTTTTCCACTTGTTCACCCTAGTCTTATTTTGGTGTGGGATATGGAAACTCATCATATTCTGCTACCATCTGCTCTGTTAGGTCAACTTCTTGCTCCTTTTCTTCTTCTGAATCTGAGTAGGGTAAGTTTAGTATATTTCCACTTTTTGTTGGGGCCTCCTTCTCCTTTTCACTGAAGTCTAGATTTCTTTTAGCTTGGTTGGTTTTAGAAGTTGGAGATGGCTAATCCACTGTCACTGGTGAGATAGTTCTCCTCTCCCTTTTGCCACTCCAGGGAGTGGTGGACATCTTTGAGGGGGACTTTCCTTTATCTTATGGTTGTAAACCTATTTCAAACTCATTCCAGAATAAGAAATATGCCCATGCTATGTTTCTCCTTTGCAGAAATTCTTGGAAAATGAGTTGTATTAGGCCATGGTGAGATAACCTTCCTGCGATTTTAGTGGGCTAGGCCTTGACCTGGTGTGCCATCTTGCTTAGGCTCTTATGTAGGTAGAAAGGTAGGGTTAAAGGGATTCTTCCTATAAAATGGTTCATCAATTTGAAGTGATATATCATCACCCTGTTATACCTTCCTTCACAGGTTATGTAAACCAAGATTGATTTCAATAATTGTTGCCACCTCTCCTCTAGCCAGGTGGATGGAACACTTTTCTTCCATACTACATCTTTGTGTTCAGGTTTTAAATATTATCTGAACCCCACAATTTTAGTAATGGTGGTCTTAAACCATTTCTCCCCAGTTCTTGGGAGTTCTGTCACTTCTGTAATTAGGGTTTCATCAAATAGGAACTCTTCCTTTCCTATCAGCACCTTAGAGCCATCAAAGGAAAGGGAAAGTGCTTCTACCACTTGCTGGTGTGAACCCTGGATTTTTTCACAGAACCTCTAACAGCTTGCATCCTTGAATAATTGGCAGACTCTTGTATGTGACTCAAGATAGCTGATGCCCCCTAGTTCCTATCTGAGAGGAGGTCCTCTTGCCTTTTTCATCTCTGAGTTGTGTTCCTTTGTACCTACAAAAAACTGAAATTCGAACTCTGTGAAGGAAATTAGTGCGTTGGTTTCAAGAATGGACTTGAGTAGTAAGAATGCATGCAGAGAATGTGGAGTGTAAAAAAGATATGGTGCTGATTTTTAGGGGTTAACCACTCGATTGGTAGTTGAGTAAGTTCATGGTGGATTCTAGTGATAACCACAAGATCGCCAGCCTAATAATCATTTCCAACTCAGACTTGACGCTTCATGGAGGTTTTACTACAGTCATGGGACAGATTGAGGGAAGGCTATGGTTTTGATTTCCATCAGTCATTTCAGATCAATAACGACCTTTTAGCCACCAATTTATGATTTACTACAGTCCCCTGGTCTTTTTCATGGTTTGAAGTGCTAGATTATGACATGCCTCATGCTGACGAGCATGATTTTGATGGACAGATAATCGTTTTCTTTTTTTGGCCTTTTTGGTGGTTAAGAGAATCTAGGTTTTAATTCGCAAGCTGCTGAAATCCAGGCTTTTCAGTGGCTAATGAACCGTTGGTACGTTCTCCTAAGCCACCAAAAGTCTCCTTTCCAAAATTTATTAAAAATGACATTAATGAGCCTGTTGGTGGTTAATTTCTTCCTGGAGCACCTCATTTAGCTGCCAAAACCTAGGCCTTTCGATGGCTAATGAACTGTTGATGAGTTCGCCTAAGCTAGCCATCGAAAGTTCCCTTTCCAAAATTTTATAAAAAACATGATCAACAGGATTTCGGTGGTTGATGTGGTCTTGAGTCGAAACCGTTAGTTGCTGAAAGCTAGGCTTTTTGGTGGCTAATGAACTGTTGGAAAGTTCACCTAAGCCACTGAAAGCTAAAACTTTCAAATTTCTTGAAAAACAGAGCACCAGATATTCCAACTTTGTTAGTCACCCAAACATCTTTCATAATATGACCTAAAATATTCATCACTATCAAAAAAAAATTGTCTGAGTGGACTTATTGAAAATTGATTTATTTAGGAGATAACAGATGGGTTCTCCCCATGGAGACACACTTGGACGAATGCACTAATTTTCTATAAATTCTTGCAATTTCATTTTCAGTTATAATAATTCTAGTGTACTCATCATGTAAGATGTCTTATACACTAGTGCATCTCCTGGCACAAGATCAATTATGAAATCAATGTTCCTTTTTGCAGGAATTCCTATAGCTTCATCGAGAAACACATCATGGAATTCTTGTAGCACATGATAATATTCCAACATAGAAATTTCATTTAGTATGTTTTCTCCAGAACATGGGCTGCATACAATTGGAAACCTTTCATGTAGAACTTCTTCAGTTGCAATACTAAAATATACTTAATAGAAACTACCTTTGGAATTCCTTTTACAAAGTTAGGGTTTCTTTCTTCATCAATGCATTCAAAATTCTTATTGTAACAGTCAAGCTTGACTCTTTGTGCTTCTAACCAATCCATTCCAATGAGAATATCATAGGAACCAAGTGGGAAAATATTTATATTTTCACAAGTGAATGGTCCACCCATTTACAATGGACATTTCTCCACCATATCACTAACCTTCCTCTTGGGTCCCGTGGTTAGTTGGACTAATCATGATTTACTATGTTTAGTTTTCTTAAAAGCACAAATCTCAAAAATTTTAGGAGTCATGTAACTGTGAGTAGATCCAGGTTCGATCAAAATAGAAATAAATTTATTAGAAACATTACCTTCAACCTCAACAACAGTTGATTGATGGTCTTCTTGGCAGTCCTCTAGTGCTACATTGATCCTAGGGACAACTTGTTAAGCCCTTGATGATAACACATTACACCATATAGTAAGGCGCATTACCCCCTATATTGTGTGCATTACATATTATTTATGTAGTCTTGTGTATATTAGTGGGTTTATTATTTGTTATTGTACACCTTTATCTCCTATATATAGGAAGGAGATATTCTCATTTTAATCATCATATGATCTTATCTTGTCCTATGTATTCAATACATTGTGTAAGGAGGTTCCTCCCTCGAAGAGGATTGATATTTATCTCTTATATTCATTTTTAGGCATGGATTACACTCTTATTTTCTATTTATGCTCTTTTTATGCTATATCTGGGGTATGGTTGCATAACACTTGGTATCAGAGATCTTTCCTCGGGAATGGCT
This sequence comes from Pseudotsuga menziesii, assembly GCA_001517045.1. Lineage (NCBI taxonomy): Eukaryota > Viridiplantae > Streptophyta > Pinopsida > Pinales > Pinaceae > Pseudotsuga > Pseudotsuga menziesii. Next base: position 100,517 of record LPNX010326227.1, read on the forward strand.
TCTCCAAAACAAGTCATTTTGGAACTTTCTCTACAAATTTGTTTCTACAAGAAATCAGAGATCTAGATTAAAAAAACACTTCCAAAACAAGTTGAGATATCACTAGTAAAAAATTCATAGCTTGAGCCATTACAGTTTTGGAGATAATTGCGGACGAATATAGGGTGTTTTACTAGTCCTACAACTAGTCTAAAATAGGTGTTCTTCATAAAAAGGCCATATCTGAGGAATCCGAGATCCAAATGGAGTGATACCAGTTGCATATGAAATAATACAGACCAGCATATATGTGGTAGAAGTTTCAAATACATAAACAAAGTAGTATACACGTGGCATACAATACAAGTTTTCTCTTCTGGATAGGCCAAAAATAAGAAGCTTTGGTATATTTGTAATAACGTTTTGTTGGCTCATCCAAATTAGGTCATACCTATGGAATTGGAAAGTGTAGAAATAATAAATCAATTCTATGTGAAATGATTCTAAGAAGAAGCATAGGAAATAGATCTTGCTACTAAGAATTCTCACAAGCATACACAGGAAAAATAGAGAGAAGAAAAGAGACCAAATCACATGAATGAAGAGATGAATATTGGTGTGTATCCTTTCATTTAATAATGATGAATAATAGTGTACATAAATAATACATCCCTCATAGGAAAATCAAATTGTATGGAAACAACTCATAAAGCTCAAAAAGGCTGACTTACCAAAATATAGCAAACCCCCATAGGTGGCTAAAGAACTTCCCAAATATATCAAGGACCTCATGATTTGGAAAAAGAATGAGTGATTTGTCAAGGATATGGAAAAAACATGCTAATACTAGAAAATGGAGAAAAACTAATGGAGGATGGGTTGGAAACAAAAGTTGCCAGTTTCCTAGTTGACTAGCTTTTATCTTATCCATAGAAAAGCAAGAAAAGCAGAAAAAGTAGAATAAAGCAGAATCTACTGTAAAGTCCTGTATACTAATTATGGATGGTCAAAAGGTGGTGAATATCAACCTAGAATTAGAAATAAATAATTCCTAGGATATAGATGGCATGTATTGACTTTAAGGTGCAAGTGGATGCCAACTAATTAAGCTAGTGGGTGAATAATTAATCAAATAATGACTAATTATTTTATCCTAAGTTGTGAGTGGGTTTAATATATTCCAAAACCCCCCTATAATTCTAACTTTATGAATGTATGACAAAAAATATGGATGCATATGGATGCATATAGGGCCCAGCAACAAGGCTATGGTCACCCTTTAACAATTATTATGTCCAGAAAAGTGAGGAAAGAGGCAAAACCACGTGGGGAAAATCCTCCCTCAAGATAGGACAAGGAAAAAAATTTGAAATATGTCTTCAACATATCTTCATCTTCAATTTAATTATCTTACTGAATTGCTTCTAGATGAAGGACTTGCTGAAGAAATCATGAACTCCGTGATCATGCGCTGGAGTGTAGAACCTGCAAGAAGGAAGAGGAGAGACTCCTTGTATCTCATCAACTGATGAAGTAGGAGAATTATCCGAATGCTTATTGCTGCTGTCAAAATCTGATCTGAAAACATAATCTGAAATGGAAAATAGAGCTGTGCATACTCCTTTCCAAAGAGTACAAAAAATAAGGCAATTTATTTCACACCCAATTCCCTAAATAGCTGCAAAATTGTGATGTGAATCACATGTCAATCTTCCAATCTGATGTAGCACCTGTATGGATATGATATGAGGTTGATAAAAATATTATATATCAGAAATATTAGCATATGCAACAGCAAAGAAAAAGGCTTCAGTGGCTCCATGAGAATATAGGGCTAGACTAGGAAAATTATGAGCAACTGGGGAAAACTGATAGGTGTAAAAATATGAATGATGGATGGGCATAAGATCTAAACCATAAGTGTTTAAAACAGATCCAAAAATGTTTAATATCAGTCCAAATATGACTAAGGACGTGTATAAACAGCCACTGAAAGATAGGAAAGACTTCAAACCATGTAAGATAAATATCACTGCATAAGAGACCAATGAGGAATCAACTAGTGAGCTTGGGATTTGTATAGTCTTTGGATTATTCAGAGGTATGGTAGATGGTATGGATGGTGGTATTATATGTGTATCAACCTGTAAATATTCTTCTAAATCATAATCCAAATTATAACATATAAGCATATGAATAGACTCATGGGAATACACTGGTAATGAATCCTTTGTATGAAAGGAGGAAAGAATGAGATGTTCACAATATTCAAGAAGGCTCTGAGTATTGATGCCAAGAACAAAGGAGAATATGCTGAAGCACATGATAGAAAGTAAGGTAAGTGGTATGACACACATAAGGCTTGATGTGGCTAATCAAACATCCTGGAAGTCACTAGGTTGTGCACCACCAATGAGAGAGGTATGCACAAGGTGTGAAGAATCTGGCACATAGATCTCAGAATATAAGATAGGAGATTTAGAGAACAATGAATGGGTTATAGGATCATAATCAACATAAACATCAGCAACATCTCCATATGTTACTTCTTTTTTATCATTAGTATCACAAGAAGAAAAATCACCTTCAAGAGACACAGAAAAAGATGGCCCTTCAATATTTTCTTCTTCATTGGAGGAAGCATTCGAATCAAGGAGGGCAGCAGCAAAATGAACTGTATGATAAAATTATTCATCATGGTCAACTTCATCAGAGAATTTAGAGGCCAAGAAATCTTGAGAGAGAGAATAAGAGGAGATGTTGGGTTTGGTCCATGCTTCATCTTCTATTTCCTGCAAACCAAAAGCTTTGTCCAAAATATTCCAAAGCTCAAATGGATACTCAGCAGAATCTATGAGATGATATATATTTGGAGACATTCCCAAACACATAATTCCATCATATCTATCACAATTATTTATCCAATCGATCTTCTCTTCATAAGACTCGGGTTCACTCAATGCACCAATGGAGACATCAAAGAGACATTGCCTCTTCGAGTATGCCCTCATCTTTGGTTTCCAATCAGCATAGTTGAAAGGAGATAGTAGAGGAAATTTTGAATCCATATATAAGTTTTTGATATTCTCTAGTGTGTATTCTCTTCAACCTGCAAAACAAACTAAGAGAAAATCTTGTAAGCTAGACAAGCTCTTCCTTGGAGAGGGATAGGAGACTGGATGCGCTCCTCACCTCTATAGAACTTGATCAACCTTGTTGTTTTAGAAGAGGAAAGGTTTTTCTCCCTGTAGCTCTGATACCATGTAGAAATAATAGATCAATGATATGTTCAATGATGCTAAGAAGAATCACAGGAAATAGATCTTGCTACTAAGAATTCTCACAAGCATACACAGGAAAAATAGAGAGAAGAAAAGAGACTGAATCACATGAATGAAGAGATGAATATTGGTGTGTATCCTTTCATTGAATAATGATGAATAATAGTGTACATAAATAGTACATCCCTCATAGGAAAATTGAATTGTATGGAAATAACTCATAAATCTCAAAAAGACTGACTTACCAAAATATAGCAAACCCCCATAGGTGGCTAAAGCACTTCCCAAATCTATCAAGGACCTCACGAGTTGGAAAAATCATGAGTGAGTTGTCAAGGAGATGGAAAAAACATGATAATCCTAGAAAATGGAGAAAAACTAATGGAGGATGGGTTGGAAGCAAAAGCTGCCAGTTTCCTAGTTGACTAGCTTTTATCTTATCCATAGAAAAGCAGGAAAAACAGAAAAAACAGAATAAAGCAGAATCTGCTGTAAAGTCCTGTATACTAATTCTGGATGGTCAAAAGTTGGTCAAGATCAACCCAGAATTAGAATTAAATCATTCCTAGGATATATATTGCATGTATTGACTTTAAGGTGCAAGTGGATGCCAACTAATTAAGCTAGTGGGTGAATAATTAAACAAATAATGATTAATTATTTTATCATAAGTTGTGAGTGGGTTTAATATATTCCAACAGAAAGAGGAAATATCAAGGTACTACAGGCTGAAGTTTTAGACCTAGATCAATTGCAATTCAAATTTTATGTCAATTACAAGTTGGCACTAAAACAGTCTCCCAATCAGGGATTGAAAAAGGTACACCATTTTTCATTTGAATATCTTTCAGTTGAAGGATATATTTGTGGTAAACTCTAGGGTTGGATATTGTTAAAAATTCCACCAAAAGGAAGTGGAAAGAATCACACTCCACTCAAACCCCGCGAGTATTCATCCTCGACATACGAGGAAATGGAAGACATTTCTTTTAGAGTGTCCAAGTTGGAAGATATGATTAAAGGAAATGTGAAAATTGATGACTTTGCTAAATTGGAAAATAAGATGGATACTAAAGAAGATATCAAAGGGATTGTAACACCCCAGTTTTGACCCCATGGTATTAAATTGCATATGATATAAATATTGTAATAAATCATGGTGTGGAGCTCAAGGAAAAGGCCCCACCATGGGTTTAGTGTTGGATGTTTCGGTGATTAAAATCGATGCCGATGGTTTATGTGCTAGCCAGGCACAATGTGTTTTGAGACATCATGTAAAATATAAACTAATAAAAATACCACAACTAGCTATACGCCTCAACGTTACAGAGATGGGGGCATGATTTCACAAGGAATAGGGAGGGGGAATTATTCAACCTTGATCCAATGGGGAAAATCCAAATGTCTAAGGTAAAACCCATAAATTTTTCAACTTTCCTTTTTGTCTTTTGTGCCCAGTCATCTAAAAGTAGTTGAAGAAGTTATCTCCTTGGGATGGGAAAGGCATGGAGGTCAAATTCGAATTTGGGAGGTCACCCATTTTTGGAAAGTGTGTTTTTTACTTGTGGGGAAAGTAAAATCTTGTGAAGGCATGACCAAGCCATTATGCACCCATGAATTTCATTTATCACCCATACTCATGGATTTTTGGCTTCCTCACGTAGCAGGAAGAGACTGAGCTCTCTCTTCCATGGTTTGGTTCTCATTTCCTTCAATTATCCATACCCAAAATGCATTTTCGGTGTTGCTGGGGCGAGTGAGAAGGAAGGGGCCACGATTTTGGGGTTTCAGGAGGTTGATTTTTCCCTGTAAGAAAGCTGGGAGTCCTCCTCCATGTTGTTATGTATTTTTCCTATTTTTCTCCAAGATGGGAAACTTGTTTTTGGGTTTCCAGTGAGTGGGAGAAGAGACCCATAAATTCTGGGTGTTGTTGAGATCGTTTTGGACACATTAGGGCCATAAATGACTCTGGAAAATCGAATTTCTGTCAGAGGGATGTTTTCCCCATTTTATTGTGCTGGAGGTAATTGCAAATTCTGTTTTTGGTAAATGACCAGTGGATGGGAGAATAGATCCACAATATGAGGGCTTGATGAGGTTGTTTTTACCTCTATGAAGCCCAAGAATGTTTCCTGAAAACGTAATTGCTCATCCTGGGTCATTTTTTCCCTCTTTACCAGTCTGTTGGGTTGCAAACCCACCCCTTTTGGTTATGTTTTGTGGATAGGAGGGTAGCTCCATGATTCGGTGTGAATATAGGTCATTTTTTCCTTAGGAAGGCCATCAAACATTTGCTAAGTTGATTTCGTCACTTGGGTTGTTTTCCCCACCTTCCATTCATGTATGCGATTGCCAAATGTTTCTCTACAACCTAGCAATTGTGTTTTGTTGTGAAGTACATGATGGTGTTACCTTGGTTCAGTAAGTCCAGGGAAACCACCTGTTAATTGGTTGACTGTGTGTCTGATGTGAATTTAGGCTTGGCTGAGTAAGTCCAAGGAACCCCTATGTAATTGTCTTGTTTCCTTAGCAATCTGTAAAACCCAACGGTGAGTTGGCTTGACTGTGGATGTATGGTTTTTGGGTATGTGTGAGCCTATTATTTCCCTAGTGCGTTATGGAATCATGCCCAGCTCAGGGATGGAAGTGGTGCTGAGAGATTGATGAACATAGTGTCCTATGGTTGGTTGGAACGTTGCAGCGACATAGCTAGTTGTGGGCCAACTTCTTTTCCAAATAAGTATCCTTGTGTATTTAATCTCTTCAATGAATTGTTTATGAATTAAAATGAACATGTTGAATGCATGAATGAAATAAATGTGTTTTCTTCTGCTATATATTGCACTATGCATCCGTTTATTTTTTTATATTAATGCATTTTATAGTTATGTTTGTGATCATGGGGCTAGATTTCCCAGATTGACAGGAACAATGTGTTGGTCACATCCTCTCCATCGTTAGTATGAGGGGTGGGGATGTGACAGTGTGGTATCAGAGCTCGTGTTGCAGCTTTGGGCCTCTATGGTCCATGAAGAGAAGTTGGAAGAGGCTACAATCCACCTCTGAGTTCAGCAGAAGAGAAACAGGCAGGGGAAATTTCTTCAAAATTCCTCTAAGTATAAAAATAGCTTATATGCCCAATAAGCTGAAGGGAGCCAATATGTCGGCTGCGTTTCCAAGATCTGAGCCAACAGTAGCAGATGGGTCTCCAAGACGGAGCCGATGGGGAATGCAGCCGAGGAATTTTGGGGTAGTCGGCAGAATTTCATCGACGGCGTCGGCGAGATGAGAGGAATGGAGCTGACAAGAAGCAAGAGGAAGAAAAAAATTTCGAAAAAAATTTCCTAGTGTGAAAATTATCCCTTGTTGGCTGAGAAAGCTAAAGCAAACCAACAGTAGCAGATGGTTTTCCAAGATTCAGACTGATAACATCGGCTAGGTTGGCTAAAGCCAAGCCAACACATCAACTGCATTATCCGAAGGGAGCCGCAATGGCGGCTATGTTTCCTTCTTTTTGTCGACACAGTGTACAGAGTCACCTAGAATTCTCCTACAAGCAAATCAAAGAAGTTAGCTGAAGAAGAGCCACAATGGTGGAAGGCTCGGTGAGATGTGAGCCAATGCGTGTCGGCCGATTCAAGCCGACAACAAATTTTTTGAAAATGTTTCTAAGCATGGAAAATCAGATGAAAGTCAAAAACTTTTCCTATGCGTGGCAGCCGGTGGAAGTTGAAGTTGGAGCACAATAGCAGGTGCAAGTTCATGTTTGAGCCAATGAGTGTCGTTTGGGTTAAGCCGATGAGCGACGGATGAAAGTCTCACATTTTTTCGCTATAGCGGAAGGCTTGGAAATTTTTCCAATGGATGGGTTTTATGATTTTGATCCGCAACAATGGATGGATTCTAATGATTGAGCTGACATGGATCATGGCCGCAACGGTGAAAGGCCCACGGTGGGTGGAAACTAAAATTCTTTCCCCAATGGAGGCAGGATGGAAAGTTCCTGCGTCATGTGGAAAGTGAAATTCTTTCTGCAATGGTGGAAGGACTGATCGGGTGAAAGTCAGATATCTTTCCGCAATAGTGGAAGGACCAATCGGATGAAATCCAGAAATGTTTCTGATGCAGCAGGCGGCTCAATTAGAGAGAATCGAGCGAAGTTGGCCGACACATAGCTTGAAGAATTGGGAAATTTCACCAACACGTCGAAAAGAAAAGGAACATGGAGCCGATACATCAGTTGATTTTTTCCAATCAGAGGAAAAATTCAAATTTCTCCAAAACAGGGATTATAGCAGGCTTTTTAGTGGGATTTCAGGGGGCGAAAATATGGAAAAATGGTAGCAAGCTTATGCGCCAGATTGCACAAAATAGAAAGATTTACAAAAAAAAACGAGGGTGTTGCCATTGACCTGCCCTATAGTGGCACAGGGAAGCTGCAAGGGGGCAATCCCCCTTGACCCCTGTCATCCCCCTGAGACAATTGGTTGAAGATGATAAGAAGATGAAGGAAGAAAAATAAATGTACAAGGAGATTTCTATAAAGCAGAACATCATTCTATTATAGATGAAGGGACACCATATAATGATGGTATTGAAGCACATAGGATGGATGCCTTGAGCAAAGGCATAATTGGACCCTTGACAAGGTAATATGTTCATTTTTGTGAGAAGAACATAACCTCGTCTTAGAAAGTATGGTACAGAAGAAGTAATAGCTGAACACCTCATGAAATCTTGGGAGGGTTCAGACCAGCAGAAGAATGTGTTGTTAAGAAGGTCAATGGGAGATAAGAAATTCAATGTTTTAACATGAATGGATTGTGTATATCTATAGGAATAACCTATGTTGGACCTTGTAAGTTTGCGCCATAGGTAAATAAAGAAGCAGAAAGGTATCCATGTATCCTTGTCATGGACTAAAGGCAAAAGTTATTCTGAATTCAAAGACGAGATGACATGGTATCATGGAGATAGAGAGGGGATGACACTTGCATATTGATAATAGTATTGCTAAACAAACTATTTCTGTTGTGATCGACTCCTAGCTATATCGCCCCTTGATTTGTTGAGATGTGCACTTTAAAGAAGTCAAAGCATAGAAGGTCATGGTTAGTACAACTAGCCACTAGAACCAATGAAAAGGTCAGTGAGGTGGTAAGGGAATGTCCATTGGTTATGAATGGTCAAGTCACTTATGAAGATCTGAATGTTCTCCCACCTGGTTCTTATGACATTTTGATCGGAATGGATTGGTTAGAAACACATAGAGAAAAAGTATTGATTATTACAACAAGACCTTTTTCATGCTTGGATGCGGAAGGAAACCTAAGAGTTTTGAAAGGCATTCTAAAAGTGATCTCTAGTAGGAAGAATGCAACAATGCAACTGAATAAGTTATGTGGGAAAGGTTGCAAAGTGTGTGTAGCTCATGTTTTGGAGGCAGCAAAGAATGATACTCCTAGGTTGGAGGGATTTCATATGTTACGGGAATTTAGGAATGTTTTCCTGATGAATTTCCTTGGCTTCCTCCAAAGAGGGACGTTGATCTCACAAGTTGAATTTGTGCCGAGAGATGTACCAATGTCCAAGACAACCTATAGGGTGAGTACACTAGACTTTCTAGAGCTAGTGTTGCAACTGCAAGAGTTGTGGGGAAAGAAGTATGTCAGGCCGACTGTGTCCCCGTGGGGAGCACCAGTTTCGTTTGAGAAGGAGAATGATGATACACTCAGATTGTGTATTGGTTCAAATAGTTGAACAAGGTAAGAGTCAAGATGTTCATAAGACAAACTTCAGAGAAAGGTATGGTTCTTATGAGTTGTAGTGGTACCATTTGGTTTCACAAATGCACCAGCTACATTCATATGCCTCATGAATAATGGTTTCAGTAAGTATCTGGACAAGTTTATTCTTATTTTCCTTGATGGCATTCTTATTTATTATGAGAATGAGGAAGAACATGTGGAACATCTGAGGCTGAATTTGAAATTGCTCAGGAAGCATAAGTTGTATGCAGGTTTGAGAAAATGTGACTTCTATGAAGATAGAATTCATTATTTCGGTCATATTATCTTACATAGAGGAATATATTAACAGATGTAATATCTTTTGTGGGACTTGTAGGACATTGCAGGAGTTCACTGAAGGATATTTTGCAAGTAAAGTGGATCCTAGGTATAGGCTGGAGAGGCCTACATGTGAACTTATAGTTCCATGAATAAATGGACCTTGTGTGTATGGGCATACATATGAGGACTTCCTAAAGACTCAGGTAGAATGACCTTAGCAGAGCAGCATGTTTGTTCCCAATGAAACCTAGGGGAGGAAGCTGCCAGGTGCCATGAGAAGGGTCTCATGACTGAAAATAGGTTTTGAAACTTCAGATTGCAAGTTTTTATGTTGATTATAGGATAATGTGATATCCTATGATGGTTTTGAATCATGATAACCATGAATATGCTTGTCTTGCATCGCTTGATGTCTGAGGTTTCCTGTTGCTAACTGTGACTGTTTGGTTGATTCAAAATTGGTGTCAGAATGGCATGTTGCATGTGGATGTCTGGGTTATGGGCAGCGTGTGTAAGTAAGGGATAAGTACTCCCACTTGAAAAATCCAAAAAATATGAGGATAGCCTCATGGTTGCAAAAGTCTGATTTTCTGCAGGAAGCAGAATTGTGAATTTGGATTTTTATTTGACTACCAACATTAATAATCATTTGATATTTGGGAAATCATGTATGCATGAAATAGATTTGAAAATATATGATTAATTTTTTATGGTGTCATCTCATGTGAACTGCATGCTTGTATGTAACGCAGGTGAGATGATGAAAGTACACCCTTGGAGTACATAGCTTCTCAGAAGGATGTTTATGGGATACAAAGCTCCTTGGAAAGATGTATTGGGTGTACATGGCTCCTCAGAAGGATGTACTTGGATACATAGCTTCTCAGAGGAATGTGTTTGGAATAGGTTTGAAAACCTATAATTGCAATATTTTTATGATGACATCTCATATAGAATGCATGCTTGTATGTAATGCAAGTGAGATGATGAAAAGATGTATTCGGTGTACATGGTTCCTTGGAGGGATGTATGGGGTGTACATAGATTCTCGAAGGGATATATTTGGAATAGGTTTTAAAACCTGTTATCTCCCAAAATAAAAATAAATTTATTTTTGATAGTATGAATAATTTAAATGATGCAATGAAGGATATGAAGATCACTAACAGTTTTGAAGACCTCTATTTTTTATGCAAATTTTAAGAAGTTGTGGCTTCGGTAGCTTGGGAGAGGATCAGAACATCTCATTAGCCACCGAAAGATGGAAGATAATTAGCAGGTGGAAGACCCCTTCAGCAGATAGGTGTATTGTTGTAACTTTTTACACCATCAGAGCGTTTTAAAACAGCAATCGGAAGTTTTAAATACTATAGATCGATGATATAAAGCTAAAGGTTTCTGCAGTGTCGGCATTGGAACTTTAAAGGAATAACGATCGGCGAGCTAGTTCCCTAGGGAGCCACAATGATGGGAAGCAAACTGACTATGCCTTTTGATCGATGACAAGAAACATTCCGATAGCGCAATGATAGATGAACACATCGACGATCAGAGGGGCTAAAGAATAATCGGAGGTGAAACAAAACTGAAGAGCTTCCATAGTGTCAGAGTTGAAAGACACTAGTCGTCGGCACAATAGTCCACTAGGGTGCCGAAACGGCGGGAAACCAACTAAATACGATTTCCGCCACAACATAAAATTTCGGCGATCGGAGGATCAAGGGACTAACATTGCGGAGTTTTAGTTCACTGTGGCATCGGAACTGCGGAGGAAAGATAGACTACGGCTTCCGTGATGTGATCAACATTTTGGCGATCAGGAAAGCCTATTATTCTGATAGCACATAACAGAAAATCATCGCCGATCGAAATAACTAAAGACTAGGCGGCGAAAATTGCAAACACTAATCATTGGCACAATAGTCCACTAATGAGCCACAATAGTAGAAGAAAGATGGACAAGGCTTCTGATCAATTGATAGAAAATCATTCTGATAGTGCAACAATGAGAAATCATCGATGATCGGGAAACCTGAGAACTACAGATCAAAGAATATAGTGATTAAAATCGCCGCAACTACGGAGAAGATAGTGGCTAAAAGCAGTAATGGCAGAGGATACAATGATTAAAAGTTTCAATGGTGAGATGTTTTGAGTTTTGATTGCCAACAAAATCAGTTCAAGACTTGAAAACTTTAAAAGCAGCAGCGAGTTAGTCCACTACAGCGCTGCTACTGCGGAAGAAAAATAGACTTAGGCTCCTGATAAATGAAAAAGTTTACAACACTTTGATCAGCGCAACAATAAAGGATCATCGATAATAGAAAGGCATGCAAACTACAGATCGGTGAGTTTTTAACGAAACATCTCCGCAGTGATGGCAGCATAGAAGACTAATGCCCCAATTCCGTCGCCAATCAACTTTCGGAAGCAATACAATGAAATTTAGTTCATTTCACCTCCACAACTGCGGCAACAATGAGACTTAGGGCACCGATGGAATAGAGGAAAAAGCCTCTGATCAGCTACCACGGTGGTAAACTGCAGAGAAATAGAGACTTGGAGCACCAAAACTGCAGAAAAATAGAGATTTGGAGCACCGAATCTGCAGTGACAAGATAAAGAAAAATCCAGTGGATTAAATGAGGAAAATCACTTCAAGTAAATGCAGAGACACTAGTTGTTGGTGGAAATTTCATAGTAAAACCAGCAGTGGTGCTTATCAACTACCACTTCAGTCATTAAAATATTTCCCAGTGAACTAGATCTTTGCATTAGATAAACAGAACAGGTAGCAAGGGTTTGAAGCCCTAATCTGGAAAAACTATTACTTTCAATTATTTTTATGTAAATAGATAGGATTTTCAGGATCTGTAATTTTTGTAAGAGGTTATAAAGCCCATGACTTTTTGATTTAAAAAGGTTCAACTCTGGAGATTTATAAGCCCATCCTATTAGCAAGCGTCTCATCTAGTTTATTCATAATACGAGCTCTTTTGTTGTGATTTGTTTAGCCATCTTCTTTATCATTACTATACTTAAGCCTGAATGTGCATTTAGGTGATTTCATGTTGATTAAAAGCCAATAGTTGTCATCCTATTGGTAAGTTTATCCGATTTGATTGATAAGTACCATCCTTGTCAGTTTTTAGCCATTTTTATGCATGTGTTATGCATGTAAGTCTGCTAGCTTGGTGAGTTCTCCATTCCTGCACCTTTTTGTCAAAATATTGAACAAGTTGTAACTAAAATCCTTGTGATTGAGTGAGCCTCATGCATGTCTTGAGAGTGGGAGGTTATATAGGTTATCTGTATTGATCCATATCAAAAACCCAAAAACAGTTTAAGTTACTAGGCATCCTCGAGCAACAACCTAGAGGAGTTTCCTGGAGTGATAACAAAGTGGGGTCGTTGCCGGGGAGAGGAGATTGAAGCTCAAATTCCCTGGGAGATGACATAGAGCCATGCTTTGATGATAGACAAGGCTTGGACATCATTACGGTTGTAATCATCTATCTGGAAAATCCATTGATCTAAGGTGGCTTCAAGATGACGAATTACCAGAGCAAACCCAAAGGGGCCACCAGCAACACCAGTTTCAAATCTAGAAGAAATCTTGAGGAAAGCTAGGGATTCACTGAGACAGACTAGCACTGCACAACACACTACATCAAGTATTTCAAGAAATATTTCTGCTATTATTTCTTCTGCTGAAATTCTTAATTCCCAAGAATTTTTTATATCAAAAAAAATCTAGGTCTTGGGCATCTTCAAGCACTGCTGCTTGTGAAGATCTAATCCCTGGTGACTCCACTGGTATAAGTATACCACCTCCTTCTCAACAAATATCCTCATCAGTGTTGCCTTCCACGTCCCTCTCCATACCCATTTCCAATATGGTCACCCCTTAATTGTCCAAAATGGAAAGGATCCTAGTAGCTACGTATGCACCCCTTGTTTTTCCAAATCCTCTCGCAGCCATGCCTACCGGGGATTACCTCAAGTATATGCCTAAGTTTACAGGGGAAGGGGATTTTACTGCTAAAGAAAATCTAGAGGGTTTTTATAGCTATGCTAAAAATATAAATATAGAACAAGAAGATGTATGGACCAGATTTTTTGTGCAAAGCCTAGATGGCCAGGCTAGAAAGTGGTTTAAGGAACTGCCTGTTGGGTCAGTGGCAGGCATAGAGACCCTAGATGACATTTTCGTAAAGCATTGGGGAGAGAGGAGAGACCACCTTTACTACATCACAGAGTTCAACAACCTGAGAAGAGAAAATGGTGAGTCTATCTCCAACTTTACCAAAATATTCAACAACATGTACAGCAAGATCCCCACTGAGATTAATCCAACTGGTACCTTAGCTATGATAACTTAAGCAAATGATTTTGACTCGGACTTCTGCCTACTTCTCAGAGAAAGGAGGTCTGCCTTCTTATCACTCATGCAGGATGCTTCCCTAGAGGTAGAGTCAAACATTCTGGCATCTCAGAAGGTCAAAGGGAAGATAGACAACAGAAAGCAGCCAGCAGACTATGGTGGGACATCTGCATCAGAGAACAAGATTGAATACTACTGAAATGTCAAAATTGAAGGACCAAGAACATATGCACCTGAGGGGTAAGGGGACAAGTGACTTTGCTCCTCGAAACCCAAATTTTGTTCCTTATAGAAGAGGAAACCCCCATGTTCAGATTCTCAAAAGGGAGAGAAATCAAGGGGAAGAATAGAGGATAAGAGCTCCATTTAAAAATGTTGTATTAGAAGAAGAGCCAGAATTCATGGAAGAAGAAGGAGAAGCTGAAGACAATATCCACTGCATGGAGGATGAGGTGGACTATTCTTTTCTGACCTAGGAAGAATATGAAGAAACCCTGATTGATGAGCAGATCACTGAAGAGGCTATCTATTAGGCTAATGGTCAAGAAGGTTACCAAGTGAGGTCTAGGTTGGTTGCTCCCCTCAAGAAGAATGTTGTACCTGTCAAGCAACCCGATGCATCTTCTATAAAGGTGGTTGTTTTACCAAAGAAAGGAGTTGTTCCATCCAAAGTATTGCATAAACCAGCGCCTTCAGCCACCCTTGATCAAGTCCAAATCAAAGCTACAGCTCATGAGCTAAGGCTTCCAGATAAGCTGCATTATTCCTTTAACCTTGAGTCTAAAATACAAAAATTGAAAATCCCTTTCCCTTTAATAGAGTTGATGAAGAATGATGCATTTAAAACCTCCATTCTGAATTCCCTTCAGCCCAAGGTGCACATTGACACTAACTTTGTAAATCTACAAGATGACAAGCCTATTGTAACCCTGGGCCCCATGATCGAACACCTAAAGGACTCCTGCCCACCATTCTATATATATCTGAACATCCATGATAAAATCCTCCATAACTGTCTGCTGAATTTAGGAGCCTCTCATAACCTAATGCCTAAGGCTGTGGTGGATGAAATCGGCCTCAGCATTACCAAGCCCTACCACGATTTATTCTCCTTTGACTCCAGGAAGGTCAAATGCTTGGGTCTCATCAAAGACCTCGTTGTAAACCTAACGCAGCTACCTTCAAAAAGCATAATGATGGACATCGTGGTGGCTGATATCCCTCCAAAATTTGGCCTCTTGTTGTCCTGGTCATGGACCAAAAGATTAGGCGGCACCCTCCAAATGGATCTCACATATGCTACTATTCCCATGTTTGGAGGGGAATCTAGGTGGATGTACAAAGAAAATCAGCTAGCATACATCATAAGAAAAGAGAGCCGCTCAGTGAATCACCCAATTTACACCATGGACACCGATTTCAAATCCTGTATTTTGCAAATTGATGGTAATCAGTAGACGTCGGTTCAGCTCACTGAGCCCACCCGTCCGCAGCCAGAAGAAATCACAACAGCGATATGGACTATGTATTTTGATGGGACAAGCACTCAGAACTCAGCTAGTGCGGCTATAGTTTTGATCTCCCCATCAAAGGAGAACATTCACCTATCTTACAAGCTCAATTTCAAAACCACCAACAATGTAGCAAAGTGCGAAGCATTGCTGCTGGGAGTTAAAGTGGCCAAGGAGATGGGGATCATGTGCATGAAGATTTTTGGGGATGCAGACCTCACGATACAGCAGGTAAACAACACTTTTCAGATGAAAAATATCAGATTGAAGGCCTACAGGGACAAGGTATGGAAACTCAGAGACTCATTTATGTTTTTTGAACTGTCATATATTCCTAGGGATTTGAATCACCTGGCTGATTCCCTAGCCATATCCGCAAGTCTTTTTGTTCCTCCCTTTCCCTCTAAGCTCATCCATGGTGTTCAGGTCAAGTACAGACCCTCTCTACCAGACAATGTAAAATTTTGGAGGGTGTTTGAAAATGATGGGGAGCGTAGTAAATTCCTTTAGTTAGTGGATGAATTCTCTTACATACACATAGACCAGGAAAACCTTAACCTGGAGAAATCCAAGCAGCTCAAGTTAAAAGATAAAGTGGCTAAGCACAATATTCTCCAATTTCCTAACAACTACATACCCCGATTTCTAGTACGGTTAGAAGAACTGTTTGATCACAATGACATCCCTTTCAAGCCGGCCAAAAGGGAGCTCAATCCTGTTGTCCAAGAGCTAAACATAGGCAGCCAAATCCATCCAAAACTGATAAATCTATCCATGGGGCTGACTACTGAACAAAATTTTGAATATTGCAGCTTGATAAAAGAGTTTGCTGATGTCTTTGCATGGGAGTATAGTGACCTAAAAATGTATGACACCAACATCATCCAGCACAGGATTCCTTTGGAGAAGGACACCATTCCTTTCAAATAGAAACTGAGATCCATCAGCCCCATTCTATTACCAGTGATTGAGAGAGAGATCCACAAGATCCTCAAAGCCAAGATCATAATCCCCATCAGATATTCCAAGTGGATTGCAAATCTAGTAGTGGTGAGAAATAAAAATGGGGAAATCAGGTTGTGTGTGGATTTTAGAAACCTGAACAAGTGTTCCAAAAAAGACAACTATCAACTACCCAATATGGAACATATGCTGTAGAGAATCTCGGGGGCCATGGTCATGTCCTTCCTTGATGGTTTCTCTAGATACAACCAAGTTGTTGTGCACCCGGATGACCAAGAGAAGATTGCCTTTACCACTCCCTAGGGCACCTTCATGTATGCTAAAATGCCATTTGGGCTAATGAATGCTGGGGATACTTTTCAGAGAGCTGTGGATCTAGATTTTGTAGAAATAAAAGATAAATATGTTCTGATATATTTGGATGACTTAAGAGTTTACTCTCACGGCCATCATGATCACTTGCAACATTTAAGGAAGGTATTTCTAAAGTGCAGAAGGTATGGAATATCACTGAACCCCAAGAAATCCTAGTTTGCACTCAATGAAGGAAAGCTGCTAGGCCACATAGTCTCAGCAGAAGGTGTAAAGATCAATCTGGTAAGAGTAGAAGCAATTCAACAGCTGTCAATACCAAGGTCAACTAGAGACATTTAGTCCTTTTTAGGCAAGATAAACTTTGTCAGAAGGTTTATTCCAAATTTCTCCGAGTTGGTAAAGCACATAACAGCCATGTTAAAAAAGGATGCAGAAATCAAGTGGATCAACCAGGAAAGAAAATCTTTTGAAGATATTAAGAAATCCATCATGGAGGCCCCAACCCTAATTAGTCCTGACTACACCAAGGTTTTTTACATTTTCTCTTTTGCATCTTATGACACAGTGGCAGTTGTACTATTACAAAAGAATGATGAAGGTCTTGACCATCCAATTGCTTTCTTCAGCAGAACCCTGAGAGATGCTGAGCTGAAGTATGACCCAATTGAGAAGCAGGATTATGCTCTCATAAAATCTTTGAAGAACTTCAGAATCTACATTCTCCATGCAAAGGTCATTGCATATGTCCCTTCAGCTGCAGTGAAGGATGTTTTGACTCAGCCTGACATTGATGGGAAGAGAGCTAAGTGGATTTCCAAACATATTGAGTTTGATGTAGAGGTGAAACCCACCAAGCTGGTAAAGGGATTAGGCCTGGACAAACTCATGGCCAAAGAAAACGGTGAGCTGATGGGAATAAATTTCACATGTATTGGATCAGCAAAGGTGCAGACTATGGTAGCAGCTAAAACAGAAGTAAACCAAGATCAAAATGACAGTCCACTAGTAACTGAGAACATATCTTCCTAAGAGTGGTACTCAGGTATCATTAATTTTTTGCTTAAATTAGAAGTTTCTCCTGATCTCACTTCTAACCAAGCACAAGCTCTTAAGTTGAAATCTGTTAAGTTTTGCATAATTGAGAATTTGCTGTATTGGAAGGATCATTCTGGAATTTTGTTAAGATGTTTAGATAAAGAGCAAGCAGAGCAGGTCATGCATCACTTTCATTCCAGTACATGTGGAGGCCACCACTACTAGAAAACCACAGCCCACGAGATCTTAAAAGCAGGATACTATTGGACATCCCCCTTTACTGATGTATGCACTTTTGTAAAGGCTTGTGACCAATGTCAAAGATTTGTAGGAAAGAAACAGCTCAAATCCTTGCCCCTGAGGCCTATTACAGTGAATGGCCCTTTCCAACAATGGGGTCTAGATTTCATAGGTGAAATAAATCCATATTCCAGTGGACAGCATAAATGGATCTTAGTAGCCACTGACTACTTTACCAAATGGATAGAAGCAATAGCCACCAGGAATGCCACTCATCAAGTCATCATGAGATTCTTGTATGAAAACATCTTCAGCAGGTTTGGTTGCCCAGTAAGGTTAGTAACTGATAATGCAAAAGCCTTTAAAGCTGGGGAATTGGTTAAATTGTGTGAATCAATGGGCATTCAACTAGTGCACTCCACATCCTATTACCCACAAGGCAATGGCCTGGCTGAGTCATCCAACAAAATCTTAGTCCGGATCATTAGGAAATTGCTAGAGACAAATCAGAAAAGCTGGGATTCAAAGCTTAAGTTTTCCTTATGGGCTGATAGGGTGATAGATAAAATATCCATAGGGACCTCTCCATTCAAGTTAGTCTATGGAACTGAGGCCATCTTCCCTATCCAGCTCACCCTTCCAATGGCAAAGTTCTTTCAAGAAGAGGAAGATGAACCGAATGATATGATGAGAAGGATGATGGATTTGGTGGAGTTATAGCAGATCAAGGAGCAAGTTGTAGAAAAATCAGAGGCTTATCAGCAGAGGATAAAGGGCATATTTGATAAAAGAGAAAATACATACAACTTCTAGGTCGGAGATTGGGTCCTCAAGTGGGATGCTGTCAGATAGGACAAGGGGAAACATGGAAAATTTGACTCCTTGGGGATTGGCCCTTTTGTTATAGACCAGGTATACGAGAATAACACCTTCAAATTGTAGAATCTGGAAGGTGAAGAGGTATCCGATGGCCCAGTAAATGGGTAGTTCTTGAAACTCTATTTTATTTGAGGCTCTGAGGCCTTATGATTGTAAATTAGTAGATTGTAGGTTGTTTTTGCTTTCAAAATAAGACTCCATGCCCAATGGAACAATAAAGAATAGTGTTAAGTTGCTTAGTTTCTTTTAGGGAAAGGAATTTTGGTTTGGGGTTCTTGGGACCTCATAGGGAGGTTCCCATCCCCAAGTAGGAGCCAGATGTTATCTCCCAAAATAAAATAAATTTCTTTTTGATAGTATGAAGAATTTAAATGATGCAATGAAGGATATGAAGATCACTAACAGTTTTGAAGACCTCTATTTTTTATGCAAATTTCACAAAGTTGTGGCTTCGGTGGCTTGGGTGACGATCAGAACATCTCATTAGCCACCGAAAGATGGAAGATAATTAGCAGGTGGAAAACCCCTTCGGTATATAGGCATATTGCTGTAACTTTTTACACCATCGAAGCATTTTAAAACAGCAATCGAAAGTTTTAAAGACTACAGATCGGCAAGATAAAGCTAAAGGTTTCCACGGTGTTGGCGTCGAAACTTTAAAGGACTAACGATCGGCAAGCTAGTTCCCTACGGAGCCGCAACGGCGGGAAGCAAAATGACTACGGTTTCCGATCGATGACAAGAAACATTCTGATAGCGTGACGATAGATGAACACATCGGCAATTGGAGGGGCTAAAGAATAACTGGAAGTGAAATAAAGCTGAAGAGTTTCCACAGTGTCGGATTCGGAAGACACTAGTCATCGGCACAATAGTCCACTAGGGTGTCGAAACGGTGGGAAACCAACTAAATACAGGTTCTGCCACAACATTAAATTTTGGTGATCGGAGGATCAAGGGACTAACGTTGTGGAGTTTTAGTTCACTATGGCACCGCAACTGTGGAGGAAAGATAGACTACAGGTTCCGCGATGTGATGAACATTTCGACGATCGGGCAAGAATCATTCCGATAGCACATAATAGAAAATCATCACCGATCAGAATAACTAAAGACTATGTGGCAGAAATTACAAACACTAATCGTCGACACAATAGTCCACCAATGAGCCGTAACGGCGGAAGAAAGATGGACAAGGCTTTCGATCAATTGACAGAAAATCATTCCGATAGCGCAAAAATGAGAAATCATCAACGATCAGGAAACCTGAGAACTACAGATCAAAGAATATAGTGATTAAAATCACTGCAACTACGGAGAAGATAGTGGCTAAAAGTAGTAACGGTGAAGGATACAATGATTAAAAGTTTCGATGGCGAGAGGTTTTTGGTTTCAATCACCGATGAAATCAGTTCAGGATTGGAAAACTTTAAAAGCAGTGGCGAGTTAGTCCACTATGGTGTCACTACTATGGAAGGAAAACAGACTAAGGCTCCCGATAAATGAAAAAGTTTACAACACTCCAATAAGCATGACAATAAAGTATCATTGGCGATCAAAGGGCATGCATACTATAGATTGATGAGTTTTCAACGAAACATCTCCGCAGTGACAGTGGCATAGAAGACTAATGCCCCCATTCCGTCACCAATCAACTTCTGGCAACAATACAATGAAATTTAGTTCGTTTCACCTCTGCAATTGCGGCAACAATGAGACTTGGGGCATCGATGGAATAGAGGAAAAAGCCTCCGATCAACCACCACGGTGGTAAACTGCGGAGAAATAGAGACTTGGAGTGCTGAAACTACAGAAAAATAGAGACCTGGAGCACCAAATCTATGGCGACAAGATAAAGAAAAATCCAGTGGATTAAATGAGGAAAATCACTTCAAGTAAATGTAGAGACACTGGCTATTGGCAGAAATTTCATAGAAAAACTAGTAGTGGTGGTTATCAGCTACCACTTCAGTCATTAAAAGATCACCTAGTGAACTAGATCTTTGCATTAGATAAATAGAACAGTTGGCAAGGGTTTGAAGCCCTATTCTGGAAAATATATTACTTTCAATTATTTTTGATGTAAACAGATCGGATTTTCAGGATCTGTAATTTTTGTAAGAGGCTATAAAGCCTATTATTTTTTGATTAAAAAAGGTTTGACTATGGGGATTTATAATCCCATCCTATTAGGAAGCATCTCATCTAGTTTATTCATAATACGAGCTCTTTTGTTGTGATTTGTTCAACCATCTTCTTTATCATTACTGTACTTAAGCCTGAATATGCATTTAGGTGATTTCAAGTTGATTAAAATCCAATAGATGTCATCCTATTGGTAAGTTTATGTGATTTGATTGATAAGTACCATCCTTGTCAGGTTTTATCCATTTGTATGCATGTGTTATGCGTGGAAGTCTGCTAGCTTGGTGAGTTCTCCATTACTGCACCTTTTTGTCAAAATACTGAATAAGTTGTAACTAAAAGCCTTGTGCTTGGGTGAGCCTCATGCATGTCTTGAGAGTGGGAGGTTATATAGGTTATCCTGCTTGATCCATATCAAAAACCCAAAAACAGTTTAAGTTACTAGGCATCCTTGAGCAACAACCTAGAGGAGTTTCTTGGAGTGATAACAAAACCTATGATTGCAATTATTTTTATGATGAAATCTCATATAAATTGCATGCTTGTATGTAACGCAAGTGAGATGATGAAAATATGTACTAGATGTACATGGATCCTCGGAAGGATGTATGGGGTGTACATAGATTCTCGGAGGGATGTCTTTGGAATAGGTTTGGAAACCTATGGTTGAAATTTTATAATGAAATCTGACGTAAATTGCATGTCTATATGTAACGCAGGTGAGATGATGAAAACATGTACAGGGAGTACATGGCTCCTCTCGAAGGATGTACTTGGGTACATAGATTTCCCCCCCTGCTAACTAGGCACCAGTATGCATCACTGGGGATGCCCAGGGTGTAAGACCTCCGGTTAGAATTATTTTTGCACACATTCATATTGTAAGGGGACTGTCATGAGAGTGGGGGCTCCGTGAAGAGAATAACCCCTAGGTATTATTATGTTTGGAAAGGAAGCACCTAAGCATTGGTAAGCACTTGGAGGAGGTGTTGGGCCCTTAAGCTAGAGCTGTCATTAAGCACCCAGGGAGGTGTTAGGCTCTTAAGTGGGGCTAACAAGATCTCGGTTGAGAGATGTTATGTAGATAAGTATCTAGGTTACTTATCAATTTTTTGTTGTTGTTTATTTTCTGTAAGTATACATGAACATATGATGCCGCCATGATTTTAAAAATATTGTTATAGATTGCATCCTGTCGGAATAAATCTAACATATGAATTGAATTCATTATGGTTTTCAGAAAGGAAGAACCTGAGCTTGGAAATCACCTAGAGGAGGTGCAGGCTCTTATGCAGAGCTACTGCTGAAGCACCCGAAGAGGTGTTGGGCTCAAGAATGGAGTTGTTAGACCTCAGTTGAGAGGTAATTTTAGGTGATCTGAGGCTTATAGAAATTTGGCTACCCTTTAATGCACACCCGGGTGTGGGGTGGGGCAGGGCTGTGAGTGTCATGGTTGCATAAATCCAAGTCGAATACCTATGGATCCAAAAGAAGATACTTATGCAAATGAGTATTTGGTTCACTTGACAAATTTTTGTTGATTTTATGTCAATATACATGTGCATGTAATTCATCTATAATTTTGGTAAATCTTGTCAGTACTGACATGGGAATTGACTCATTGCTTCGGACTTGATCATAGGTATTGTTGGTTGCCAAAGACATTGGAAATGTTCCCAGTAGAGGAGAAGGATTCTCCAAGAATAGAAAAAGATCCGGTGGTGTGTGCTGACGCATGCAAGAAAGGACTTGGAAGAGTTCCAGATTGTGCCATTGGATAGATAAAGGTGCAGAGGAAGCACTGCGGTCCTGAAGAGGATACTTAGAAACTGGAAGATGCCATGCGAGTGGCACATCCATTTTTGGTTCAATTTTGCAAAGCACTAAGGGTGGTTCCAGTGTAGCAATTGTTAAATTTTTGTAAAGCACTGAGGGTAGTGTTATTGAAGGGGGAGGGGAATGTAACACCCTTGTTTTGACCCCATGGTATTAAATTGCATATGATGTAAATATTGTACTAAATCATGGTGTGGAGCTCAAGGAAAAGGCCCACCATGGGTTTAGTTTTGGATGTTTCGGCGATTAAAATCGATGCCGATGGTTTATGTGCTAGCCAAGCACAATGTTTTTTGAGACATCGTGTAAAATGAAAATTAATAAAAATACCACAACTAGCTACGTGCCGCAACGTTAAAGAGATGGGGGCATGATTTCACAAGGAATAGGGAGGGGGAATTATTAAACCTTGAGCCAATGGGGAAAATCCAAATGTCTAAGGTAAAACCCATAAATTTGTCAACTACCCTTTTTGTCTTTTGTGTCCAGTCATCTAAAAGTGGTTGAAGAAGTTATCTCCTTGGGATGGGAAAGGCATGGAGTTCAAATTCGAATTTGGGAGGTCACCCATTTTTGGAACGTGTGTTTTTGACCTGTGGGGCAAGTAAAATCTTGGGAAGGCATGCTCAAGCCATTATGCACCCATGACTTTCATTTCTCACCCATCCTGGTGGATTTTTGGCTCCCTCACACAGCTAGAAGAGACTGAGCTCTCACCTCCAAGGTTTGGTTGTCATTTCCTTCACTTCTCCATACCCAAAATGCATTTTGGGTGTTTTTGGGGAAAATGGGAAGGAATGGGCCATGATTTTGGGGTTTGAGGAGGCCATTTTTTCCCTGTGAGAAAGTTGGGAGTCCTCCTCCACATTTTCTATTTTTTTCCTATTTTTCTCCAAGCTAGGAAACTCATTTTTGGGTTGCCAGTGAGTGGGAGAAGAGACCCACGAATTATGGGTGTTGTTGAGCTCATTTTGGCTACGTTAGGGCCATAAACAACTCTGGAAAATCGAATTTCTGCCAGAGGGATGTTTTCCCCATTTTATTGTGCCGGATGCAATTACAAATCCCATTTTTGGTAAATTCCCAACGGATGGGAGAATAGATCCGCAGTCTGAGGGTTTGAAGTGAAGTGCGTGATGGTGTTACCTTGGCTAAGTAAGTCCAAGGAACCCACCTGTTAATTGGTTGACTGTGTGTCTGATGTGAATTTAGGCTTGGTCGAGTAAGTCCAAGGAACCCCTATGTAATTTTGTCTTGTCTCCTTAGCAATCTGTGAAACCCAATGGTGAGTTGGCTTGAATGTGGATGTATGGTTTTTGCATATGTGTGAGCCTGTTATTTCCCTAGTGCCTTGTGGAATCATGCCCAGCTTGGGGGTGGCAGTGATGCTGAGAGATTGATGAGCACACTGACCTATGGTTGGTTGGAACATTGCAGCGACGTAGCTAGTTGTAGGCCAACTTCTTTTCCAAATAAGTATGCTTGTGTATTTAATCTCTTCAATGAATTGTTTATGAATTAAAATTAACATGATGAATGCATGAATGAAATAAATGTGTTGCTTCCGCTATAGATTACACTATGCATCTGTGTATCTTTTTTTATTAATGCATTTTATTTTTATGTTTATGATCCTAGGGCTTGATTGCCCAGATTTACAGCAACAATGTGTTGGTCGTGTCCTCTCCATCGTCGGTATGAGGGGCGGGGACGTGACAGGGATGTCTAGTAAAGAATATCTCAAAGGGATGGCTAGTAAATAAGATCTTCAAGACTTGAAGGATTTTATAAAGGATATGAAACATAGCTTTATTCCTCAATTATCTACTCAAGACAAGGATAAGGAGGAACAAGATGACTTATTCCAGTCACGTCTGGAGAAAATTGAAAAACAATTCAAGAGTAGGAATGTGGATTCCTCAAAAGTTGATGATTCACTACAACATCATAGGTTCAATTCAAGTCCAATAAATTAATTTATCCCCAAGATTGGCATGTGAAAGTTTGATGGCAAGGATCCAATTACGTGTATTTTTCAGATGGAGCAATTCTTTGATCTACACCGGGTGCCCACTATGCCAAATGGTAACTATTGCATCCTTGTATTTAGAAACAAATAAGTTTGTATGGTACCAATGTCTTTGTGACTGTAAAAAGGAGACTATTATATCTTGACTCTATTCACCGAAGAATTGTTTTCACATTATGGGGATGTAAATATCAACACCTTATTCATTCAATTGGTAAATCTCAAGCAAACGGGTTTATTTACAAATCACATCAAGCAATTTCAGTAGCTAAGTCTCAGAGTGAAGAATATTTCATAAGATAATTTATTAGATCTTTTTATTGGAACCTTGAAAGATAACATTCAACATGAGGTGCGTCTCTTTGAACTATAATCACTAGAGAAGGATTTCATGATGGAAAGGAAGGTTGAAAATAAAAATATGGCAATGACTACTAGAAAGGCCTTCTCCAACACATATAGAGAAAATAATGTTGCTTCTTCTAAACCACCACAAAGGTTGACACCCCAACAAGTATATGAAAGAAGAGAAAAATGATTATGCTTTAATTGTGACAGCAAGTATAGTAAGGGACATAAGTGAAACGGGAATAAATTATTCTACATAGATTGTGAAGAGGAAGAACCCAAAGAAGAGGAAGCATCTCAAGAAGAGGTGACTTCAGAAGAAATAGAAGAGGCTACCTCAGAAGAAACTACTCCCACCATATCTTGTCATGGAGTTGGCCAACTCATGATGGCTCCAATATTCTCATAATCAATTGATATTCCATCCTCTGAAATAATGTGACCCAAATAATGAATTTTGTTTATATAAAAGTCACATTTTCTTACCTTTCTATACAACTTATTCTCCCTTAGCAATTGCAAAGTCATTCTAAATTTTTCTTCACGCTCCTCCACATTCTTATAATATGTGAGAATTTCATCTAGAAAAACAAGAACAAACTTGTCCAAATATATGTTGAAAACACTATTCATGAGACACATGAATGTAGATGGTGCATTGGAGAGACCAAATGGCACCACCACAAACTCATACAGACCATACCTTGTTCTAAAGGTTGTCATGTGAATGTGTTCTTCTTTAATCCTCACTTGATGGTAACTAGACTTCAAGTCAGTCTTTGAAAGTACTGTTTCCCCTCTCATTTTATAAAAAGATAATCAATTCATGGGAATGGATGATTTGTTCGCCATGGTAACTTTGTTCAACTATTTCTAATCAATGCATAACCTGAGTGTTCCATATTTTGTCTTCACAAATAGGATGGGTTCTCCGCATGGAGACACACTTGGATGAATGCACTACGTTTCTAGAAATTCTTGCAATTGCATTTCCAGTTCTAATAATTCTAGTGTACTCATCATCTAAGATGTATTAGACACTAGTGCATCTCCTAGCACAAGATCAATTGTGAAATCAATGTTCCTTTTTGGAGGGATTCCTTTAACTTCATCGAGAAACACATCTTGGAATACTTGTAGGACGTGATAATATTCCAACATAGAAATTTCATTTAGTATGTTTTCTCTAAAACATGGGATGTATACAATTGGAAACCTTTCATGTAGAACTTCTTCAGTTGCACGACCAAAATATACTTAATAGAAACTACCTTTGGAATTTCGGTTACAAACTTAGGGTTTCTTTCTTCATCAATGCATTCAAAATTCATATTGTAACAGTCAAGCTTGACTCTATGTGATTTTAACCAGTACATTCCAATGATAATATCATAGGAACCAAGTGGAAAAATATTTATATTTGCACAAGTGGATAGTCCACCCATTTACAATGGACATTTCTCCACCATATCACTAACTTTCCTCTAGGTTCCCATGGCTAGTTGGACTAATCATGATTTACTATGTTTAGTTTTCTTAAAAGCACAAATCTAAAAAAAATTAGGAGTGATGTAGTTGTGAGTAGATCTAGGTTCAATAAAAATAGAAATAAATTTATTAGAAACCTTACCTTCAACCTAAACAATAATTGATTGATGGTCTTCTTGGCAGTCCTCTAGTGCTACATAGATCCTAGGGACAGTCCTCCTTAGATGTTGTGAAATTACTTTTCACTCCCATTCTGATGTGGATAAATTCCTAAGCATATGTTCCTCTCCACATCCCCAACATTGAATATGTGTATCTCTTTTATCTCTTGGCTTGTATCAAATCCTTATAGCTAGTTTATTCACACCTTTTGGTGGCTGCTTTGGATTATTTATAAATTGAGGAGGCTTGAACCCCTTATTTCTATGGTAAGACTTCTCATTTTTCTTATCCTCCCATGTCTTACAGGATTCTTGTTTGATTTTTTATGATCAGAACCATACTTGTACTTTCTTATGGCCTCATCTAGTGTTTGAGGTTCATCAAACTCAATTATATCGTTATATGACTGGGGAAATCCACTTAAAAATGTTAAATTTTGAATTTTTCATCCCTAATATACTTGACATATCTCATCAACTCCAAAAATTTATTTGCATATTCTTCCATAGTCATTTGTCCCAATTCATCTCATGGAAATATTTCATTTTTCCATCATAGTACCTACGAGAGAGGCATTCTTTTTTGAAATATTTCTTGAATGGTTTCCACACAAATTTTCTTTCATTGATCCTCTTCACTTGTCTAAGGTGATCCCACCATATGGACACTCTCCCATTTATATTGAATATAGATAATCTTGCTTTCAAATTTCCCGAGTGGCATTGGACTTGGAAATACTTCCTCATTACAAGAATCCAATCCTCAACTTCTTGACCATATTTTACCTCACCATCAAAAGTATGAGGCTTTTCCTTCTTAAATTTTCCATGAGATTTGTTCTTGAAAGACATATTCCTCTTATTTCTATGAGATGAATATCTTCCACATTGACTAGATTCTCTATATTTAGATGACTCACTAGAAGATATTTATGAAGTATATGTTCTATCTCTTGAAAACCTTCTTCAACTATGGGGCCTCTTGTAGGAATTCCTCCATGAGATAGTCCCACCCTTTTCCTGATTTATGAGATCTACCCATGATTAATCTTCCTTTGAATGTATGTAAAAATTTGAAGCATGGTTTCAATTATTTTTTTTTTCTTCCTAAGCTCTAAATAACCTCTCGTTGTCCTCTCTACAACTATCCAAGTCCACCCTTAGACTCCTCATGGTTTCCACAATGTCTATGGGAGTTGTTTGGTTTCTTATACCATTTGATTTTGTCTCTACATTATCAACCTATATATTCTCTCCCATTACATATGTATAGAATTAATTGTGTTCCTCGGCATCACCCATGATGATGATTTTCTTAACCGAACTAAAACTAAGGATCCCCCAACTGTACTAGACTAAATGTTGAACCTTTATTGTCCCTGTTATGATTATGAATCTGCAAAAGTGTTCATAAGCACATTTTTTAGATGCATTACATTCTCAGAAAAATATATAATTATTTTTCATGCATTCTGCAAAAAAACATATTATTAATTTATATAAAATGAAATAAATATATGAACCACCCAATTTAGAATCTAATAGTGCACAATATACCCCATTTTATATTGTTCTAACAGTCCCAGTTGAACTCTAGAATTGACTTTGTAGATAAAAAAAAAATTGAGGGGAGGGTCAAGAGTGATTTCCCCCTTATGGCCTCCCTGTGCAACTATAGGGTGGGTCAAGGAAAGTGCCCCTTTTTTCTAAATATTTCCATTTAATGCAATTTGGTGCATAATTTCTACTACATTTTCCTATTCCTAGCCCAACATTTGGCTATGGACATTGATGCCTTTTCCTTGGTTCTCACACCTTTGCGAGCCTAAAGTGTTGTAGGTCGTTAATCTCCACTACTTCCCAATGGCCAAATATAATCTATATTCAAAATCCACAACATGAAATCACTTGCATGTAGATCTAGTGTGGCTGGTCCACATCACACCCCTTGTCTGTCGCTTAACATAACTCAATTTTTCCAGAACCAAATTTGGTTTATGTCTATAAATATGGATTTTGAGTGCATATAGATTCAATATTGCAACTAGCAGCTCTGATACACTTTGTAATGCACCCACATGTTACACATCTACACCGATACCAATATCTAGAAAGAAGCAGGCATAGAGCGCTACAAGTTCTCCAATGACAATCTACAACACATAAGCATAGTTAACTAACAGCTAAATTTCTTAGTTATTGATTGAATTTAGTTAATAAGTTAATTAATTAAAATTATAAATAGTCTCAACTATTATTTCCACCTTCACAACTTGACCATACATCAATATTTGGATATCAGAACTACATAATGAGTCCTTAACAAAATAACCCTAACATGTCGTCTTCGACGTCTGAATCTTGAGTTACCCTACATCATCACATTAGACCTCATAAGTCAGCATTGAATGAACCAAAAAAATAATAATGACTCTTTCGATGCTAAAATCAACATCGCCACCTCGACATCGAAACTCTATGTGGTTCACATACACTAGCGATATCCACGATGGATTCACCTTGTTGGACAATATATTATCATGTTCATTCATGAAGGGGGATTTTGAAAATGTGGAAAATAAGGTCAATATATTTTAGATATTTGGGAGGGGGGGGGTTAGGGTATGGAGGTTTTATAAGTATTGGTGGGGTATAAAAAGATGTATCTAGTAAAAATAGGGTATTTTTAATTAGAAATATGTATTGGGAGGGGAGCTCAACAAGATAATTTTGATTGGTATCTATCAATATCTAGTGAAATTAAGGGTATTCTTTAATATCCCATGAATTAAGGAGTTATGGAATAGTTTCATTAAGTGAATACCCCATGGCGATATCACCCTCCAACTCAGAAGTCAAAAGTTGGAACACAAACACAACTCTATAATTCAACCCCAATTTCGATGTCGGCATCACCACCTTAGCGTAGGAACTCCATGTGATTCATATAAAATAGCACTATCACCCTCTAACTCAAAAGTCATAAATTGAAACACAAACAAATCTCTATAAATAACTCCTTTGATCTGGGTCCCACCGCATTGGAACTTAACAAAAAACATCATAAACTTCTCGAGGGATTTTGTCACATTCTAACATATTGAAAGATGATTAACATAAGTTTTTAGGCATGTCCATATCACTTCATTGATCCATTCAAATGTAATTCCCCTCTCACCCAATTCGACCAATGGGATGGAACATTAACTAAATTTAGGCTTCTAAATTTTGCCCCATATCCAATTACAATTTCATAATATTTAGAAGATGTGTGCATATGCAAATTAAACATACTTAATGTAAATAAAATTGATCCACACACATGATTCATGCATATACAAACAAAATCAAATGAAAGCATCAAATGAAAATATTTCATATTCAAATTACACAATAATACTTATCTTAAACCATGTAGATCCAAGAAAAGCATTACATAAGAGCAATTTTCCACCCACCCTTAGGCACGGTGTCTATCATATACTCTTTCTACTGAGAGGCCACCCCCAAGATAGGATATGAGACCATCAAGGTGAAGGAAATATTTATAGGCTTCTCTCTCTCATCCCACAACCCATTCTCCTCTATATTGTCATCCAAATACTCGTATAGAGATCTAGAGGTATTTTACTTAGCCCTCATAGCCTTGTATAACAAATTACCTTCCCCACACAACATCGTTCTTGGATTAGGAATCCCCTTCACCAATTCAGGGTTCTCTTGGGTGATCCATCTTGTAGAGTGCTTCCAATGTGTGCATAGAATAATTCCAACCTATTAAATTTTATTGGAGAACGACCTATAGACTAAATTTGTGGCTTCTCAAGCATCTATGAGCAACATAACTTAATGATAAAGGTTCCCTATCTTTCCCATCCTCTCTGCTCACCTACAACCATCGATCTCCCTTCCAAATCAAAAAAATTGCCTCTAAATTTGAATTGGTGGGTTATTATACACACCCATTGACAACAATATTGAGCTCTGTGTAGTATGTATTTTCATGTCAGAATAATGAGAGAATGCGGGTAGACTGCAAGAGGCTTGAGAAAAGTGTTGAAAGACAATTGACTTGGCTTATGAAAATATAAGAAAGGACTCTTGGAAGCTAACCGAACCACCACAAAAGTGTATTCAGTTACATGCTTCAATAACTGCATGAGGTGACTCTTCCCACCAATCCCACGCATGCACTCAATGATTAGAAAATAGTCAAAAAAGGAGATAATTGGATTATTCAAGGCACACGATAGAATCTGGGTTAGTTCTAAAGTTGAAACTTGGAAGAAAGGATTTGGTCTCCCATGGTCCCCCTTTCCTCTTCCCATCCGGTGGAATCAGAACCCCTTTAGTCCTCTTTACATAGCCATGTTGGACCATTTTATTATTTATGAAGATAATATTCACATATATTTTTGAGTTAGCATGGAAATCCAACCATATGGTCCGATAATAATATTTACATCATACATTCCTAGCCATTCACTAGTTGGGCCTTGTCCTTGAGCTTCACACCAGGAATATATAATATTTACATCATTTACATAATTCTAGTTAAATACATTCGAAGTAAAAAATGGGTGTATTAAAAGAAATGCCATCATCCTTCCACCTCTCAACTCTTTATAATACAAAACGTATCCTTACAGGATATGTTTAAACATCAACACCTCAAGATTTGTTGTAATTATGATGGTCAACATTTAAAATGGCCCACATATAAATGGACTGTTTTATTTCAAATGTATGTATCCATCCAATACCACTTAGAATACCTCCTAGTTGAAGACACTCTTGAACTAGACTTTGAAGGCACAGACTCTCCTACTAAAGAAGAAACAACCCTACATGCTACTTATGAGAAACCACAAATTTCTCTTTGTGATTTATTTTGATTTTGTATGACCAAAACTTTGAATCTGATTGATTACATGAAGAACCACAAGGTTATTTTTTTTATTGACATCAACAACACCCTTAATTATACTCATAAGACTGTGTCCAAAGAAACCCACTATTATTTACATGCCATAGCCAATTTTGAAATTATGATAACCAATGGTTGTATGATAAAATGTATAGGTTGATGTGAAAATTTGAAATTTCAAATGGGTGAGTATCATCTAAACTCCCACATGTTTTCTACTGAAATTGTGACTTTGATGTAGTTCTCGATGAGGAAGGGTTTTGAATTTTGAGGCCCATCACCATGGATTTCAAGGATTTAAATATGATATTCACTAGGGAAGGGTAGGAACATACCATCAATGGGATTAAATACATTTCCTCTAAAATAGATAACTCTCATAGTATTTAGAGGGAAGGAAAGCATGGGAGGGGTGATTTTCATCCCTGAGGGATAAAAGGTTCTACGATATTCATTGGGGTTATGCAGAAAAGAAAACCCAAGCAGAAGGATATTCCATCTGGAAAGGATGAAGGCTATTAAGGAAAGACAAAATATTATCCCTCTCTATTCATGGTGACTATGAAACAATTATAAGTTATTTCACCACCAAAAAATAACCCAAGAATCTTTCTCTTAAAAGGCATATAGATAAGATCAAGCAAGAAACAAAATACTTCTCCTAGATCCAGTAGTGGCACATCCTATATGAATTTAATGAAAATGATGACGAGGTATCCAAGAGACCATCAATCTACCAAAGCAAGGAGTTTGTGGAAATTGAACCCAGGTGTTAGAACAATTACACTCACAAAAATTGCCCATTACACACAAAGGAGACTGAATATGGAGCAGAACACTAATCTGTATTGAATAAGTGTACAATAGCGAAACCTATGAAGTCATAGGCTGCCACAATAAATAATTACATGAGATATTTGAATGCATTGGGATTCCATTCGAATTTGGTCAAAAGCAGGCTTACTAAATCTAAGCAAATCCCCCATACGTGCATAAAGCAGTTTCCAAATCTGTCTAGGAGCTCACGAATTGGAAAAATCAATTAGGCAAGATAATAGGTGATGGAAGGACAACTCATACATGCTTTTATTAAGAGAAAAGAGTGGAGGATGATGAGGACAAAAAACAAGTTAATTTCACCTTGTCAAACTTTCCCAATTGCCTTAAAACTCAGCAAAAGCAGGAAATAAAGCAGAAAAAGCAGACATGCGCTAGGAAGGCCAGGAATAAATCAAAATTGATTCCAAGTGGTTTCCAAAAGCACTCCATGACTCATTTTTAGCAAGTTTGACCACTTTAGACATGTGGAGGACAACTTGCATAAGGTGGAATATGGAAACTAGGCAAATAAGACAAAAATGGATTAATTAATGTCTAAGGTAGCTAACTATGGGTTGATTATTCTAACACCCCCCATTAAGCCTGACTTATGAGTAAAATATCAGAAAATTATAGGGCCTAGAAACAAGGCTTAGTCACCCTTTACATACTGCATGTCCATTTAACCAAGGAAAGAGGCAAAAACCCAGTGGGAAAAATCCTCCCTTAAACATGGACAGTAAAACAAAATTTGAAAATATTGTCATCAATCATGCTTCACAGCATGATCAGAAATCCCCAGTCGTGATTTGAGATTGCTGAATGTCTTCTCGCAAAAACTTTGGTGAAGATATCTACTACTTGTTCTGAAGATGAACAGAAGAGTAGGTGAATGGTGCCATCATGCACAAGTTGTCTGATGTAGTGCATATGGAACTCAATGTGTTTGGTTCTCTGTCTCTAAACGGGATCATTGCAAATTTGAATGGTACTCTTATTATCACAATATATAGTAGTTGAGTATTCTGATTCGAAGCCACACTCACCAAGTAACCCCTGCAACCATAAACATTGAGTTGTTGCATTTACAACTCCTCTGTACTCTGCTTCTGTAGATGAGAGTGCAATGGCACTCTGTTTCTTGCTTGACCAGCTGATTGGTCCTTTAGCAAGCATGAACACATATATTCATGTTGACTTTCGATCTATGTTGTCACCTGCCCAATGACTGTCAGTAAACCCAATCAAATCAAGATCAAATTTAGCTTTGTAGAAGATCCCATGAGTCCTTGTTCCCTGAACAAAGTTAAGGATACTTTTGGATGCTCTCCAATGGATCTCATGAGGCTGATCCATGCATATTGAAGCCACACTTACTGCATAATAAATATCAGGTTGAGTATGTGTAAGGTACAGCAAACACCCAATCAATTGCCTATACAGTGTATTATTTACCATAGGTGAAGAATCTACTTCTTCAAGCTTAGCTCCTGAAAGGAAGGGAGTCTTGTTTAGCTTCCAATCCTTCATGTTGAACTTGTTCAGAAAATCCAAAGCATACTTGGACTGATGTACTTTTATTCCATGTTTGGTTTGAGCAATCTCAAGACCCAAGAACTGGCTCAATAACCCCAAATTTGTCATTGAAAATGCATGGTTCATTGCATCCTTCAAGGAGGCAATTTCATCCTTTGAGCTTCCTCTAATGAGAAGGTCATCTACATACAAGACAATAATCATCAAAGAATCATGAATCAGCTTCAAATAAAAATTAGGATATGATTTGCATCGAACGAAATTCAATGATAGTAGAAAGCCATCAATCTTGGCATACCAAGCGTTGGGGGGCTTGCTTAAGTCCATACAATGATTTATTTAGCCTGCACACAAGAGATGGATTAGTAGGAAAGCCTTGAGTCTTTTGCATATAAATCTCTTCAGTAATATCTCCATTCAGGAAAGCACACTTCACATCCATGTGATGTACCTCCCACTGCTTCGAAGCTACAATGGCTAAGGCTAGCCTGATGGAGTCCATATTTGCCACTGGTGCAAAGGTCTCATTGTAGTCTATGTCATGTACCTGTGAGTAGCCCTTGTCTACCAATATTTCATTATATTTAAAAGGTGAACCATCAGCAGAAAAATTGGTTTTGTAAACCCACTTACATTGAACTAGCTTGATCCCTAGGGGAAGATCAACCAGCTCCCAAGTGTTGTTCTTCTGGAGTGAGATGAACTCTTCTTTCATGGATGTTTTCCATCTTGGATCATGTGCTCCACCTTCATATGTATCTGGGTCTGATTCAACCATCAGATAGCATTTCTCTGCAAACAAAGGATCTTTCATACACAGAGCACTCTCAAACTGAGATCTAGTCCTCCTAGGATCACTAGGATTTCCAGCTAGTTCTCCAGCTGCATGAATGGTATTTTCTGCCCATTTTGGTATTGCAGGACTGTTAGGATCTGAAATTAAATCATCATTATCAGACATATCAGAATCAGCAGCCTCAACTATCTCTTCACTTACTTGCAATGGTTCTGGTGGTGAAGAGGATTCTCCAACTTCCACTGCTGCTAAAGGCTCTTCTTGGAACTGAACACTCCTTTCAATGAAGGCTTTGTTTGTGCTCAAATTTTTCAGATTTTACCCTTTTTAATCTTTAGAGTACCCAACAAATAGACACTATTGGCTTTGGGGCTGCAAAGCCTTCCTCTTTTCTGTTGAAATTCTAGCCCAAGCCCTTAAGCCAAAAATCCTGAAATGGGTCACGCCTGGCTTGTGCCTACTCCATGCTTCGAAAGGAGTCATACCATCAAGATGTTTATGAGGCACACTATTCTAGATATAGGCTGCACAATTTATAGCTTTGGCCGAAAACTTTGTTGCAAATTCTTAGCCTCCATCATGCAGGTTGCCATCTCTTTCAGTGATCTGTTCTTCCTCTCAGCAACACCATTTTGTTGTGGTGTGTAAGGGATATAATGATGCATCTAAATACTTGCATCTGCACAATATTGAATGAACTTAGACTTGAAATACTCACCACCATTGTCAGATCTGAGGACCTTGAGTTTCCTCCCAGACTAGTTTTCAACCAAAGCCTTAAAGACTTTGAAGAGGCCAAAAAATTCAGACTTGTGTTTCAGGAAGTAAACCCAGCAGTACCTGGAAAATTCATCTATGAATGTCAATGCATATTTGTCTTGACTCATTGACATATGAGGAAATGGGCCAGCAACATCACTGTGGATCAACTCAAGAGGTGAAAAGGTTCTCTCATGACTAGCTTTCTCAAATTTATGCTCTGGGTGTTTTCCTAAGATGCAACCTTAACAGACTCCTTTGGAAAACTTAATCTTTGGTAACCCTATGACCATTTCTTTTTCACTAAGATAAGAAAGATACTTATAGTTAAGATGGAAAAATATTTCATGCTAAATCTTGCTTTCCTCATTAGCATGAATCAGAAGAGCAGAGGGGTTTGAGTAAGGTAGGAAGCGTGAGAACATGTATACCTTCGAAGTGTGATTTGCAACTCCTTTTGCAATGACTTTACCACTTGAGATCTCTGTGATCTCAAATTCATCAGGGGATAATATGACCTTCTTTGGAGACCCTATGTGGGTCATCTGATACACTGATAAGAGGTTAGAGGCAAGACCTGGAACATACAATACATTGCTGAACTTACCATGGTCAAGATCAATCCTCCCTTTGCCCAAACTTTCAGTGAAAGAGTCATCTCCCAATACTATTGGTGGACCTTTCGACATGTCAAGTGAGGTGAATGTCTCCTTGATCGAAACCATATGTCTTGAAGCTCCAGAATCAATGATGAAACTAGGTGAGCTTGATGTGCCAACAACCAATGCATGAACTCTCTCTCTCTCTCTCTTCTGAATTTGATCCTCCTTCCCTCTTCTTTGAGCTATAAAGAAGGGAGATGCCATTCTTCTCTAGGATTCAGGTCAGCATGTCAATTTGCTTATTCATGCAGGAGCTTTCAAGATTATTTCCCTTACTGCAGTATGCGCACTTGTTCATTTCTCCTTTGTTCTTCTTCTTCTGGAAGTTCTTCTTGGAACCTTGGGGCTCCTCTGGAGACTTGTTTTTGTCTCTCTTTTGCTTAGGTGGCTTCTTATATTTCTTCTTTCCTTTTGAATCCACCCTTGAATCTCCAGCAACTAGAGCTTGGTCTTTGGAAGGTTTTATGGTGCCCATCATCACCAATTTATCTTGTTCTTGTGTGAGAGATTCCATGAAATCTGCATGGCTAGGCATTTTCCAGGCTCAAGCTGACAACTTTGTGGCATGGAAGGTCGATACAAACACTGAATAGTCAGGGCCAAGCTTCGAGACTATGGCCAAAACCAGTTGCTCCTCCTTCTTTTCAATTCCACAATGTTTTAGCTGCAAAACAAGGGCGTTGAACTTGGAAAAGTAGAGTTGCAGGGATTCGAAGCTGTTGGGACTCAAGGAGATCAATTCATTTTCGATTTGATGTCCTCTCATCTCATATGTCTTACCAAAAAGCTCAATAAGCTTCTCCCATACTTCATTTGGTGATGTTAATCCATCAAGATGGAAAAGGAGGTCTCTAGATATGCTCAGACACAGGAGACCATAGGCCTCATCCCTCCTGTTGTGCCATTTAATTTTCTCTGCAGCTGCATTGGGATCTGGTTTTGTTTCCATAGTCATTCTATAGAGGCCTTTCTCTCTCAACAGTATCTCCATCTCTGCTTTCCATTCAAAGAAGTTAAATGGAGTCAAGATGATCTTCTGAGATTGATCCATAGCTCAGAAATTGTCCCTTCAGTCAGCAGAATGCTCCCAGTCAATGACATCAAACCTACAATAACAAATTGGAAGGAGATAAATCGATCTACAAAGTCTCTAATACCATGTGGAAATTGAACCCAGGTGTTAGAACAATTACACTCACAAAAATTGCCAATTACACATGCAAATTACACACAAAGGAGACTGAATATGGAGTAGAACACTAATCTATATTGAATAAGTGTACAATAGCCAACCCTATGAAGTCATATGCTGCCAAAATAAATAATTACATGAGATATTCGAATGCATCGGGATTCCATTCGAATTTGGTCAAAAGCAGGCTTCCTAAATCTAAGCAAATCCCCCATAGGTGCATAAAGCAGTTTCCAAATCTGTCTAGGAGCTCACGAATTGGAAAAATAAATTAGGCAATATAATAGGTGATGGAAGTACAACTCATACATGCTTTTATTAGTATAAAAGAGTGGAGGATGATGAGGACAAAAAACAAGTTAACTTCACCTAGTCAAACTTTCCCAATTGCCTTAAAACTCAGCAAAAGCAGGCAATAAAGCAGAAAAAGCAGACATGCACTAGGAAGGCCAAGAATAAAGTAGAATTGATTCCAAGTGGTTTCCCAAGTGCTCCATGACTCATTTTTAGCAAGTTTGACCACTTTGGACATGTGGAGGACAACTTGCATAAGGTGGAATATGGAAACTAGGCAAATAAGACAAAAATGGATTAATTAATGTCTAAGGTAGCTAACTATCGGTTGATTATTCTAACAGAATTGAGTTGAGAAATTAGATTATTATGTGGGTTTAGATCCAATAATACTCTCATTCGATGAAACAAAATGTGTGGATTATCCAAATTGAAGGCATATATGTTAGCGTGTGATGTTATCTCCGATATGAGGGAAATATTTTTGTCTATGATGAATTCAATTTCCTATGCTCTAAGATCAAGAATGGAATTGATGCAAGTGTACAAGAGAACAGTTGCATGCAATCAAGATACATCATAGCACTTGGTTGAGACTGGTGCAATGTTTTGGGATATTAAACTTATCCATTAACATTGCTTCCCTCCCAAATTGCAAAAGAATTATCATCTTACAAAGATAGTATCTGAAACTTAGAGTAAATTCATGCATGGATCACAATGGAGACCATCTTTGTAGAGGATCTTGCATATGCAACTTGTTCGGATTAATTCATAATCCTTTGTCTAATATAGTCTATTTGGTCTATTTTCCTAATGTAGGGGGTAATTATTATTGTACTAGAGTGTGGGGAACACACATATAGGTCATCTTCTACTTACTACATGTGCATGCATGAATTTATGTTCCTTTAAAACCAATCCCTACATTATAGGATCCCACTTTGAGTGCCACAAGCAACCTCCATCAGTTGGTTATAGTTGGCAAGCAGTTACGCTAAGTTAACCTCCAGTTACAATCAGTTAGATCACTTTCAGTTATCCTAGCACCATTTTTGAATGCATGAAGGGAGAGTGGAGCCTTTTTCTCACCTACCTCATCAATTAACTGATTATAAACTGATTTAGACATCTGGAGTTAGACTAGTGAGATCCGATAGTGATTTAGACACACTAAGTTAGCTATTCAGCCAGCTTGAGCTGGTAGATTCAAATCCTATCCACATGTTTGAATTATATTTATTGTGTAATAATTTTATTATTGATTAATGAATGAATATTAATGTTGTGATTATCTGAGAAATTCTTGTTGGATTTATCTGAAATTTGTGTCATGAATTTCCTGTTCAATGTACATTCTCTTTGATTATTCCACTGCATAATTCCTTTCCTACATCTTTCATATTTTCCTATAGATAAATGGTTTTCCAATTTAACATGGTATCAAATCCTTGTTCATGCTAGAAACAAGTCTTGTCTCATCACCATCGTGCACCAAAAGCAGCTGAGTTTCCACATAAATCCTAGACTCATAGCATTTCTCCCTATGGATTCTTTCCAAAGAAGTCTATTCAGGCATGATGGACTCTTAGAAAGTGCACATGTCAAGGTGGAAAGGCTCAAAATGACATTTGATTGTGAATTGAATTGGTTTTGCAGTGTTCTTTGCAAGTATCTGCGTAGCTTCTTGAATAATTGACTGATCTCAACATACATAAAGATGGATAATTCTCCATCTCTTGTACCTAGAATCCTTACACCCTTCAACTAGTCTGATTGGAGGAAAGATATGAAGGTATCCTTGCGCATGCTAGGCCTGTTTAGGATGAAAATGGGCAGAGAAACTGAGCCCCAACAATATGTTGATAAGAACAAGTTTTTCAATCGGCTTCATTTGCACTGACATATCCTCCGATATTTTGTTCCATCTTCAGGGACTAAGGACTCCAAAGGAAGCTTGGGATAAGCTTGAATATTTTTTTGGAAAACAATATGAGCTTCAACGACATATTCTAGAGAATGAGCTCATTAAATTCTAACCCAGCAATTTCAAAACTATTCAGCAATTCTTTACAAAGTAAAAATCACTAGTACTACAATCCAAACAATGTGGAATAGAGAGGAAAGATGAGCAGCTGGTTTTATCAGTACTGAGCAAGATTGGCTTTGAATACTCAGTCTTTGTCTCTACATTCCATTCCAAAAGATCATTCATCCCTAATTGGAAGATTCCTTCTCTAGATGCTTTTGTTGAGTCCTTGATACAAGAGCAAGATAAATTGGTTCAAATGGGAGTGCTTCGAACCTCCAAGAATCAAGCACTCTTTGTAGGAGACTCAAATAATGTGAAATCAAGAGGGAATCACAAAGCGAGGGAGACCAAAAACATTGATTCAAAGCCAAAGGAGAATCATGAATCTTTCGATGGAGCCTTAGGATAAACTTGGAAGGATAAATAAATGTGACATTACCACCTGCAAATAAACATCATCATAAATAAATATTACATCTACAAATTTCCATTGTATGCATCCAAATATTTAGATTATGTAAACCAATGGAAATACAATAAGCGTGCCCA
This sequence comes from Pseudotsuga menziesii, assembly GCA_001517045.1. Classification (NCBI taxonomy): domain Eukaryota; kingdom Viridiplantae; phylum Streptophyta; class Pinopsida; order Pinales; family Pinaceae; genus Pseudotsuga; species Pseudotsuga menziesii. The sequence continues at coordinate 140,748 of LPNX010326227.1, forward strand.
AGAAAACATTAGCTCTTTCATTTTTTTCTAACACAAAAGTGCTTCTAGTGTAATGAATCTACATGAATCTTCATGGCTCTTTTAATGAATCCTTAAAAGATCCAGTTGAGATGTACACTATGTTTAGGACTCCTCATATTTGAAAAATCAATTAGAAGTATTCTCTGAATTGCAACCCATTAGAAATATTCTCTGGATTGTAACTGATTAGAAATAGTCTATGATTTTCACCACTCTTTTTCCCACAAAAATAAATTATAAATATTATCATATATATATGATTGACAATATCCATAATTCATCCAAAACACTAGACCAATACTAGTATCAATGTGTTGGTATATCAGATGTATATTAGCAAATGTATTTTCAAAATCAATATAAAACAACCATTCCATATTATATGAAACTAAGCACAAAAGGTATTTTGGTAAAGGAATATAATCATTTTCATACACATATAACTGGTTTTCAAGAAACCCTTTTTAATATGCTGAGTGCATACATATTTCAAACACCTCCCACACCATGTAATGTTTTCAATTAATAGTTAATTTTTTTTGTTACTTGTCTAGAATTTTATGCATCACACAAACTTATTTCATTAATAGTAATATAATGTGATGATTAACGTCAAGGAATAAATTTTAATCTAATATGTGTGTACTTATTAAAAATAAAAGTGTTTCTGCAGTGCAATGCTTGAGATAGCAACATATCAAAGACTCCCGATTGATATTTCAAGTTTCAAATATACAATCACCAATTGTAGATATTGTTATAATCCTCTATGGAGAACATTTCTAGCAACATTAAAACCCCAAATTCCTCTAACTGCATTTTCATCCATTGAAACATGTAAATCGTCATTAACTTTGTAAAAATTTGCATCACAAGATTTAATTTAAAATTTTCTTGGTCACTTAGTGTGAGGATACAAACAATTACTCTTTATGGTGTTGTTAGGTTTTAATAATCATCCTTGAAAGTGGCTAACCTTAGTACAGTATTTACATGATTGTACCGAGAGTAACCAGGTGCTTACAACCAATATGGATATGCGTCACATCTGTCATATTTTCCCAACTATATAACATAATGTTCTTATATTAGTTCATTAAAAACAATGAAAACCAGCATAGATCCATCTAAAACCCAGATCTATTAATCACAAAAGGTATCTAATTTCTTGAGGTGTAAACATTTTTTTAATTTGTAAAATATTTATGATAAAAAAATTTACACCTCATGAAATTGGATCCCTATATGATGTTATTTTGCATTCACATGCACCCTAACCATCATCTGGACCTCTATATAAACCTTCATTTGAATATAATGGAGCTTTAAAATTTTGGGATATACACCAACCTTTGTTTATAGACTTGGGAACTTGAACCAAATTGGTTGATGGAGATTTCTAGGGATTTCCACTACTTTAGGGTGTTCCCCTTCCTTCAACATGACCACCAAACCATCCTCCATTTGTATAATTACATGTTTTAGGACTCTTCAAGCTTGACCACATACATGAAAAACGTTTTGGCACACCCCAACCTCCATTTGAATTTCCATAGCAACCTTCCTTAGCGCCTCCATCCCAACTTTCCTCTAAATTTTTGGGAGCTTCATTAGTTGGTGTAACTGACAACAAACTTCCAAAACTTTTGGGTGCACCCCAAACTTCATTAGTACATCCATGCCAACCAGCATCTGCAGATTTGAAAGATTCAATATTTGAACGAAGCACCCATGTACTTTAAGAACTAAGGAGTGGACCATTTAAACCCTCATTTGAAGAGCGAGGAATTTACACCCTTGATGAGGTATTCCATGTATTTTCAAAACCTTGGGGTGCATTCCATCCATCATTTTCTGATTTTTTGATTTGTTGGAATTAAATGTTATTATCCACCCAAAATATTGGTGAGTTGTAGTCCATGTCAACTCACTAAAATTAGTAGAATATCCACAACCAGTATCCATATGCCAATTTGATTGAGGACATATATTGTTTATTTCTGAACCCATCCATGTGGATACACCATTCCCTCTCCAACCAACAATAGGGTTCTTTCCACACACAACTACATTATTCCCCATGAAGGTTTGATTAAATTGACGTTTAGCTTCCCAGGTATTGGATTGCCTCTCAAAATTTATAACAAGTGCATTAGTTATAAATATTGAATCATCTTGTATATCATGTATTTTCATGATTCTCAGATCTGTAGGTAAAACCCTAGTTTTGTTCCATTTCTGAAGTTGTTACATAAAAAAAGTCATTGAATTTTGCTAATAGGGTCCTTTTAGTGTCACACCTTTTATGTTTCACTAACATCCTCCTTGATAACAGTTTGGATTGAAAATTCTTTCATAATGGTTGATTCTTCTCTTTCTTCCAATTTGATATTGAATTCGGGATGTCAATTCCAACATATGACTATTACACAAAAATATTGTCACTTTGTCTGTATCCCTGAAGTTTATATGCCAATATACTATTTGAAGGAATTTTTCCTTGCTAGAAGTCCATTCCTAGGAACTATAGCACACCTTTCCTCTTAACATAGAGCATCATCCAAGGCTAACACTGGTTTCTAGTGGACAAAAGTCGTCAGTGACAATCCTTTTCATTGGGAAAGGAGCATTGGTCATTCCTGATGCATGTTTCTATTATGCAAAGAGCGTTGGCATTCAAAAAAAGGAAAAGAGAGATTTTGAGAACCTTGTAGAAGAAATACCTCATGGATGCTTATCCCAATTGATCAGATTAGTTGGAATTCAAAACCCAAATCTCTAAGGATGATCCCTCACCTTCCTCCAACAAAATATGAAACCATTTGGTCTCATTTTGTCGTATATAATCAAGCTTACCTTCATGGATGAGGGAGGACTAGAAAAGTACCTTTATGCTATTGAAGTTATTCTAGGTGTGAGAGGAAAAAGATTTTATATATTAAGAGTGAAAGGCTTGTAAGGTTTCAGAGTGAAAGGATTGTAGGAGGAAGCCCCAACATCAAGGCTTTGGTTGTAAATCTTTTCTCTTTTACATTATTACAAATTTGTTTTTCCTTTCTCATAGATAATGTGTAATGTTATTCATGTTGTTTATTGGTTTTCTCCTTGATCATTAGCATTGATTAAGTAAGTTATCTTGTTGACTTTATTTCTTGTATGTTGTCCTTTTTACCTTTTGCAGGTGTCTTTTTTTCACGGTTGGATCACAAAAGCATCAAGAAGACAATGATCATCTTCACGAAGAGGTATAAAAGCTTCACATTAAAGTAATTTAATAATATAGGGAAAGATTACATAGTTGTGCTTGTTTTGTTCTATATCTAAACCATTTATACTAGGGAAACGATTCTTGTCTGCATCAACCGATTTTTTCTGATAACAAAACTGGAAACCGCTGCGGACAAATTTATAAATTTTATCCTTTGGTTTTGATTTGTGATTCACTACAAATTCTCAATTTTTCTTTTGCTCATCAAAGGTGTGAAATTTAATCTATTTCATTCCCAATTTTCCTCTCCAGGTAAGTATCTACCCTTAGAAAGTTTCAAGTTATTCAGTGCTTATTAATTTTGAAGGTATTTATTATTTTTTGGATCCTTGGATGCATCGACGTGCCTGGGATATTTCCATTATGCGTTGTCCATTCACTGACTCCTTATTCTTTTGTTGATAGAGCATCACTGGTGCCTATCTCCATAATACAAAAAGCATCAGTGACACCTTTTCACAGTGGACAAAGAGTGTTAACTAGCAAAGGACGCAAAGTTACAACCCTCCAACAAGCGTCAAGGTGGGTTCTTAGTGACTGCTAGTGACTCTTTAAAATTTTGATTCTTTTATTTGAGTTTTTTGGTGTATTGTACATTTTACTTTGAGATCTACATGTGTGGGTTGATTTTGAGTTGATATTCAAGTCAAATCTTGTAAGACAACCCTTAGCGAAAAGATTCAGAAATTGAGTGATTTTTTGTGCATGAAGTATTGTCTTGGGTGCCATAGTTTGTATTTTGGATCTCGGATAATCCCATATATCCATAAAAAGAAAAGAATTCACAATCTCTATTTTTTTTCATAAGATAATTATTATTTTTTCCTTGTATTTCCATTTACGAAAAATATACCAAAAAACAAAAGACGTTTTAGATCCATTGCTTTTGGTTTCAATTAGTTTTTTAGTCTGATTTATGAAATGAATGAATAGTTGTCTTTTCTTGTTTTATTTTGATTTTGGAAATCGTAGAAGTGAAGGATTAGTTAAATCTTTTGTTTTATGTTATTAAAGATCATTCTTGGTTAAGTATTCAAAAGGTTTTGTGTGTTTGGATTTTATCGAAATTTTTTGAAGGATGAGTTATGAATTAGCATGGTATTTCAATTGATTGTTTAAAAGGGAGAACATATCTCTCTCTTTGCTCTATTTAGATTTCATTAAAAAGAAGGATTGAATTACAATTATACTTTCCATAATTTTTGCAATCGTTCCACTCTCCATAAGTCCTTTAACCATTCAAGATAAAATTAAGCGGTAGCTTAGGCTAAAATGTTTAGAAACTTGAGTGATAGGCTAGAAGACATGTTTCAGGGTCTATAAACATAGGAGTTGTCATTTATTCCATGCACTGCATCCTGAGGACTATATGGTTCTTCCACAAAATAATTGGTACATCGAATGACCTTTCACGTACACTAGAGGTATCCAGAAAGGTTCTTCATGTACTCGATGGTATATCAGAAGGCCCCTTTTGAACAGTTGTACATTAGAAAGCACTAACATGGATTTGAGCTACCACATACATTGACTATATCAAGAGACCCTTCTAGGAACATGCAACCAATTGAGTAAATATATTCGATCGTCTTGTTGGAGAAATACACGGATAACAACACTCAGTTAGCTACTACGCACATACCATCAAGGTAGTCGGGTATTCAGGTAAGCATATGGTCCGAATCCTCCTTGTCACATTTTACTGTTGGACCCTGCAGTATATTATGAGTTGTGATGAGGGGTTAAATAATTCAAATCCTCACCAAGAGTTTCAATTCGTTTCTCTATTTAGATTTCATTAAAAAGAAGGATTGCATTACATTTAGACTTTCCATAATTTTTGTAGTCGTTCCACTCTACATAAGTCCATTAACCATTCAAGATAAAATTAAGTGGTAGCTTATGCTAAAATGTTTAGAAACTTTATTGATAGGCTAGAAGACATGTTCTAGGGTCTATAAACATAGGATTTGTCATTTATTTCATGCATTGCATCCTGAGGACTATGTGGTTCTTCCACAAACTAATTGGTACATCAAATGACTTTTCACGCACACTTGAGGTATATAGAAAGGTTCTTCATGTACTCGATGGTATATTAGAAGGCCCCTTTTGAACAGTTGTGCATTAGAAATCACATGGATTTGAGCTACCACATACCTTGACTATATCAAGAGACCCTTCTAGGAACATGTAACCAACCAAGTAAATACATTTGATTGTCTTGTCATAGAAATACATGGATAACAACACTCGGGGAGCTACTACGCACGTACCATCCATGTAGTCAGGTATTCAAGTAAGGGTATGGTCTCAATACTCCTTGTCACATTTTAATTTTGGACCTTGCAGTATATTACGAGTTGTGACAAGGGGTTAAATAAGTCAGATCCTCACCAAGAGTACCAAAAAACAAAAGAAGTTTTAGATCCATTGCTTTCGGTTTCAATTAGTTTTTTAAGTTTGATTTATGAAATGAATGAATAGTTGTTTTTCTTGTTTTCTTTTGATTTTGGAAATTGTAGAAGCAAAGGATTAGTTAACTCTTTCGTTTTATGTTATTAGAGATCGTTCTTGCTTAAGTATTCAAAAGGTTTTGTGTGTTTGGATTTTATCAGAAAAAAATTAAGGATGAGTTATGAATTAGTATGGTATTTCAATTGATTGTTTAAAAGGGAGAAAAGATCTCTCTCTTTGCTCTATTTAGATGTCATTGAAAATAAGGATTGCATTACATTTAGAATTTCCATAATTTTTGCAGTCATTCCACTCTACATAAGTCCATTAACCTTTCAAGATAAAATTAAGTGGTAACTTAGGATAAAATGTTTAGAAACTTGAGTTATAGGCTAGAATACATTTTCCAGGGTCTATAAGCATAGGAGTTGTCATTTATTTCCTGCACTACATCCTAAGGACTATGTGGTTCTTCCACAAACTAATTGGTACATCGAACGACTTTTCATGTACACTTGAGGTATATAGAAAGGTTCTTCATGTACTTGATGGTATATCAGAAGGACCCTTTTGAACAGTTGTGCATTAGAAAGAACTAACACGGATTCGAGCTACCACATACCTTGACTATATCAAGAGACCCTTCTAGGAACATGTGACCAACCGAGTAAATACATTTGATCGTCTTGTCATATCAATACACGGATAACAACACTCAGGGAGCTACTACGCACGTACCATCCTGTTAGTCGGGTATTTCGAGTAGGGTATGGTCCCAATCCTCCTTTTCGCATTTTACTGTTGGACCTTCCAGTATATTATGAGTTGTGATGAGGGGTTAAATAAGTCAGATCCTCACCAAAAGTACCAAAAAACAAAAGAAGTTTTAGATCCATTGCTTTCGATTTCAATTAGTTTTTGAGACTAATTTATGAAATGAATGAACATTTTTTTTTTCTTATTTTCTTTTGATTTTGGAAATTGTAGAAGCAAAGGATTAGTTAACTCTTTCATTTTATGTTATTAGAGATCATTCTTTGTTAAGTATTCAAAAGTTTTTGTGTGTTTGTATTTGAGCTACCACATACCTTGACTATATCAAGAGACCCTTTTAGGAACATGTAACCAACCAAGTAAATACATTTGATCGTCTTGTACGAGCAATACACGGATAACAACACTCAAGGAGCTACTACGCATGTACCATCCAGGTAGTCAGGTATTTAGGTAAGGGTATGGTCCCAATCCTCCTTGTCGCATTTAACTATTGGAGCTTGCAGTATATTATGAGTTGTGATGAGGGGTTAAATAAGTCATATCATCACCAATATTTTCAAGTCATTGCTCTATTTAGATTTCATTGAAAAGAAGGATTGCATTACATTTAGAATTTCCATAATTTTTGCAGTCGTTTCACTATCTATAAGTCCGGGGCCTATAAACATAAGAGTTGTCATTTATTTCTTACACTGCATCCTAAGAACTATTTGGTTCTTCCACAAAATAATTGGTACATCGAATGAATTTTTGCGTACACTTGAGGTATATAGAAAGGTTCTTCATGTACTCGATGGTATATCAAAAGGCCCCTTTTGAACAGTTGTGCATTAGAAATCACTAACACGGATTTGAGCTACCACATACCTTGACCATATCAAGAGACTCTTCTAGAAACATGTAACCAACCGAGTAAATACATTCAATCATCTTATCGAAGCAATACACGGATAACTGTCAGGGAGCTACTACGCATGTACCATCCAAGTAGTCGAGTATTCAGGTAAGGGTATGGTCCTAATCCTCCTTATTTCATTTTCCTATTGGACCTTGCAATACATTACGAGTTGTGATGACTTGAAACTCTTGGTGAGGATCTGACTTATTTAACCCTGAAATTTTTCTAATAAAAATGACACGCAAGATTGGTTGTTTTCTAAACCTCCAAATGATCCTGTAGCATCTTAATTTGGTCTAACTGTTCCATTTTGGGATACTTCCTTAGGATAAACTATTTCTAAATAAGGTAGTTCCACTCTAGCATATGTCACACTGCAACCTCCACAAAACACAAGGTTAATTTCAAACGATGAATTTTTTGTATCATTTCATGATATTGTGGCTTGCTTGTGTAGGATGGGGGAGAATGTAAGAATATGGATCTTGTCTCCTTTACCTGCCAATTCAAAAGTAGCTAGTCATGAATACCATACCCCTACTCAGTCTTCTGTTGTTACTACTTCAAGAATACCAGTAAAAAATGTGGTATCTTATGATACAAGTTAACCCTCTATCCCAACCCTACCACTTCAAAATCTCCCAATTGGTTCAAACTCTCATATAAATATGACGATTGGGGGGGAATCCTCAACCCAGGTTACTTCCACAATTGGATGACATTTTTCAACCATTGGGCACATTGTCTCTTTGGGACAACCCGTAGTTATTGGTCACTCCATGATTGGAGGTGTGGTTATCCCTTCTTTGGTGATGGGCCAACTATCATGGGTACAATGTATGTCCAATCAACCCATGTGGGGTTATGCTTATCCAATGAATCAAACTACAATGTTCAATTAAACTTACTAACTAATTGTCTTGGGAAACATTTATCCCAACATCCCCTACACTGGAAATATGAATGCCTCATGGGGCCAATCCAATTTGATGAATGTCCCCACTCCTGGAGGACCACCTGGAGGATCACCGGGAAGACCACTTGGGAACCCATCCAGGGGACCACCTAGTGGACCATATGGTGGGCCACTTAGAGGATCATCAAGAGTACAAACTAGGGTACCACCTAGGGGACCACGAGGAGGATCACTTGGAGGACCACTGGGAGGACCACCGGGAGAACCAACCAAAAGATCATTAGGAGGACCACCCATAGGTCCACCTTGAGTACCACCAGTAGGATCTCCTGGAAACCTGCCACCATAGAATCAACCCTTTATGGGAGGACCATCATCACCTTTTCATCAATCATCTTATGGTCCTACTAGTACATAAATGCTATATCAATATTACCAGTATCAACTGTCAAACCGACAATTTCTATTTCTATATACGCTAAATCTACTGCACTTGTCATGTTTGAATAATGATCCCATACAACATGATCCCTCATGCCTGTTGATTCTTGTTAAATTTCCTTTAGATATACTCAAATTTGATGGTAAATATGGCAAATATCCAAAGAACCACATGATTACTTACCACTTGTGGTGTTCCTCCAACTCTTTTATGGATAGTTCTATCCATTTGAGACTTTTTCAAAGGAATCTCAGCAGATCTTCCACCAAATTTTACATAGAATTACCTCAGAATTAATTTTGAGATTTTAACACTCTACCCATGTCCTTTTTTACACATTTTTAGTTACCAATTAGGTGTGAAATGGGTATTGATTTTTTTACTTCACTTCACCAAACTACTTCTACCCATATATTTAATCATATACATTAGTGGAGATGACTACGGGTTGATTGAATCTCCCATTCCCAATCAATTATTGGCTGATTGGTTTACTAATTCATTACTCACACCCATTGCTAGATATGTTTCCATGGAAGGTGTTGTTATCGAAGAGAAATCTATTAGTCATGCCTAGTACCTATACTTCGTTTCTTCCCAGTCGGGAACTTTGTACGATTTAATTATGAATGTTCCTCATCCTACTTCGGACCCTTTAATACCTTCAACAGAACCACCTGTCGATCACATACTAGGTTCTATCCAAACACAGTATGTGTATAAATCCACAAAAAATCAAAACCAAAAAAAATCACTAGCTAATCGAACTACTTCCAATCCCAAGACTACTTCTACTCCTATTGTTTCCACCAAAGTGAATGCATTGCAATCCTCAGAATCTTCAGGAACAAGGAAAAAGGGTAAAAAAAAATCCAAAAAACCCATGAATCAACAGAATGATAACAAGACAAAAGATATATATATCGAATATAAAACGAAGAGAGGCTAAGTTCCCTCGCCTTATATGTGGAAGTGCTCATTTCAAAAAATAATTTTCTCATCGTGAGGAGGTTAATAAGTTTATGAAGAACACTTCCACTCTAGAAATTTTAACCAATCCTTTCCCTATGCAACAACAATTGGCTGGCCATCAATCCTTGCATGGGCCTTCCTCTACTTCAATCGACGAAGTTAAAATGGTGTCCAGTGAATCAGTTCACATTAGAACCAGATCAGAGAACTACAACCCCCTCTAGATAAAAATATTGATAACATTTCAATTGATTAACCTTCCATTCTTGTTCCACCTCCAACCAATGGTCTTCAAATTGAAAAATATGTTCTTGACATAGTCCTACGACCACATAAGAGTACCATTTGTAAATCGGTAATCAAACAGAGTGAACATGCTGCCCAATACTCTAATTTCATTGAATATTTGGCTCAAGCATCGTGCGCTATGTCCACTCTCGAGGTAATCCAAACGTGTCCTACACAAACGAAAATATTATTGTTAGTGCTTGGAGCTATGGATCCCGAAAATTGCAATGTCATCACAATTAAACTGGAGGACTTTACGTCAAGAATTTATCACCAACTTACTTTCTAGTTATCCATGAAATTTATTGGGAAAAAGGTCCATTGTACTGTTTTGGATGAAGTTGCATCGACTTTATTCATGTCTCCATATTGTTGGTGAGTCATTGGTTCTCCTTAAATTAATCGATCGCCTACAACAATGAATGCATTTGATGGTCGTTGTTTCCAACCCTATGGATTATTGTCATCCTTTTTAATAGAGTTAGGGAGGGAATCAATATCCATCCATGTCGACATTGTCAATGCAACCCTATATTACAATATCCTCCTAGGTATAAATTGGTTCTATGTGATGTAGGCAGTTGCATCATTCATTTTTCATGTGGTCCAATTTCCATTCCAAGGGAAGATTGTTACCATTGATCAACTTGCTTTTTGTTCTCCAAATACCAATTCTAACTCTGTGAACAATGTTCCTCTTTTAGTTTCTTCATCTCCACAATATCAAAACATTGGGGTGGTCCTTCTTAAATATTCTTCACATATGGGAGTCTTTCCATTGAAAAACCTTCCTCCTCCTTCGCAAGTCACATCTATTAACATGATCTTGATGATTTATGAAACCTTAATAAAAGATAAATCAATTTTTGATTAGATACCTTTGAGTTTGTATGAAAGCTCTACCAGACCATTCAATCCAACTCTAATGAACCCAGTATTAATGATCACCTTGTTGCTACATAAGATCCCTACCATTTTCCATATTGGTTAAATTCCCCCATCCATCTCTAGATTATATTTTACAATACCTTCCATCAAATGAATCCATCATGGAATTTGTGTCCTTAAATGAGATTCCTTGGAAATATAATCATCATCTATCTTCTTTCTGTCCCCATTACCAATTAGTAATGAATGATTTTGAGTTGTTGGTTTCATCCGATATCGTAATTGCTCTTCTATCGCCTATACTCTTCCAAAATGTTGAGTCTGAAGGTAATGTGAGAAACATTACTAAGACCACTTCAGTTGATATATCGATGAAACCTAAAGTTATTGAACATATCCACTTGGGACATAACTATTCTTCTCAAGAAGTTGAAAATTATACAACCCTTTTCAGAGAATTTTTAGATGGTTTTGCTTGGAGCTAAGAATAAATGCCATGGATTAATCCTTCAATATTCATTCATGATATCAAAACATACCCTGACTCCAATCCAATCCATCAAAAACTCCATCAAATACATCCATGGAAACCAACATCCATTAAGGAAGAAGTTGAAAACCTTCTTAGAGCTAGGTCCATTTATTTTGTGCCACCGACAGAATGGGTTTCTAGCATTGTTCTTGTTAAAAAAAAATAGGGTACAATTAGGGTTTGTATCGATTTCAGAGATCTCTATAGGTCTTGTCAAAGGACAACTACACTACTCTATATATCGATTAAATTATCAATAACTAGGCCAAAAGTGTCATATTTTCATTCGTGGATGGTTTTTTCAGCTATAATTAGATAGAGATACTCCCTTCTGATCAACACAATATAGATTCCATATGCCCATGGGGGGGCTTTTATTATCATAAGTTGTCTTTTGGTGTGAAAAACGTTGGCACTACTTTTCAACGCACGATTTCTTATGCTTTCCACAACATCAAAAACATAGTGGAAACCTATCTCGATGACTTACATGCTCATTTGCGGCATCGAGAACACCATGTAAACCATCTGAGAGATATATTTCTTATAAGTCACAATTAAAACATCCAATTGAATCCACATAAATGTGTTTTCTGCATTGGAATTGGATGATTGCTAAGATTCATTATTTACAAATATGGAATTTGTATTGATCCTCTAAATATTGATGCCATTTTGGCCCTACCACCACCTACCAACATCATAGAACATCAAATTTTGCAAGGGAAGGAAAATTGTTGGTTATGGAGCTTGATCTTCAAGATTCATAGATGTTATTGTTCAGTCATGTTTGTACCCCATTTTTACTATACATTCGTCCTAGCAGGGGGTGTGGGGGGTAATCTCCCCCCCCCCCCCCTTGGAGGGGTCCAGGGACAAAGCCCCTAAAAGAAATTTTTGGGATGTTTGTTTCCCAACAGTTTACGAGCCCATGGTATGGGAGGACCCTTGGTATTTTCCCATGGTAATTCCCCTATAAAAGGAAAGCATTGTCATACAACTGTGTATCGTATTGTAGCATTATAAAATAATCTATATGATTGTGTGAGGGAGATTGTGAGAGAGCAAAGAGGAAGTGCAATGGGGTTGTTGAAGGTTGTATACCTTCATTTTGTTGGATGGTATAATAATAAAGGACAGACAATTTCTTTGTGTACGTATCCCATATTGGGTAAACCACATTATATATGTGTCTCTCTTGTAATGTGTTTAATATTTTCATCTTGTTTGTTGTTTATTATTATTGCTCTGCAATCCTCTTTTTCTAACACAAAATTCTTGTGTCTTTTTGTATGCAATTATGTTGAAAAAACACATGGTATTATGAGTATGCTAAATAAGAATACACCTTTTGTTTGGGACAATCTTGTGCATCATGTGTTTGATAATATCAAGGATGCCATCACACACGCGCTTGTGTTGCAACCACCTGATTATACCAAGGATTATTACTTGTATGTGGCTACATCCCTTACCACCATCGGTGTGGTATTGCTACAAACAAACTATAATGACCAAGAGCATGTGATATATTACCTGAGTAAGAGTCTTCTTTATTCTAAAACCTATTATTTATATGTTGAGAAGTTAGCTCTAGCTACGGTCATCATAGTCCTGAAATTTCGCCATTACATTTTGCTCTGCATGAGCACTGTGTACGCAAATTCTAACCCTATGTATTATATCTTGACTTGTCAAGTACTTGGGGGAAAGTATTCTCACTGGATTGTTATCCTCTATGATTTTGAATTATAATTTTCTAAATCCAGTTAGAAGAAGTCTTTAGTCTTCACTGAGCTAATGTGTGATCTTCCTAATATTACTAAGGAAATGCATCCCATTGATTCATTTCCCGATGAATATTTGTTCCTCATTATTACATATGACCCTTGGCATGGAGATCTTATTTTATATCTCCAAACTCAACGTTTCCAATCAAATTTAACTCATGATGAATGCCATTGTATCCTCCATCGAGACAAGTACTACCTTATTGTTAATGATACATTGTATTGTTGTGGCATTGATTCCATTCTATGATGTTGTTTAACTCATGATGAAACTGAAACTGTGTTGAATGATTGTCGCTCTGGAGCTTGTGTTGTTCATCTTTCTAGGATGGATACAACTCAAAAAATCCTATACGTTGGGTACTTTTGGCCTTCTATCTTTAAAGATTGTATGGAAATTGTGAAGAAACACCCACCTTGTCAGCTTTTTCACTCTAAAAAGTGCACCCACCCAAATCCACTCCATCCCATCATTGTTGTAAGTCCCTTTGAGAAGTGAAGCACATATTTCATGCATTGTACGACTTGGTTATATTATTGTGGTCGTCAATTATTTCACTAAATGGGATGATTCTATGACTACATACGTTGAAGATGCTAAAATTGTTTCCCTATTTCCTTTTAATCACATTATCGCTAGGTTTAGGGTCCCTCAAGCCATCGTGACTAATCACGATTTTAATTAGGAACTGGATAATGTTGAAATTAATCACTAAACTAGGTTTCCATCATGACAAATCAACACCCTTATACTCATAGGCCAATGGCCAAGTTGAAGTTATCAATACAATTTTAAAAACTATGCTTCAACAGATGGTAGGATGAGATAAGTCTAGTTTCCACTTGCATATATTTTTGGCATTATAAGATTATAGGACCACCATGAAAACATCAACTAATTTCACACCATTTCAATTGGTGTATGGACTGGAAGAAACCCTTCCTATCGAGTATGAGATCCCTTCTTTAAAACTCATTTTAGAACTCCTACCCAATACCACCACAGAGGAAGAACATTTTCTGTATTTGAACAAACTGGATGAAACTCGTTGATATGAAACCTTTGCTAATGAGGTACATAAATGGTGAATTAAAGATCAATACAACCATTCAACCTCATTTCTATAATGAAGGTAACTTGTTCTTTCTTATGACCAAAAACATGATAAAATAGGAGGTGAAAAACTAGAATCCCTATGGCATGGTCCTTACATCGTGAGTCATGTTTTATAAAAAGGGGCTTATGATATTATTGATTATGATGGTATACCTTAGGTGCGCCCCAAAACGGGATTTACCTCAAAAGGTACTATGCTTAGACAATTTCACATGTGTACCTTGTACATTTTGTTAATAGAGTGTGTTGTGTGTAGTTTGAACTTTTATTCTTTTTTGAATGTAGGATTCACCCTAGTTAAGGTTGCTTATGTAGTGTCATTCTTGAATGGACGAATGGCCTTATATTCAGGATTCATGGATGGTGCTAGTAGGAATACCTTGAATCTAGTATCAATCGCATGGTTACTTTATTCCCCTACTAGTGATTGGGTAAGATCAGGTGGAACTTTATTAGGTACCGTAATGAACAATCTCGTTGAATATCATGTGGTGATTGGACTACTAACTGATGCTTTGTCAAATCACGTGAGTCGTATTATGGTTTACCTAGATTTAGAACTAGTTTTTTCTCATTTAAATTGTTTCTATACTATCCAAAATCCCTTACTTTTTCGATTATTATGAAGAGTTCAACTTCTTGAAAGGTCCTTTGAGTTTATTTCATGCCATCATATTCCAAGACATTTAAATGTAGTTTTTGACTCACTAGCTAACTATGTTTTGTATTGGTACATAGCTCATATTTAATTTTTATTTAAAGATAGATCACATGTGTAAAGATGAAATATACAAGCATGCCATAAGCATCCATTCATGTACAAACACACCATAACAGACACACAATTTTGTATAAAAAAAAATTTATATATAAATATAAACAATACTGGGGGAAATATCTAAAGCCTAAAGCTTTCAGTACATAAAAATTTGAAGCAAGAAGATTTCAGTAGATCAAACTTGAAGTAAGAAACTTTCAATACATCAAAAATATAAATCTCAGAAACTTTCAATATGGTACTAATACAACCACTACTCCTACTAGTCCTGGTGCTCGTGGTAACACATGATGGCATGGGACACCCTACAGAGTAGTCATCTGAACAGACCATAAAATATTGGTGTATGGCGTTGATAACATTGGGGTAAGTCATTAATGGAGATGTCTAGTAAATATACAGTCAACCTATGCAGGTCCTCCTCGATCTCTTACGGGTATTCCTCAACCTCGATGTTCCAAACCGCTATCTCCCTAACATCTCCTTGCCTCTCAATGGGAGATGATCCTATCGATCATGATGGTGCAGTGTCTTCAACATAGATCATGATGTATTAGTATCACAAAAAGAACAAAAAAATTAAAATATAACAAAATAAAAAGAAATGAGAAGGAATATTTCCTACCCATCTCTCCTGGCTAATCATCCTTAGGAAGTGGTAGATATGGATCTCCTCTTAAGTAAATCCCTGAATATGCGTAGTCCTATACCATGACGATTTGACCACACAACCATAAAAATTAAATGGATCCATAGGTAACCATAGGTCCACCTCCCCCATGTTGATCCATGGCCTCGACTCATCTCAGCATGCATGGGTCCTGTGGCTCGAGATCCTTCAATGGTACCTAAGGGCGTAGTAATGGGAATCTCTCAAGGAAGAAAGAAACCACAATCGCATTGTAGTCAAATTGTTTGATCTCCCCTCATTGTCACTTGGTTAACTAGTCTTTAGGGCTCATTATTAGTCCTTCACTCCAGTTGAATATCGTCAGAGCCATGCACTCCAATGCGTAAAGCATATGATAAAGTGTAGTTTGGTGGGAATCCCGGCTACCCACCACTTTATCGATAGTGAATAGGAAGGTTCTCAACAGTCGATTTGTTACTTTAGTTTTTGGTATCTTCCCACTTTGGGACCTTATGTCGATGGTGCAGTACTCATAAATCAGTTCATCTATCATCATCTCTCCCCCTCTCAGTCCAGAGAGTGACACTAGATTCCCTGATCTTGAGAGGTCGATGAGGAATTAAATATCTTCCACATATATGGTGAGAATGTGGGTTCTAACCTAAAAATGTTTTTTTTCAGGGTCCCACATCCTTATCAGATAATCCAGTAATCGAACATGGGCCCTCATACCCAGGATCCAAAATAATTTCAGGAGTCCGCAATCTCTTAACACCAACACGGTATTCAAATCATCGACAAATTTGGCATTGTCTATTTTGTGATATCTCTTTCCAAATGACCATTTTGTGTCTAAAAACCTATGGAATGCCAACAAATCAACCATTAGAATCATCCCATGCAAAAATAATTTCAAGTTTTCACTTAAAACTGTGGTTTTAAATTTTTGGGAGCCATAGACACTCTTTCGCTGTATGAAAAGGGTGTCGGCGCACTTGCCATTTTTACATAGAGTGGGGCTAACGATCTTTCCCCTTTCATGAGGTGCACCAATGCACTTCTTGAAAGGGAAAAAAATGTTTCCTAGGGCGTGCTCTTATCTCCCAAAAAATAAACCTAATTAAATCTTGATTCCCTACCCTCAAATTGAAGAGGATCGGAAGGGGATTTACCTGAATCTAACGAATCATTGAATGGATGACTAGAGCTCCCACAATCTCTGCAACAAAATCACCCTCAAAAGCAATTTTGACTCAAAGCTCAATGGTAAAAAACCAAATGGTAAAACGTTTTTTACTTTTGGTATTTTTATTCTATTTTTGGATAAAAAATGAAAAATAACTTTTAATTATTTATATACTATTTTATTTTTTACCCTCTTTCCTAATGTAAAAAGGGTTCTAATTCATGTTTTTGGAGATTTCAAGGCAAATTGGACAATTTTTTCTATAGAGGATTTTCTTTCTAACTTTTATGTGCTCCTTTTCAAAATGAAAAATCTTCCAAGCGCCTTTGATACCATGGTCGTACTCGTTAAAAACCAAGAGAAAAAGTTTTGAGTGTACTTTTATCATTTTTTTGGACACGTAAAACCTGTACAAAAAAGGAACCCTATTAAGTTGTCTTTAATCTCTTTTCAGACTCTCTAAATAGGAAAATATCACCAAGCGAACTTGTTTCTTTCATGCTTGTAAAAGTATTAAAAAGTTCGTCTATCTGGTGATAGTTTACCCCTTTTTCAGACTGTTTAGACTCATTTACGAAAAATGTACACTTTAGTTCATCATAACTAGAACAGTTCTCATAGGTATCGTTTTACACTCTTTCAAACCTCGAGGACTAAATGTACAAAAAAAATCCACTTTGGAGTTTTCTTTCATCATTTCAGACTCTCTAAACATTAAATGACATTTATTTTACCTTTTTTGGACTCATAAAATTAAGTGATGAATGACCCTTTCTAGCACTAAACCCCTCCTTTCTCAGGTTCATAAAACATGTGATACTGGACTCATCCTATGATGAGTTATATCGAGCATGTGTTACCCTTTTTAAGCTCGTTAAAAAGCAAAGAGGAACTCATCCATTGTGATGGGGAAATTAAGGGAATGGGAGAACATTTTTTTATGTGTATTGATGGTAGGTTTTAGTCACACTTGAACATGGCACCAATCTTCATTTTATTCAAACAGTTGGGTAATCAACTTGACCTTGAGTCGATTTATACCTTTGATTCATCCAAAGAATGCATCCTCTTTTCTTTGCATTATGTATAGTCTCTACCTCATTGAGTCAATGCTTCCAAGTCATGTTTCGTGTCATTCAATGTTCAAGGGAGTTTCTTTATTACAACCTACCTCTATAGTTACCTTACCTTCATTTGTGTCTATCACCTTGAGTTAGTCCCATGGTTGTTCCATTATCAAGATCAATTAAAATCAGTTTATTTCTAGTGTCGTGTCAATGATGGGGTAAACATCATGACCCTCCTTCAGTGAGTCTATTCTCATCAACACCAGCCCACCATCCAAGAATTAGTCTTAGAAACCAATTAGTACCTTGAAGCATGCATGCCTCAATGGCAAGTTTCCTCACTTTCAACAATAGGCTTTTATCATTGACCTTTGTTTGAAATATTCCACCGATTGTTCGACTTCTACTCATCTATTCACATTCAGAGGAATGTACTAGGGTACTTTGGTAATCATTGACATTAATAATAATTTCCCTCTCACTTGTTAACGATATACATCAATGACCAATAATCAAGCGGTTTCTACCATGTTCGACATCAGGAAGTCTATTCACATGGATAAAATTCTACTATTCAGGATTAGGATGAAGACCCTAGTTGTTTGGGCCTTCACTTGAATATTTGACTCTCCCCATGTTGCAATGGAGTATTTTGTGATCGATTCACTGCATAAATCCACGACGTATGTCTGGTGGCTATGCTCAATTTTGACTAATGATGACATAGATCTACAGTGTATGTCTGGTAGCTACATATAAATTTGAGTCGTGTGCATCATGGATCTACATTGTATGTTGGTAGCCATGATTTGGTCATTTATACATGGATTTGTAGTGTATTGGTCGACAGCCATGTTTTGAGTTAGTCATAGTACATAGCTCAGAGTATCCGGTACTATGGAAATTCTTCACTCAATAGCCTTTCACCTCAACTTCCAAATCCCATCTAGCAAAGTATTTCACCTCTAGCTTCATAATTTGGGGGGAATTCTATTACACCAAAATATTGTCACTTTTCCTGTATCCCTAAAGTTTATATTCCAAAATATTGTTTGGAGGAATTTTTCCTTGCTAGAAGTCCATTTCTAGGAGCTTTGACACACCTTTCCTCTTGACATAAGGAATCATCCAAGGTTGGTGTTGGTTTCTAGTGGATAAAAGTGTTGGCGGCACTCCTTTCCTTTGGGAAAGGAGAGTCGGTAATTCCTAATTCTTATTGCTAGTATGCAAAGAGAGTCAATGCTCACAAAAAGGGAAAAAAAGAGAGCTTTCAAGAGCCTTCGAGAATAAATCCCTCATGGATGCTTATCATAACTAATCAGATTAGGTGGAATTCGAACCTCTAACCTATAAGGATTTCCCCTCACCTTCCTCGAACAAAATCTCGACCCATTTGATCTCCTTTTGGCCTATATAAGTAATCCTACCTTCGTGGATGAGGGAGGACCAGAAAAATACCTTTATGTTGTTGAAATTATTCTATATGTGAGAGGAAAAAGAGTTTGGATCTTGAGAGTGAAAGTCTTTTAGAATTTGAGATTGAAAGGCTTGTAGGAAGAAGCCCCAACATGAACACTTTGATTGTAATTATTTCCTCATTTACATTAATACAAATGTATTTTTCCTTTCCCATAGACAATTTGTAATGTTATTCATGTTGTTTATTGCTTTTATCCTTGATTATTAGCATATATTCATTAATTTATCATGTTTCTTTTATTTATTGTATCTTGACCTTTGTATCTTTTGCAGGTGTCTCTCCTTCATGGTTGGATCGCAAAAGCATTGAGAAGCCAAGGATCTTCTTCGCAAAGAGGTATAAAAGCTTCACATTCAATTAATTTAATAATCTAGGGAAAGGTTGCATAGTTGGACCTGTTTTTTTCTAGAACTAAACCATTTAGACTAGGGAAACGGTTCTTGTCCACATCAACTGAAATTTTCCGATAACAATAACCCAAACTAACTAGTGTTGCTTCGACACTTTTTTTAACAGAAATTGTTTGAGACTCCCAAGCACTAAATTTATGTCCATTTCCATCTTTCTCTGCCACCAGTTCCAAATTGCACTTTTTTCAACTTCTATTGTAACAAATCTACATGACTTCAAAGGGGTAAAATGAAATTACTACCATTTACTACATTGGCATAATTTGATATATACTTCTTGGTTGTTCACACAAAACAATGTTGGTAAACTAGAGCATAACAGGAGATAACAACTATAGCCTAGATTTGATTCCATCTCCTCTACAATGACCAGAATTGGTTCAAGAAATTAAGTTTAAAATTGAAATATTCTACCACACCACTTTCCAACTTAGATGGGATCTCTAGGATATTTCCCACCAATGACATAAACCTTGAAGTGGGACATTTTTTTATATAACAAAAAGAAAAAGTTACACTTTTATTTAAGCACGTGTAAAGGATTACAAGTTAACATTGTCATAGCCATGTCTCCTGGCACAGTCCATAGGAAATATAGATCGATGTAATATCCTGAATTTTGGACCTAACACTTATCGGCATGTGCCTATTGATTATGATGATTATCTTGATGTTTTATTTTTATATTGGGGCGAAGACCCCACTGCATATGAACATGATGATTTGTTTTATATATTAGGCATAAGCCAATTATTAATGATATATATGTGTTGTTTTTTTGTGTGTTGGGCGTAGACCCTGAAGCACATGATTGATGAGATGTTTTGTGTTGGGTGTGGACCCTGAAGCACATGATTGATGTAATGATTTTTGTTGATCAAGGATCTTTGGAACACATGGGTGAATAATGTTTGGTGTTGAGCAAGGAGCTCTAGAGCACCTGAGTGATTAATGTTGTGTTGAGCGAGGAGCTCTAGAGCACATGAGTACTTACATTTGTGTTGAGTGAGAAGCTATGGAACACATGAAAAGATAATATTTGGAAGTGTTGGGCATAATCCCTGGAGCCTTTAATGTTGATATTGAACATAAGCTCTGGAGCATCGAATCCTTGGCCATTGTATCCCGAGGTGTATCATACAAGTACATCCTAGCATTTAGTGTTGAGCGAGAGATCTGGAATGGCACTATGTTTGTAACTCCTTGTTATAAGCGTTGAGTATGGGCTCCAGTAAGTGCTAGGGGTTACTGAAAAGAATAAAATCATTCCCGAGTGAAAACGACTCGAGATAAATATGGATCTCATCATACTTATTTTGAAGTGATTAAATGAAATTTCAAATTTATGTATTCTCATCAAGTACTGAAGAACTACTGAATTATACGAGGGAATCCAACATGCAAGGATGTTTAGAGTTACCTAGCCTAGTAGACCTAAGCCATCTATCTACCTGACCTTAATGAAGAAGTGTCATTAAGTCTAGGGATCATGGTACATGATGCCCAAAGACAAATGTTAACAAGTGTTATAATACTATGTATTTTATACATAGTATGTATAAAGAATTCATTATGATTAAATATATAATTAAATAAAAGAAAGAAGAGAAGCTCCATCAATTATTATTTATTATTAAAGGATTAATAAATAGTATAATTCCTATGAAATTTTAACTAGGAACTGGTTAAAAGTTCCTAAGTTAAGTATTGAAAATTACCCCAATAATTAAAAAGGGTTAAATCAAGAAATCAAGGATTTATTGATTTAACTGTCCCTTTCACTGAAGATTCTATCTATAAAGACTCAAGCCAAGAAAAGGCTTGGGGTTCTGATTTTTATCTTTGGAGAATTATTATTCTGCCTGTTTTTCTCTCAAGTGTTTTCTTGGAGAACTTTTTCTTGCAAGGAAAAGAGGATTGATTCAGAACTGAATACGAGTTAGGAAACCCTACCTTAGGAGCTCTAAGCTACTTGCATGTTGGAGTCCAGCTCGGGGGGATCCGGACTAAACCAAGAATGGTTCTGGGTCATGGTTGGGTAGAACGTGGTAGTTCCCAAGTGATTTGGTCATCAAACAGAGGTCAAAGCTGCATTGAATTGTTAATGTTGGTTATTTGAGTGTGTAGGTTCAGCCATTAACAGAGCTTCAAATTCAAGTATGAAAACCTTGACTGCCTATTTTGTTTTCCTAGAATAATTGTTGTTTATACTAGATAGATGATTTCAATTCATATACTAGCCTTGTTGGTTTGATTCTCTGCTAATAATATGCTAGGGTTTGTATTCTTAAAATGTTAACCCTAGGCTGTAAATTTTAATATATGATGTATATTACCAGGGTTTGTATACTTAAGATTGTTTCTGTATTATTCCAAGTATTTAGTTTATGCTTACTGTAACTAGGTTTTTTTATTAGTAGTATAATTATTTATTCCATGGGTTTTAGTACTCTGCTGACATATTACATTTGTCAATAGAGGCTTGTTTCAAGTTTTAATTAAAACTAGTTCAGCAGTAAATAAACCAGAATGCTAAATATGATTATTTAGTAACAGAACTAGAATATAAATTAAATCCACTAAGAACATATTATATCTAAAACAAAGCTAATCAAATCATTAAGGACCTTTCAAGGTCTGTCTCCATATTACAAATTAATATTAAAATACTCCACATAACTAAAACAACATTATAAATAATCATAGTAGGCATCATGACCATCCATGTGGTCCTTTATCAAAACTTTGTTTACATACATAATAATCCACAATCCTATTTAAATTTCCCTAAGCACATAACATTCACCAACTAGTAATTAAAAATCTTTAATTTCCAACATAGGTCAGAACATCAATTCCCATGGATGTCCTGGACCCAAGGCCAAAGCACAAATTAATAGCCATAGCATAAATTTACAAACAGTAATCGAAGAACGTAGCCATGTTATTGTTCATTAAAATAATTAAGAACCATGACTATTACATAATGCACAGAAACCAATTCTTCTTTAATCTATAATCTTTACACATAGAATGCCCGAGATTAATTTCCTGTAGGTCGTTTTCTTTTATAAATCCAATTCCACGCTATACTTCAGAGTATGCGGGAAACAATTACTAATAACTACAATACTTCTTTTAAAAACATCAAAGCATTGTTTCCAGCCATTACATTCGCTACAACGAGGGTTATATCCCAATGCTAAGTTATAGCCTCGGCCACAATTATTTTTAATATACAGTCCACACCTGGTAACCTACATCACGATAGCAATCATATGCTTTCCCATGGTTTTTACATACCTCCACTTACATAATAAACCAAACAAAATAATAAGAAACATAACCATTCAAGCTGGGATAGCGAGCCTATCGTGAGCCAAGGCCATACATGGCATGGCTTCACCTATTCACTTCCCTTAAAACATAACTAGGTAATAATTATAAATGCACACAAAGCACCCACGAAGGCATGTGCCTCATCCAAACACAAGTATTTAAACCACTGTCGCAGCATAAGTTTTCACACACATTCACATTATTAACCATTACTAAAAAAACGCAGAGTGAAATCGTATGCACAGTATACTAATAACCTTTTCCATCTTATAAAAAAAACAATAAACAGTATTTATTTACACAGAGGTCACACAGTCACCATTAACGACCCAACACGAAGCTTACATAGGCAAGCCAATGGGCTATGGCACCATTGCAAGCAATGGTGCATCCCATGGCACAAATGCCCAAGTCTTCAACATGATTTAATTAACCAAATTATAAATTATTTAAACAGAGATGGAAATGGCTAATAAGTCCCAAGTCTCTTTGTATTCACTACAAACATCACCAGTTTTTACAAACCCCAATTTATAAATGCATACACAGAGTCGAGCTACCTTAAGATTCAATTTATGGCTTAAAGCCTTCACATCTAAAATAATCCAGTATGTTATTTACAAGCCTGAAGGTAAAATAAAAAACCCACAACATAAAACCCCAACCAAGAAACTAATCCAAACACAGTTCTGCCAAAGGGTTGAGAGGTAGCAAGTATAAACTTGCTAACAGGATTACCATGGCCACTTAGTATCATCCCCTAACTGGTAGCGAAACCCTGATCTATCCCTTCTCTCTTTCCCTGTCACCTGCAACCAAATCAAAAACGATATGGTGAGAAGTATGACCATGATAAATTGCAATAATGCAAACCATAGAAATGATAAGAGGATGAACGAGTATCTTACTTATAAGCTCATGGAGGTCGCCTCCATTTCCCCCTGCATAGAGAAAGATCAAAACCCAAATCAAACGAATCGAATGACCAAACCATCGTATGCCAGTCCTTAAGCTTGGGTCTGTCACATTCCCCAAGAGAATTAATGGCACCAGCTGGTGACCACTAACGCCATACCAAACCCACTCTCCATAGTTTAAGTTTCGTTGCATTGCTATGTATGTCCACTTCCCACATGAGGGCTTAAACCCTGCTATCATAATTTTTCTACCATATGTTATATTTTCGCCAACCCAAAACCTTAATGCAGATTGTATACTATTACATGGTATGCACTTTTGCAAAGTCTCGCTCATACATAAGTATGCGCTAGTCTAAAGTCAAAGATCCAAAGCTCAAGTATAAAGGTATTGTATAAGCCATAGGTTTAGAGCCTAGGGTCTTAACCCCCTTGGTATCAAAGTATCAATGCTTAAGGACCATGGCATACGAAGAACATCTCTGTCTATAATAAGACCAAGGTCTGAACAATAACCAAGTTATGACCTGCCATTAAAACAAGAAATATGTTAATAACTGTAATAAAATGGACATCAAGTGTAATTATAGATTGTATAAGTATCACATATTTAATTATTTAGGCTATATTATTAACAAATTTAATATCACCTTGCTACCAATATGAAGCAGTAATGAAGCATAATGATGAACAGTAAGTGTAAATAAAGACTGAAATGATCCAAGCTCCCTACTAAGCCTTGTGTCGCGACGTAAACCTGGAAGTAAATAAAAGAGGTGCCTTAGTTCGATTGAACTAAGTAAGCCTGCGTAACAAAGTAATACTTTACCTCTCAGACCGTCATGGGAGAACAAGTCCCGCCACTCCGCCACTTTTTTCCCATAAACAAAGTTAAGTCAGAACTTAATAAACCACAAAGTAAACATATGTTGAAGTAAACGAGGTTCTATACAATTAATTAACCCACCGACAGTAATGACTAAACATAAGAATAGTTTAATAAACAGATTCATGACATCATAAGTAAAATGTACTAATAATAAATGACTGATAGTAAATGGGAGAAAGTAAGGACAGCTTATGAAGGGAATACAGCAGTACAAGTAGTGTGCATATATTCCGCAAGAGTAATAATGTTCCTTTTAGGTAGTTTTCTTACTAGCCTATATAAAAATAAAAATAAAAAATCAATTTTTTGGGGGCATTACAATCGAATACTCGCTCACATACACCACATACCAAAAATATTAGTAATCAATAGAAAGGACGATCATCATGAACATGAAACAATGGGAAGTCCAACAATGATAATAGACCAAATACCAAATCAAAAAATTACATGTAGTAAAGTGTTAATAACCACAATTGTTCAAGAGATGCAAGCATCTATTTATCCACCAACTAAATCCAATGCAAAAATGAGACAAAATGCTGGTCAGGTAATAAAGTTGGAACAAAAAAGATTGTGAAAAAAAACTATAATAAAAGTGTTGTAATGAGTTTCTAATCATCACAAATCCAGGAAAGAAGACAGTTGTAAATCGAAATATAAAAATACGCCAGGAACATAGAATAGTCGAAAGAATCATACCAACTTTCTTGATATTTGACCCATCATTACTGAAATAAATGGATCAGGTCTTCATCAACAAAATTACCATCAACAAAGTGTTGACAAATTAATATTCATTATGCATCCTATAATTCTAGTGGGACCTATCCTCTCAAGATCAACCTAGGGACAACAATTCCTATTGGGTCATCTCACATGCGGATGTAGGTCGAGGGACCAAGGGAAAATGGGCTTGATGTCAAACAAGGACGGGTTTTTTGGTTGTTGAATAAAATTGTGCCTGATGAAAACATAAGTAAATTTATGTATACATCGATGTTTTGTGAAACCTTATTATCATTCTTCCATGTTTGTAGTTTTCTAAATGATTACCCACTACTCCTTTATTCTTATATAAAAGGTTTTAGTGAACATCCCCATCAGAAGAACCAAAAATTTATTATATTTTTAAGAATACTCCATCTAAATACAAACCACAATATCCATTTAAATCCAATCATTTAGTCTGTCGTGATAAGTGTATTCTAATAAAGGGATTGATTTGTTTCATAATTAGCCACGCCACAACTATTCATGTTTCAGATACATGTAATCATTCAACAAAAACCTAATGCTTCTCGTCAAAATACATCTAACAATTCCACACTCAAGATCATACCAAGTTGTATATATTGAAATAAAGAATAATAGAGCGCCAGAAACATTGAAAAAAATAGATCTATGGTTTCCTTAAAAATGAAAGAGTTTTTTGTTTATTCCCATAATTAACACTGATTAGCACATCTCGAAACTAAAACGAAATAGGTAAAACAAATATATATATATATATATATATA